>LPNX010773364.1:127616-223644 GCA_001517045.1 Pseudotsuga menziesii | reverse complement strand
GCAATGACTCTACCACTTGAGATTTCTGTGATCTCAACTTCATCGAGGGAGAATATGACTTTCTTAGGAGACCCAGTGTGGGTCATCTGGTACACTGATAGAAGGTTGGAGGTGAGACCAAGGACATACAGCACATTGTTGAACTGACCACGATCAAGATCTATTCTTCCTTTGCCTTTACTTTCAGTGAGAGAGTCATCTCCCAGTACAATAGATGGTCCTTTCGACATATCCAGTGAGGAGAAGGCCTCCTTAGTCGAAACCATGTGTCTTGAAGCTCCAGAATCTATGATAAAACTAGGTGAGCTTGATGTGCCAGCAACTAGAGCATGAACTCTCTCTCTGTCATCAGAACTTGATCCTCCTTCTCTCTTCTTTGAGCTTTCTGGAAGGGAGATGCCATTCTTCTCCAGGAGATTGGTCAGCATATCAATCTGCTTTTTCATACAAGAGCTTTCAGTGTGATTTCCCTTCGAACAGTATGAGCACTTGTTCATTTCACCTTTGTTTTTCTTCTTCTGGGTATTTTTCTTGGGACCTTATTGATCCTATGGAGACTGCTTCTTGTCTCTCTTTTGCTCAGGTGGATTTTTAGCTTTCTTTTTGCTTTTTGAATCCACCCTCAAATCTCCAGAAATCAAAGCTTGATCTTTGGATGTTTTGATGGTGCCCATCATCACGAGCTTGTCCTGTTCTTGTGTGAGAGATTCCATGAAATCTGCAAGGCTGGGCATCTTCCAGGTTCGAGCTGTGAGTTTTGTGGCATAGAAGGTCGAAACAAAGACTAAGTAGTCAGGTCCTATCTTTGAGAGGATGGATAATACGAGCTGATCATCTTTCTTTTCGATACCACACTGCTTCAGCTGCAAAACTAGTGCTTTGAACTTGGAGAAATATAGCTGCAGGGATTCAAAGCTACTAGGACTCAGAGAAATCAGCTCATTTTCGATCTGATGTCCCCTCATCTCATCTGTCTTTCCAAAAATATCAAAAATATTCTCCCATACTTGATCTAGTGAAGTTAATCCATCGAGATGGAAAAGGAGGTCTCAGGAAATACTGAGACATAGGAGGCCATAGGCCTCATCTCTCCTGTTGTGCCATTTGATCTTCTCTGCAGAAGAATTGGGCTCTGCTTCTGTATCCATAGTCACCCTGTAGAGGCCTTTCACTCTCAACAAGATCTCCATCTTTGCTTTCCATTCAAAATAGTTGAAGGGAGTCAAGATAGTTTTCTGTGAATCCATAGCTTTAGAAAATCTGTCCCGGCTGTCAGTAGAAGGCTCCCAGTCTTGATGTCGAACCTGCAAAACAATTTTTGAAGGAGAGTAACAACCTACAATGGCTCTGATACCATGTAGAAATTCAGGCCAGCAGTAGATTAATTTTACCCACAACAATTATCAATTGATCATGCAAAATTGCTAACAATGGAGACTGAATATGGAGCTGTAACACAAAATTATATTAACTGAGTGTAAAATAGCCAACCCTATAATAACATAGGTTTCTGAATATATAGAATACATCAAGAGATCAAATGCATAAGGAGGCATCCAAAACTAGCATAAAGCAGGCTTACCCAAAATAGGAAAATCCCCCATAGGTGTAAAAAGATGATCCCAAATCTGTCATGAGGCTCACGAATTGGAAAGGATGCATGGGCAAGCTAATGAGTGATGTAATGGAAGCTCATACATGCTTTTGCATGGAGGAAAGAGTGGAGGATGAAAGGGGAAAAAAACAAGTTCACCTCACCTAGTCTTGCTTTCCTATGTGCCTTAAAACACTGAAAAAGCAGGCAATAAAGCAGAAAAAGCAGAAGGGCACCTAGGAGGCCAGGAATAAAGTAGATTTGATTCCTAAGGCTTTCCCAAGCGCTACATGAGTCAAATATGGCAATTTTGACCTCTATGGATAGGAAATTAGCAACTTGCACATGGTGGGACTCATGAACTAGGAAAATAAGACAAAAATAAATGATTTAATGTCTAAGTGGGTAATACTATGGGTTTGATTATTCTAACAATGTGTTGACGACAAAAGATGTACAAGTGGAATAGAATTATTTCTAGGCAATTGTCTGGTATCTTGGTCAAGTAAAAAGCATCCTTTAGTGTCCTTATCAACCGTCGAAGCAGAATATATAGTAGCAACAGCTTGTTGTACTCATATTCTTTGGATGAATCAAACACTATAATACATACACATGACATGTGATGAGCCAATTCCAATTATATGTGACAATACAAGTGCCATCAGTATCTCTAAGAATCCAGTTATGCATTCCAAGACCAAGAACATTCCAATCAAGTTTAACTTTCTTCGGGAACAAGTCACAGAAAACATATCAAGTTGGAATATATCGGGACAAAAGAACATGTTGCAGATATTTTTATAGAGCCTCTCCCACGAGATACTTTTGACTACCTCAGAGGAAAATTGGGAGTCATACTATCTCAAAATTAAATTGATCCTTCTTCAACAATATGACAGGTGGAGCATGATAAAGTACCATTTTCCATTTATTCCAAAGGGGGAGAAGATGCTAAACAAGGAAGGGAAAGGAAGCATGATCAAAGGGAGAGATTTGTGGATAAAGGAAGCTCATTCAAAGGGGGAGATTTGGAGTTGTCATCAATGACAAAGGGGGGTATTGTTGACTAAATTGTCATTGATGACAACAAGTGTGTATCGGTGTGTCTTGGTGCCATTTGAGGTTCCCCTAAGGATTAGAAGTCATTCAATGTCAAAGGAGACTTTTTGACCTTGTCCAATCCTAAGTTTAAAGCCCTTAGGGCCCTTGGGATATTGCCAAAATCCTTGTACACCATGTAGAGTGTTTAAGTACCCCTAGATTGTCTTATGGTTCCCCAGTTGTTTCTTTAGGTTTCCTAGGTACCATAACCACACTCTTTTACCCTAGGAAGTGTCATTGGTGGGTTGAGGAAGATGCAAGAGTCCAAATGACCCTTTCAGTGATCATTTTCATTTGATAGAGGTCATGATACCCTAGGAGAAGCCTAGGAACCTCTACACCTTGATGGTCATGTTTACAAAGCATGTGGAAACCTTATTGGCCTAACTAAAGTCCCTAAAACCATTTACCTTTGATGCCTAAACCTAAATTTTACCCTATGCATTGCCCTTAAAACACTAGTAGTACCCCAACATTATACAAAGATGCCCTAACATATAAAACCATAATAAAACTTGTAACAAGTATTAAGTATTAAAAGATAACTAATAATATTAAGTTGAATGTTAAAACATTTTTAATAAGTTATTTAACCCTCGTCTCCACATTAAGTCAAATTGCTAAAAACTATTGACAAATGAATAAATAATTTGAACCCTTATCATTAATATAAGGTGATAACAAAAGTCAAATCAATTAAATGATTTGACCCTCGAGCATTTTTTAATTTTTAACACTTAAATGTTAAAACAAATATAAATTAATAAAACATTTTAGAAGCATTTTTTTTAATAAATTAATGAACCCTTTTATGAAGTCGACTCCACTAAATATTGACAAGTTAAAACACTTTTTAAATAAAACATTTTTTTATGATGTTATTCCTTAACAAGTCGGACCTAGTATACTTCTCCTCAACGCTTACAAAAAGTATATAAATACACAACATTTGTCACACTTTTTATCAACCATGTTTTCATCCATTCAACTGAGGATTTTCAAATTACCTGAATGAGGTTTTACGCTAGGGTTACAGCAGCAAGAAGTTACAGACACGAAATTTTTTCAGTGGTAATATTTTATTTATGAGGTGACTAAAATTGATCTTCGATGACCTAACAAGAGTTTACTTAGCAGCAACAGAGCTACTCCCGATTTTCCACAAAAGTTTGTTTGGTATGTCTTTCTATCACTTGCTCCTTAGTTTGAAGGACTAGTGCAATTATATTTTGTGACAAAACTAAGGTTGAAGTCCCTTGACAGTCCTGAACTATTCAAAAAGCAGAGACCTGAGTTCTTCATGAAGGAACAACACTATCTCTTTGGGTGTACAATTCTGAGTTTGTGTGACAGCCCTCCCTAGAACAAGTACAAGTTTGTTTTACAGTCAAGAGTTCATAGGTATGGTTTTTTTAAGTTATTGTGAATAAATACAATATGTAATCAGTAGGGGTATTGTGAATAAATACAGTAATGTACAGTGTATGTACAAGTTGAAGTACATTATTAGTGTGTAGTTTGAGTGTACAGGAAGTGTACAGTAGTGTACAGTGGTCTAAGTGTATAGTAGTTTGTGCTAAGTTTAGAGAGTAGTATGTGAGTTATACAATAGTATGTAAATACAAGTGTGTACAGTAGACAAGTCAATACAGAATCATGGAGACAAGACGAGTACAGTGAATAAGGAGTCTATTTTATTATGATACATGCTCATCTATGATACATACTTTAATAAACATGATGATGTGACTCTACACTCTCTGATGATGTTACATTGTATGATGATGAATACCATGATATGATACTTAAATATGATGATGTACACACTATACAGTTGACGCGTAACCTATGATGATATTCAGTAACAGAATAGCATAGCTACTTCTGTGATTGGGTTTGACGAGCAGTGTATGGCAATGAAATATATATAGAGGGATGACTTAGCAGTGAACAGAGAACAGAAGCTATTCACAACAAGATGTTCAGAGTTTTATATGTGACAGGTCCACAAGTTCGGCAATCTTTTTCTTATATGGGTGGAAGGACAGGGAAAGGAAAGGAGGTTGTAGCCTCCTTCCGGTTGTAGCCAAAGAACTAGGGACTTGAAGCTTCCTTTAGGTTGTAGCCTATAAATCAGGGGGTTGTACCCTCCTTCCAGTTGTATCTGGAAAATTGAAGTCTTTAAAATAAGGGGGTTGTTGCCTCCTTCCATATATTTCTAGAAAACTATTTTAAAAGTATTATGTGGAGCATGACAAAAGTAACCTATGATCATGCTCCTATATCTTCAACAATATCACAGGGGGAGCATGACAAAAGTACCATTTTCCATTGATTCCAAAGGGGTAGAAGATGCTAAACAAGGAAGGGAAAGGAATCATGACCAAAGGGGGAGATTTGTGGATAAAGGAATCTCATTCGAAGGGGGAGATTTGGAGTTGTCATCAATGACAAAGGGGGGTATTGTTGACTAAATTGTCATTGATGACAACAAGTGTGTATTGGTTTGTATTGGTGCCATTTGAGGTTCCCCTGAGGGTTAGAAGTCATTCAATGTCAAAGGATAGCTTTTGACCTTGTCCAATCCTAAGTCTAAAGCCCTTGGAGCCCTTGGGATATTGCCAAAATCCTTGTACACCATGTAGAGGGTTTAAGTACCCCTAGATTGTCTTATCATTCCCCAGTTGTTTCTTTAGGCTTCCCCGGTACCATAACCACACTCTTTTACCCTAGGAAGTGTCATTGGTGGGTTGAGGAAGATGCAAGAGTCCAAATGACCCTTTCAGTGATCATTTTCATTTGATAGAGGTCATTATACCCTAGGAGAAGCCTAGGAACCTCTACACCTTGATGGTCGTGTTTACAAAGCACGTGGAAACCTTATTGGCCTAACTAAAGTCCCTAAAACCATTTACCTTTGATCCCTAAACCTAAATTTTACCCTATGCATTGCCCTTAAAACACTACAAAGATGCCCTAACATATAAAACCATAATAAAACTTGTAACAAGTAATAAGTATTAAAAGATAACTAATAATATTAATTTGAATGTTAAAACATTTTTAATAAGTTATTTAACCTCATCTCCACATTAAGTCAAATTGCTAAAAACTATTAACAAATGAATAAATAATTTGAACCCTTACCATTAAACTAAGGTGATAACAAAAGTCAAATCAACTAAATGATTTGACCCTCGAGCGTTTTTTAATTTTTAACACTCAAATGTTAAAACAAATATAAATTAATAAAACATTTTAGAAGCATTTTTTTTAATAAATTAATTAACCCTTATGAAGTCGGCTCCACTAAATATTGACAAGTTAAAACACTTTTTAAATAAAACATGTTTTATGATGTGATTCCTTAACAAGTCAGACCTAGTATACTTCTCCTCAACGCTTACAAAAAGTATATAAATACACAACATTTGTCACACTTTTTATCAACCATATTTCCATCCATTCAACTAAGGATTTTCAAATTACTTGAATGAGGTTTTACGCTAGGGTTACAGCAGCAAGAAGTTAAAGACACGAAATTTTTTCAGTGGGAAAATTTTATTTATGAGGTGACTAAAATTGATCTTCGATGGCCTAACAAGAGTTTACCTAGCAGCAGCAGAGCTACTCCCGATTTTCCACAAAAGTTTGTTTGGTCTGTCTTTCTATCACTTTCTCCCAAGTTTGAAGGACTAGTGCAATTATATTTTGTGACAAAACTAAGGTTGAAGTCCCTTGACAGTCCTGAACTATTCAAAAAGCAGATACCTGAGTTCTTCATGAAGGAACAACACTATCTCTTTGGGTGAACAATTCTAAGTTTGTGTGACAGCCCTCCCTAGAACAAGTACAAGTTTGTTTTACAATCAAGAGTTCATAGGTATGGTTTTTTTAAGTTATTGTGAATAAATACAGTATGTAATCAGTAGGGGTATTGTGAATAAATATAGTAATGTACAGTGTATGTACAAGTTGAAGTACAGTATGAGTGTGTAGTGTATAGTATGAGTGTGTAGTTTGAGTGTACAGGAAGTGTACAGTAGTGTACAGTGGTCTGAGGGTATAGTAGTTTGTGCTAAGTTTAGAGAGTAGTATGTGAGTTATACAATAGTATGTAAATACAAGTGTGTACAGTAGACAAGTCAATACATAATCATGCAAACAAGACAAGTACAGTGAATAAGGAGTCTATTTTATTATGATACATGCTCCTCTATGATACATACTTTAATAAACATGATGATGTGACTCTACACTCTCTGATGATGTTACATTGTATGATGATGAATACCATGATATGATACTTAAATATGATGTTGTACGCACTATACTGTTGATGCGTAACCTATGATGATATTCAGTAACAGAATAGCATAACTACTTCTGTGATTGGGTTTGACGAGCAATGTATGGCAGTGAAATATATATAGAGGGATGACTTAGCAGTGAACAGAGAACAGAAGCTATTCGCAACAAGAAGTTCGGAGTTTTATATGTGACAGGTCCACAAGTTCGGCAATCTTTTTCTTAAGTGGGTGGAAGGACGGGGCAAGGAAAAGAGGTTGTAGCCTCCTTCCGGTTGTAGCCAAAGAACTCGGGACTTGAAGCCTCCTTTAAGTTGTAGCCTATAAATCAGGGAGTTGTGGCCTCCTTCCAGTTGTATCTGGAAAATTGAAGTCTTTATTAAAAGGGGGTTGTTGCCTCCTTTCAGATATTTTTGGAAAACTATTTTAGAAGTATTATGTGGTTATACCCCCATGACTTGGGTTTCCACGTCAAAAATTATGGTGTACTGTGCAGTCTACTATTTTCATACATATTGATGATATGTTGTGATTGGTGATTAGAAAATTGCTTTTGACTAAAATTTTATATTGCATAAATACTTATTCACCCCCCTCTCAATATTTCAACACCATACATTGCTCGTCAAACCCAATCACTGAAGTAGCTCTGCTCTTATGTTACTGATGTTAGTTTTTCAACATTAAGCTAGCATTATTAGGATCTTTAGCTGAGAGAATAACAAGTACATCAATCAAACACAAGAGACAATGAACATAGTGTTTTTCCTCGGGGAAACCATAAAGGAGAAAACCCCGCAACTTCCTCAGAGATAGAATCAGCACCAAAATAGTAAGTGATCTCCCAACAGCAGTAATCTTCTTCTTGTCTAGCCTCGGTGTCTTCTCCTTCCTCAACTATGCACTACACTTGAGTGTGTATGACTTGTGTGATAAATAGAGACTCCAATTCTCTATTTATACTAATCCCGACATGAGTAAAACCCTACTAGGGCTGACCTCTACTAGGAGAGTCTAATAACCCTAGTTCCTCGGAACTGCGGGGACTTTAACACTTATACAATCGGAGGGTTACCCATTATGACTTGACATGACTTGTTTACATTATTGATCCTCCCGATCGAAACATCGGGGCATGACAACATGACTCAAATACATAATAGATACATCCCAGAATAAACATTGGGTTACAATACATAAGATACATAGATGAATACATTCTGAAGTTACAAATACATCAACACTAGCTCTTAACTAGGAAGGTATTCTTTCGACACAATTTTTAGCACTGGTCTTCTTCTCTGTATTAGCTGGATCATCTCGTCTTTTTCATCTCAAGTCTTCTGAGTCTTCAAGTCATCTTCGTCATCGAATCTGGATAATCTCTCGATCTGGATCATCATGGGACATCATCACTGGATCTGGATCATCATTGGGCATCATCACTGGATATGGATCATCACTCGATCTGGATCATCACTGCTGGATCTGGATCATCACTCGATCTGGATCATCACTGGCTATCATCATTGGATCTGGATCATCACGGGTGCTATCTCATGATTCTTCTTGTCACAGGAAGTTCTACAGAGCCAGCCCTTTTTCATGTTGGTTGTAGGCCTAGCCTCCATGTAGATCTTTTCTAGCACTTATATATGATCAACACATGATACGAAGAATGGCTCATCATTTCTATCTGATCAACACATGATGCAAAGATAGATACTGCACTTACATCTGATCAACACATGATGCAAAGAATGGCATGCCCAACACTTACATCTAACCTACTCATCAGAAAGGCACGCCCAGCACTCACATCTGATCATGTAGGAACTAATCCTATAATCATATTAGAAAGGCCCAGCACTTACATCTGATTAACACATGATCGAAGAAAGGCTTCAACATCTCTATATGATCAACACATGACGCGAAGATAGATACTGCACTTACATCTGATCAACACATGATATGAAGAATGGCACTGCACTTACATCTGATCAACACATGATGCGAAGAATGGCACAGCACTTATATCTGATCAACACATGATGCAAAGAATGGCTCAGCACTTACATCTGATCAGCACATGATGCTAAGAATGGCTCTGCACTTATATCCACCTAGTGAGGGAACACATCCCATTACTGATGGAAGGGTTATGCACTCATATCTGATCATGAGGGAACACATCCCAGCAATCATATCAGAATGGCTCCCAGTCCTCCTCGACTGAGATACCTGGTAACTGACCAGGTGCCTCCATTCTCCTAGAGAATGGCAGTTTCCCTTACATCCAACCTACTCGTTAGAATGGCCAACACTCACATCTGACATGGAAGGAACTTCATCCTTTAGCCATGACAAAATGGTTCAGCCCTTACATCTGATCAAGTGGGAACACATCTCGCTATCACATCAGGATGGCTACTCAGTCCTACACTGAGTGTTCCTGGTAACTGACCAGGTGCCTCCATTCCTAGAATGGAAATTTCCCTTACATCTATCCTACTTGACAGAATGGCCAGCACTCATATCTGACATGGAAGGAACCAATCCTCTCACCATGACAGAATGGCTCATCCCTTACATCTAACCATCGAAGGAACCAATCCTCTCACAATGTCAGAATGGCTATGGGTCTCATCACTTTCTCATGGAGGAAACCTCGATCTAGAGAACACCAAGCTTCTCCTTGAAGTACTCGGACTTCAGCCTAGCCAACGGCTTCGTCAATACATCGGCTATCTATTCCTCCATTGCAACATACTGGAGCTTCACTGCTCCCCTCTGCACCATATCTCTGATATAGTGATACTTGATCTCGATATGCTTCGACTTGTCATGGAACATTGGATTCTCTGACAACTTCACGCAACTCTGATTGTCACAATGTATACAAGTAGCATCTAACTGGAGATCAAATATATCAGACAGTAGCTTCCATAGCCATACTACCTCACAACTAGTTGAACATGCTGTGACATACTCTGCTTCAGTTGTACTTAGAGCCACACGGGATTGCTTCCTGCTAAACCAACTGATCCCATACTGAAGCAACATCCTGAAGTACTCTTCTTGTCGATGGCATTGCCTGCCCAATCTAAATCAACATAACCTTCCAGGTTAATCTTTTGATTCGCATCATACTTGAGCCCATAATCAACTGTACCCTTCAGGTACCTCAGAATATGCTTTGCAGCAATCAAGTGAACATTTCTCGGATCTGTCAAGAACTGGCTCAAGGTGTTCACAACAAAGCAAATGTCTGGTCTCGTGTTCATCAAGTACATTGATGACCCAATCATCTGACGATACATCGTAGCATCAACTGATTCTGATGAAGCATCACTCAATAGCTTCAAGTTCGATGCCATAGGTGTGGTCATAGCCTTGCAATCCATCATCCCAAGCCTCTTCAGGATCTCTACTACATACTTCCCTTGTCCAAGGAAGAATCCATCTGTACTCTACCACACCTCCATACCTAGAAAGTAATGCATCATCCCCAAGTCCTTCATTTCGAACTCAGCAACAATCTTTCTCTTTGTATTAGCAATCAACCCATCCGTACCTGTCACAAATAGATCATCTACATATAGTAGAAGCATCACTAGGTTTCCATCCTCAACCTTATAGTAAAGGTTGGAATCTGCTTTACTCTTGGTAAAGCCCAAACTGGATAGAAAGCTATCGATTATGCCGTACCAGGTCTTGGGTGCCTGTTTCAAACTGTACAGGGATTTCTTCTATCTGCATACATGAGACTCTCTGTTATGTGTCTCAAAACCGAGTGGTTGTTCTACATACACTTCCTCTTCCACTACACCATTAGTGAAGGTAGTCTTAACATCCATTTGGTGTATCTTCCATTTCATCACTACAGCCAAAGCAAGTACTGATCTGATGGAAGTGTATCTAGCTACAGGTGCAAAGGTTTTTTCATAGTCGATTCCTTCTTTCTGAGAGAAACCTCAAGCTACAAATATTGCCTTATAATTTTCAATGCTACCGTCTGCAGCATGCTTAATCTTGTAGATCCATTTGGAAGTTACAACTGACTTCCCTTCTGGTCTTGGGACAACATCCCAAACATCATTCTTCATGATCGATTGATATTCTTCGATCATAGTATCCTTCCATTCTTTCCATTCTACCACTTCTTCATACCTGGAAGGTTCTTTATCAATGAAATCACATAGTAAAGCTACATACCCGGAGCAGGATCTGGTCCTCTTTCTTTCTCTGTGACTTTCTTCTGGAGCCCCATATCTTTCCGCACCTTGGATAAGTTCACGTACCCAAGTAGGTTTCCTCTTATGAGGATTCTTCTCCAAAGGTGGATCTACATGTCTTTGTGGTTCCTCGAAATCTCAATCTTCTTCTTGATCTTCTTCGTTCATGGTTGTGTCATGAATTCTAGGTAGTTATGCTTATGTTTCTTCAGGTTCTTCAGCAGGTTTCTTACTGGATTTGTTGTAAGATGTGTCTTCATCAAATGTCACATCCCTGCTAATGTCAATCTTCTTGTATCTTGGGAAATAGATTCTGTAAGCCTTCGAGCTTTTGGAGTATCCCACAAATATGCCCTTCTTTCCTGAAGGATCTAATTTTGTTCTCTTCTCTTTTGGAATGTGTATGTACATAGGACAGCTGAATATTCTGAGATGGCTGACTTTTGGTTTCTTCCCGGAGAAGACTTCTTCAGGAGTCTTGTTCTCTAGTACTCTATGTGGAGTACGGTTCTGTACATACACCGTTGTTCTGGAAGCTTCAGCCCAAAGATGCATAGGAAGATCTTGATCATGAAGCATTGCTCTTGTAGCTTCCATGATGGTTCTATTCTTCCGTTCCGCAATCCCATTCTGTTGTGGATTATAAGGAGTGGACAGCTCCCTCTTAATCCCTGATTCTTTGCATAGCTCTTTGAATTCATTCAAAGTGAATTCTCCACCATTATCTGATTGAATGGTTTTGATCTTCTTTTCAGTATGGTTCTCAATAAAGGCTTTGAATTCCTTGAACTTACTAAATACTTCGTCTTTGTTCTTCATGAAGTAAACCCATGTCTTTCTAGAGAAATCATCAATAGAAGAAACATAGTATGCATACTCGCTTAGTGAGTTTGATGACATAGGACCGCATACATCAGAGTGGATGATTTCTAGTATGCCTTTGGCTTTGCTTTTGCTGCTGGGAAATGTCTTCTTTGTATTCTTCCCTTTCACACATCCTTTGCAAACACCATCATGTTTTGCTTGGAATTCTAGAAGACCTTCAACAGCTTTTCTTGCAATAGGTAGTGCTCTGTAATGCACATGTGCAAGCCTTCTATGCCAAAGCTCATTTAGCTCTACTGTGTCATGGACCAAGGCTTGTTCTAGATGGCCCTTCAATTTGTACAACCCTCCTTCTTGTTCTCCAATCACCACTGCATCATTGATAGTCTTACCTCTTGGCCACATGATGACTTGACCATCTATGAATGCAACCCGCATCCCTTTTGCATCCAATGCTGATATGGAGAGAAGGTTCTTATTGATTCCTGTCACAAACAATACTTCTTTCATTGTTAGAGACTTACCCGAGTCTAGTTTATATGAAGATTCCCCACTACCTTTTATTGGATATTGGTAGTCATCTCCTAGCTTCACCTTGTGAGGTGGTTCATGTTCTGACAGTCTCACAAAGGATTCCTTGAATCTAGTCATATGTTTGGAAGCCCCACTGTCTATAAGTCAATCATCACTTCCATGAGAAATGTTACCTATGAGAGAAGAGATCAGAACATATTCATCCTCGCTTGAAGAATCTTCACTTTCATATATGGATCTCTTCTTGGATGGTTCGTCATCCTCTGCAGCATGAGCATGATGTCTTATTTTTTTCCCCTTCTTCTTATGAGAGTGGACCTTGTTCTTAGGGTAGTCTTTTGCAAAGTGTCCTATTTCATCACATGTGTAACATCTCAATTTTGATAGGTCTCTTCTGCTATTCTCTCTGTGATGAGAATCCTTACCTTTGGAGAAATGAGGTCTTCTTCTGCTTTTCTTGGAGTGCACTGTGAGAGCTTGGTATTCACTTCCCATCTTCTCTTCTCGATTTGCTATCCATGCTTCTTCTTGAGAACATTCTTCCCATAGTCTGCTGAATTTGGCTAACTTCTTTCTAGCACAGATTCCTTGGATGAAAGAATCCCATGACCTAGGAAGGCCATTTAGTGTTGTCATCCAATCTCTACATTTTCCACTTCTTCATCTACAGCTTCTAATTGTTCCTTGACCTGAGAAACCCTTGTGAAGTAAGCCTGGACGGTCTCTACATTTTGAATCTTCACATTCTTCAGTTGATTCCTTAGATTCATCTTTCGGTTTATGTTCTTCCCTTCAAACAATTTGGTTAGGGCATCAAACATGGCTTTAGGTGTCTTGAGAGAGGACACCTGTGGGATAAGGTGATCCTTGGTAGAATCAGCAATGATTCTCTTTTCCATAACCATCTTCTTCTTATGTAAGGCCTTTTCCTCATCTCCCTCTGGAACTGGAACCTCCTCATGAATGTAGGAGTCTAATTCATTCTCTTCCAAGACCGGGGAGATCCTATACTTCCAGGCTCGGAAGTTATCAGCTCCCTCAAGCTTTTCATCAAGCTTGGTATGATGAGACATATTAAAATGAGAATCTCAAATGGAAATACAAGAGATCTTATATCTTACCAGGTCAAAATGTCGGATCTGAGACTTGAGCTGAAATCCTGCAGAGCTCGTTCAAGAGCAAATTAGGGTTTTGATTTTTCAGAGTTCTGTCCACCCAAATGTCTTGAAATTTGTCCCTAACTTCGATTTTGGGGAGGAGATCAATCCAGGCCTGGGCTCACTGAAAAATTCCTCTTCTGTGAAAATCCCTAATTTTCGGCAATAGTGACAGGTCCAAAACTGAAAAACCTCAAAATTGGATTCTGCTTTGATAGAAAGATGCGCCCTAAGGAGGAGAGTTATTCCACCTTACTTTTGTTGAAAATCTATGGAGGAAGATCCACAAACTAGGAAGCCCTAGTTCGCACAGCCGCACGGTGTCTTCTTCTCAGGTTAGCTCTAATACCATGTTAGTTTTTCAACATTAAGCTAGCATTATTAGGATCTTTAACTGAGAGAATAATAAGTACAGCAATCAAACACAAGAGACAATGAACACAGTGTTTTTCCTCAGGGAAACCATAAAGGATAAAACCCCGCAACTTCCTCAGAGATAGAATCAGCACCAAAAAAGTAAAATCCCTAAAATAGTAAGTGATCTCCCAACAGCAGTAATCTTCTTCTTGTCTAGCCCCAGTGTCTTCTCCTTCCTCAACTATGCACTACACTTGAGTGTGTATGAATTGTGTGATAAATAGAGACTCCAGTTCTCTATTTATACTAATCCCGACATGACTAAAACCCTACTAGGGCCGACCTCTACTGGGAGAGTCTAATAATCCTAGTGCCTTGAAACTGCGAGGACTTTAACACTTAGACAATCAGAGGGTTACCCATTATGACTTGACATGACTTGTTTACATTATTGATCCTCCCGATCGGAACATCGAGGCATGACAACATGACTCAAATACATAATAAATACATCCCAGAATAAACATCGGGTTACAATACATAAGATACATAGATGAATACATTCCAAAGTTACAAATACATCAACAACTGAATATCATCGTAGTTTATCCATCAACAGTATAGTGTACATCATCATATTCAAGTATCATATCATGGTATTCATCATCATACAATGTAACATCATCAAAGAGTGTAGAGTCACATCATCATGTTTATCAAAGTATGTATCATAATAAAATAGACTCCTTCTTCAATGTTCTTATCTTGTCTGCATGACACTGTATTCACTTGTCCATTGTACACAGTTGTATTTACATACTACTGTATAACTCACATACTTCTCTCTAAACTTAGCAGACACCACTGTACACTCAGACCACCTTACACTACTGTACACTATTGTACGCTCAAACTACACACTACACATTCATATTGTAATTCAACTTGTACATACATTGTACATTACTATATCTATTCACAATACCCATACTATTGATCACATATTGTATTTACTCACAAGACCTTATGCATATGACTTCAAAAAAAAACCATACCTCTGAACTCTTGATTGTAAAACAAACTTTCACTTGTTCTAGGTTGGGTTGTCACACAAACTGTGAATTGTACACCCAAAGAGATAGTGTTGTTCCTTAATGAAGAGCTCAAGTCTCTACTTTTTGAACATTTCAGGATTTTCAAAGGACTTCAACCTTAGTTTTGTCACAAAATATAGTTGCACCAGTCCTTCAAACTCGGGAGCAGGTGATAGAAAGACGGACCAAACAAAATTTTGTGTAAAATCGGGAGTAGCTCTGCTGATCCTAAGTAAACTCTTATTAGACCAGCGAAGATCAATTTCAGTCACCTCATACCCACAAGAAAATTTTAGCCCTGGAAAAATTCCAGGTTTGTAACTTCTTCTTGTTGTAACCCTAGTGTAAAACCTCAGTCAAGTAATGCGAAAATACTTAGTTGAATGCATGAAAAATTGGTTGATAAAAATTGTGACGAGTGTTGTGTATTTATATACCTTTTGTAAGCATTGAGGAGAAGTATACTAGGGTCAACTTGTTAAGGAATAGCATCATAAAAAAAATGTTTTATTTAAAAGGTATTTTAACTTGTCAATATTTAGTGGAGTCGACTTCATAAAGGGTTAATAAATTTATTAAAAATAATGCTTCTAAGATGTTTTATTAATTTATATTTTTTTTAACATTCAAGTGTTAAATATTAAAAATGCTTGAGGGTTAAGTCATTTAATTGATTTGACTTTTGTTATCACTTTGGATTAATGATAAGGGTTCAAAACATTTATTCAATTGTCAATAGATTTTAGCAATTTTTTTAAGTAGAACGGTTATATTTATTATAAAAGTGTTGGTTGGGCCGCGACCAATCAACCTCGATTATACATATTCATGTGACCACTTTGGACTAGTACATCAAATCCAAATCTTACAAAAAACATGATGGGGCCATCCCTATGGAATTGGGATCCAGATAGGTGTATCCTCATTCTTGTTGTATGTTCCTTGAGATACAAGGCTGCCCTTATTTTCTTTTTCATCTGCTTCTTTGTTCGAGCCTCGAAGGACATGGAAGAAAAGAGAGGATGTGAAATCTTGTAAGCAATATCGCATCCTTTGCAGGGTATTACTGAGAATCGAATTGCTGAAGTGATCATCTGACTTTAGGATTTTTATCAAGATTTCATAATCTCTGAAAACTTGTATTTCTTTGTAGTTATTTTCTTTTGCGATCTAACATGATTTTAGCAGCCCAATAATTTCCGTGTGGTTATTTGTTCTCTTTCCTAAACCCCGGATGAAGCTGTCTTTTCTTTGTTTGTTTGAAGAATAGATCGCACCACTAGCTCCTGTAATACCTGGCTTTCCTTTCAAAGCACTATCAAAAAAGATTATGGCTTTGTCCTGGTTCCTCCACCATTCTTGAAAGACAACATCTATGTCTTCTATACACCACCCTGGGTTGGTGAAGGAAGGGTGATTTACCATAGCCACCTATAGAAGTGCCTTTGCCTTTGCTGCCACGATCGAGGGAGTGAGATTAATGTTGTTGAATTTATGTGTGTTTCTCACCAACCATATTTTTCAATAGACATGTTTAGGAAGGTCTTGCCAAATTATGGTCCAAGAGGATTTTATTTTCAGTGTGAGGGGATTCGTTATAGTGATTTGAGCAGGTGCAGAAACGTTGAGGCTGAGTAGAGAGAGATACCAAATGTCTTGGGCAACAAGGAAATCCACAAATAAGCGATCCAAGGTTTCAAGCACGGTACAACACATGGAGCATCGATTGTTGATGTAATTGTAACTTTGGAATGTATTCACTCGTATTTCTTATGTAATGTAACCCAATGTTTATTACGGGATGTATTTGTAATGTACTTGAGTCATGTCATGCCCCAAGGTTCCTATCGAGAGTTTCTATAATGTAAACAAGTCATGTCAAGTCAAGGTGGTTAACCCTCCTATTGTCTAAGGGTTAAAGTCCTCGTAGTTCCGGGGCACTAGGGTTATTAGACTCACCTATTGAAGTCAGCCCTAGTTGGGTTTAGTCAAGTCAGGAATTAGTATAAATAGAGATCAAGCCTCTCTATTTATTACACACTCAATCACACTCAATTGTAGCGCATAGCTGAGGAATAGAAAGACACTGGGGCAAGGAAGAAAGAGGTTACTGCTGTCGGGAGATCATCTTACTATTTTTTGGTTTCACTTTTGGTGTTGATTCTATCTTTGAGGAAGTTGCAGGGTTTTCTCCATTTATGGTTTCCCCGAGGAAAAACACTATGTTCATTGTCTCTTGTGTTTGATTGTTATGCTTGCTGTTCTCTCAGTTAAAGATCCTAATGTTATGCTAGCTTAATGTTAAAAATCTAACATGGTATCAGAGCTAACCTGAGAAGAAGACACTATGCAGTTGCGGGAACTAGGGCTTCCTACTTTGTGGATCTCTCTCCACATATTTTTAGAAAAAGAAGGGTGGAATAACTCTCCTCCCTAAGGCGCATCTTTCTGTCGAAGCAGAATCCAATTCTGAGGTTTTTCAATTTTGGACTCGACACTGCTGCCGGAAATTAGGGCTTTTCAAAAAAGTGGAATTTTTGAGTGAGCCCGAGCCTGGATTGATCTCCTCCCCAAAATCGAAGTTAGGGATCGAATTCAAAGCATTTGGTTGGACAGAACTCTAGAAAAGAAAAACCCTAATCTGCTCCTGAACCAGCACTGTAGGATTTCAGCTCCAAATCCAAATCTGACATATTGACCCAGTAAGATCTAAATCCTTTGTATTTATATTTGAGGTTCTCAGTTAAGATGTCTCATCATACCAAGCTTGATGAAAAGCTTAAGGGAACTGATAACTTCTGAGCCTGGAAGTATAGGATCTCCCTAGTCCTGGAAGAAAATGAGTTGGACTCCTATATCAGTGAGGATGTTCTAGTTCCAGAGGGAGATGAGGCCAAGGCCTTACATAAGAATAAGTCTGTTATGGCAAAGATGATCATTGTTGATTCTATCAAGGATCACCTCATACCACAGGTGTCCTCCCTCAAGACACCTAAAGCCATGTTTGATGCCCTGACCAAACTGTTTGAAGGGAAGAACTTCAATTGAAAGATGACTCTAAGGAACCAGTTGAAGAAGATAAAGATCTAGAATGAGGAGACCATCCAGTCATACTTCACAAGGGTCTCCCAGATCAAAGAGCAGCTGGAAGTAGTAGATGAAGAAGTGGAGAATGTAGAAATTGTGATGACAACCTTGAATGGTCTCCCTAGGTCATGGGATTCTTTCATCCAAGGAATCGGTGCTAGGAAGAATTTAGTCAAGTTCAATAGACTATGGGAAGAATGTTCACAAGAAGAAGCTCGAATATCAGCTCGAGAAGAAATGATGGGAAGTGAAGATCAAGCTCTCACAGTACACTCCAGGAAAGGAAGAAGGGAAAATCATCATCACCAAGGTAAGCATTCTCATCGGAAAAATAATCCTATAAGAAGGGATCCATCCAAACTCAGATTTTATACATGCAATGAAATAGGACACTTTGCTAGAAATTGTCCCATGAATGAGAATGGATTCAAGAAGAATAAGAACTCCAAAATAAGACATCATGCTCACACTACTGAGGATGATGATCCTCCCAAGAAGAGAGTAAAACAAGAAAGTGAAGACTCTTCAAGTGAAGAAGAATATGTTCTGATCTCCACTCTCATGGGAACTGTCACTCATGGAGGCAAAGATTGGCTTATTAACAGTGGGGCTTCCAAACACATGACAGGTTTCAAGGAATCATTTGAGAAACTATCCGAACATAATTCACCCCATAAGGTGAAACTTAGGGATGACTACCAATATCCCATAAAATGTAGTGGCGAATCCTCCTACAAGCTAGACTCTAGAAAGTCTATGAAAATGAAGGATGTCTTGTTTGTACCAGGACTAAAGAAGAATCTTCTATCCATATCGGCACTGTATGCAAAAGGCATGAGGGTTGGATTTGTAGGTAGCCAAGTCCTCATGTGGTCAAGAGGAAAGACTATTGACAATGCAATAGTAATTGGAGAACAAGAAGGAGGATTATACAAATTGAAGGGCCATCCATAACAAGCTTTGGACCATGACACAGTAGAGCCAAATGAACTTTGGCACATAAGGCTTGCACATGTGCATTACATAGCACTACCACTTGCAAGAAAAGTTGTTGAAGGTCTTCCAGAAATTGAAGCAAAACATGAAGGGGTCTGCAAAGGATGTGCGAAAGGAATGAATACAAAGAAGACATTTCCAAGTAGTAAGAGCAAGGCAAAAGGAATCTTGGAAATCATCCACTCCGATGTATGCGGACCAATGTCATCAAGTTCACTAAGTGGGTATGTATACTATGTCTCTTTAATTGATGACTTTTCTAGGAAGACATGGATTTACTTCATGAAGAACAAAGATGAAGTTTTCAGCAAGTTCAAGGAATTCAAAGCCTTGATTGAGAACCACACAGAAAAGAAGATCAAGACCTTTCGATCAGATAATGGCAGAGAATTCACATCGAATGAATTCAAAGAATTATGCAAAGAATCAAGGATTAAGAGGGAGTTATCCACTCCATATAATCCACAATAGAATGGGGTTGCAAAAAGGAAGAATAGAAATATCATGGAAGCTGCAAGAGAAATGCTTCATGATCAGGATCTTCCCATGCATCTATGGGTAGAAGCTGCCAGAACAACGGTGTATGTACAGAACCGTACTCCACATAGAGTACTTGAGAACAAGACACTTGAAGAAGTCTTTTCCAGCAAGAAACCAGAAGTCAGCCATCTCAGGATATTCGGTTGTCCAGTGTACACACACATTCCAAAAGAGAAGAGAACAAAATTAGATCCTTCAGGAAAGAAGGGTATATTTGTGGGACACTCTGAAAGCTCGAAGGCTTACAGAATATACTTCCCAGGATTCAAGAAGATAGACATCAGTAGGGATGTAACATTTGATGAAGACGCATCTTACAACAAATCCAGAAAGAGACCTGCTGAAGAACCTGAAGAAGTAGAATCACCCAGAATTCATGACACAACCATGAACGAAGAAACTCAAGAAGAAGATCGAGAATTTGAAGAATCACAAAGACCTATAGATCCACCTCAAGAGAAGAATCCTCACAAGAGGAAACCTACATGGGTACGAGAAGTAATCCAAGGTGTGAAAAGATATGGAGCTCTAGAAGAGAATCATAGAGAAATAAAGAGAACCAGATCCTGCTTCAGATATGTAGTTTTACTATGTGACTTTATCAATGAAGAACCTTCCAATTATGAAGAAGTGACATAATGGAAAGAGTGGAAGGATGCTATGATCGAAGAGTATCAATCGATCATGAAGAACGATGTTTGGGATGTTGTCCCAAGACCAAAAGGGAAGTCAGTTGTAACTTTCGAATGGATCTACAAGATCAAGCAGGCTGTAGATGGTAGCATAGAGAAATATAAGGCAAGATTCATGGCTCATGGTTTCTCACAGAAAGAAGGAATAGACTATGAAGAAACCTTTGCACCTATATCCAGATACACTTCGATCAGATCAGTACTTTCTTTGGCTGCAGTGATGAAATGGAAGATACACCAAATGGATGTCAAGACTGCTTTCTTGAATGGTGTAGTGGAAGAGGAATTGTATGTAGAACAGCCACTTGGTTTTGAGACACATGACAGGGAGTCTCATGTGTGTAGATTGAAGAAATCCCTGTACGGTTTGAAACAAGCACCCATGACATGGTACAGCAGAATTGACAGCTTTCTATCCAGCTTGGGCTTTACCAAGAGTAAAACAGATTCCAACCTTTACTACAAGGTTGAAGATGGCAACCCAGTGATGCTCCTACTATATGTAGATGATCTGTTTGTAACAGGTGTGGATGGGTTGATTGTTGATACGAAGAGAAAGCTTGCTGTGGATTTCGAAATAAAGGACTTGGGTATGATGCATTATTTTCTAGGCATGGAGGTGTGGCAGAATACGGATGGAATCTCCCTCGAACAAGGGAAGTATGTAGTAGAGATCCCGAAGAGGTTTGGGATGATGGACTGTAAGGCCATGACCACACCTATGGCATCGAACCTGAATCTATTGAGTAATGCTTCATCAAAGACGGTTGATGCTACGATGTATCTTCAGATGATTGGGTCCTTAATGTACCTAACGAACATCAGACCAGACATTTTCTTTGCTGTGAACACCTTGAGCCAGTTCCTGATAGATCCAAGACATGTTCACTTGATTACTGTAAAGCATATTCTGAGGTACCTAAGGGGTATAGTTGATTATGGGCTCAAGTATGAGGTGAATCAGAAGATTAACCTGGAGGGTTATGTTGATTCAGGTTGGGCAGGAAGTGTCGTCGATAGGAAGAGCACTTCAGGGTGTTGCTTCAGTATGGGATCAGGTGTGATCTCTTGGTTTAGCAGGAAGAAATCCTATGTGGCACTGAGTATAGCTGAAGCAGAGTATGTTGCAGCTTGTTCAGCTAGTTGTGAGGTAGTATGGTTGTGGAAGCTACTGTCTGATTCATTTGATCTCTAGATGGATGCTACTTGTATACATTGTGACAACCAGAGTTGCATGAAGTTGTCATAGAATCCAGTGTTCCATGACAAGTCAAAGCATATTGACATCAAGTATCACTATATCAGGGATATGGTGCAGAGGGGAGCAGTGAAGCTCCAGTATGTTGCGATGGAAAAACATATAGCTGATGTGTTGATGAAGCCATTGGATAGGGTGAAGTTGGACTACTTCAAGGAGAATCTTGGTGTTCTCTAGATCGAGGTTCCCTCCAAGGGGAAATGATGAGAACCAAATCCATTCTGACATGGTGAGAGGATTGGTTCCTTCCATGGTTAGATGTAAGGGCTCGTCCCTTTCGGCATGAACGATTGGTTCCTTGCATGGTCAAATATAAGTGCTGATCCTTTCTGACATTGGTTGTCAGATGTAAGTGCAGAGCCTTTTGGCATCGAGGATTTGTTCCTCGCATGGCTGAGTGTAAGTGCTGAGCCTTTTTGACTTTGGTTGACGGATGTGAGTGCTGGGCCTTTTTGACAGGTTTGTGGGAGGTGTTTGCACATGGTCAAATGTGAGTGTTGTTCATGCCTTTCTGATATTATTATAGGATTGGTACCTACATGATCAGATATAAGTGTTGGGCAGGCCATTCTGACTTAGGTTCAGATATAAGTGCTAGAAGATTACCTACATGGAGGCTAGGCCTACAACAAACATGAAAAAGGGCTAGCTCTGTATAATTTCCTGTGACGAGAAGAATCATGAGATAGCACCCGAGATGATCCAGTGATGATGATCCAGCAGAGATGATCCAGATCCAGTGATGATGATCCAGCAGAGATGATCCAGATCCAGTGATGATGATCCAGCAGAGATGATCCAGATCTAGTGATGATGCTCCAGAGATGATCCAGATCGAGGGATGATCCAGATCCAGTGATGATGCTCCAGAGATGATCTAGATCGAGGGATGATCCAGATCCAGTGATGATGATCCAGATCGAGTGATGATCCAGATCCAGATGAAGATGACTTGAATATGAATATGATGAGGACTTGATGATGATCCAGATGATACAAAGAAGAAGAATTGTGCTGATAAATTGTGTCGAGAGAATACCTTCCTAATTAAGAGGGAGTGTTGATGTAATTGTAACTTCGGAATGTATTCACTTGTATTTCTTATGGATTGTAACCCGATGTTTATTCCGGGATGTATTTGTAATGTACTTGAGTCATGTCATGCCTCGAGGTTCCTATCGAGAGTTTCTATAATGTAAACAAGTCATGTCAAGTCAAGGTGGGTAACCCTCCTATTGTCTAAGGGTTAAAGTCCCCGCAGTTCCAGGGCACTAGGGTTATTAGAATCACCTAGTGAATTTGGCCCTAGTTGGGTTTAGTCAAGTCAAGAATTATTATAAATAGAGAGCCAGCCTCTCTATTTATCACACACTCACTCACACTCAGTTGTAGCACATAACTGAGGAAGAGAAAGACACTGGGGCAAGGAAGAAAGAGGTTACTGTTGTCGAGACATCATCTTACTATTTTTGGGTTTCACTTTTGGTGTTGATTCTATCTCTGAGGAAGTTGCGGGGTTTTCTCCATTTATGGTTTCCCTGAGGAAAAACACTGTGTTCATTATCTCTTGTGTTTGATTGTTGTGATTGTTGTTCTCTCAGTTAAAGATCCTAATGTTATGCTAGCTTAATGTTAAAAATATAACATCGATGAGCGCCTGTAATTCCTCTATTTGATAAGTTTTCATTGGTTAATACTTTCCTATAGCTAATACCCTAGTAAAAAAAATTATTTTGGCCTAACCGTAAGAATCCCACATGTGTTTCCAGAAGGACGTGGGATGGGTCTGTGCCTATTGATCTTGGGGGACTGCAAATACTTGAGCAATCAAGTAAATGCCATACTTTTCCCAGCCCCATTTATCATGTTGATGAAGCTGCACCGGTTCCAAACCTGTCAGCTTCTCTAAAAGGAGGTTTTTTTGTGCCTAAAGATGCTCAAGGAGTCGGGGAAGATCCCACTCCTTCAATTCCCAGAGGGATCCCACACTGAGATATCTTTTAGTTTTATATAACCATATTGAATGAGCCATGATCAAATCTCTGAAATTTCACCGGAGGAGGCGAGAGGGGGATGGCCCAGGATACTGTCGTCCTAGAGCTTTTTTTATTCCCATTTCCAAGAACACAAAATAACAGTGGATGAAAGGATCCCATACCTTGTTGACATAGATTCCAAGTCATCGTGCCTTTTAGGGTGTTCCTTGTCTGCATATCCTTAATGAAACTCAATCAAGGTATTTTTTCCTCGGCACTTGATTGGTAGGGTGCTTTCGATTTGAGAATATTTTTCAGAGTATTTTTCCTCCAAGTGAAAGATTGGCCAGTTCTGGATCTCTTACCTGAAGACCTCCTTCCATCATAGGGAGCCTGACAATGTCCCAGTTAACAAGATGGAACTTTCTTTCATTGCCTTTACCACCTCTCAATAGAAAATCCCAAAATAATTTAGAAATCTGAATTGTGATCAACTTTGGGGCAAAGCAAAAGGATGCCTAATAAATTGGATAGGAGGATAGGACTGTTTTTATCAGGGTGATTTTCCCAGCGTTGGTTATCCACTAGCCTCCCCAAGCTTCTATTTTGGATTTGATCTTATATGAGAATTCCAATCTAGAGGGAGGCCTTTTTGGTTCCTAGAGTAAGAGGAAGGTCAAGGTAAGTGATCTTTTCCCAATTAGCAGATACCGTGAACCCCAAGAAATGGGCAATTCGAAGGACCGAACTGTGATCAATGTTCCATCCAAACACCACGCTTTTCCTTCTGTTTACCAGTGCTCCAGAGACATTCCAGAAGTTTTGTAGAATTTGATTATAGACCTTTTCTATTTTTAACGAGGCTCCTCCCAACAAAAGAGAATCATCCACAAAAAGAGCATGATTGATGGGATCCAGGTCCTTGATTGGCCTCATGCTTGGGGCAGTCCTGGCTTGCTTTTCAACAATCAATTTTCTTCTCAAAGAGTCTTCCATGAGAATATACAGAAATGGGGAAAGGGGGGAGCCTTATCGTAGCCCCCTTGTGGCTTGTAAGTAATTGGTCGGCCTGTCATTGACTAACAGGGCTATCCAAGGCTTTTCAATACAAACTTTTATCAAATTAATAAAATCAAGGCTAGATCCAAAAGCTAGTAGAACTTTAAACAGGAAGGAGATTTTTACCTGCTAAAAGGCATTTGTCATGTCTAACTTGATGAGCATCCCTTGATCCTTCCGCTTTTGGCTAGAGTGCAGTACTTCCTGGACCAAGATTACATTGTCTAAGATGTGTCTCCCTTTGAAAAAACCACTATGAGAGGGATAGATGAGTTTTTCTAACATTGGATTGATCCTGTTTGCCAAAAGTTTTGTGAATATTTTGTATGAGGCATTACATGGAGATATAGGCCTGAAACGATAAAGGGACCTGGATTCACCTCTTTGGGGATTAAGGGGAGAAAGGTAGAATTTGTACTGCCTCCCACTTTACCCTTTTGTTGGAAGGTTGTTACAACAATTAAATAGTAAATAATTAGGTCATAGTTCCATTAGTAATAGTAATCCATTATTAAGTATAGTTATGAAGAGAAATGTCTCTTCAACATTTGATGGCCAAGCCATATTTAAGGCAGCCATATCCATTGTAATAGATCGTCCATTGAATTATATATATTTATACATTTAATTATTTGAAGATGGAGCCTCTTCCTCCCTAAACCTGGATATGGGTTAGCTTTAACCCTTATATGAGCTAGAATATTACACCGGATACGGTGTAACATTGGTATCAGAGCGGATTCACTCCTCCTACATTGAGCTCGGATTTGGCTCATCCACTCCTAATTCTTCTTCTACTCCATTTCACCCATATCTCTCTCTCTTGCTCATTCCTCCCATTCGTGCTCCTCCATGTGCCTCCTACATAGTCCATCCCCCTCGACTCATGTTTCTTCCCTTCTCCCACGCTGCCCCCACACCGGCCCTCCTTCCTCAACATATCTCCATCATCGTTGCAAGATATTCTACTATGCACTTCCCTCACTCCATTTATGCTCCATGCAACTCTCTCCCTTTGACTCCTCACATCATTCTCCTCCTACCTACACCACACAGCGCACCACTCCACCTCACCAATGCTGTACAGCTGCTCCAACACATCGCTCCCCTCTTTCCCCATCTCCCTCACTTGTTCTCTACTTCGCTCCTCCCTCCTCTCTCTGCTCTACTTGTCCATACTCACACTTCCTTCCTTACACCCCCGTGCTTGCTTCCTACACAAGTATACCTTCCCTCATCCACATCCTTGCTTCCAACCACCACCCGTGCCTCCTCTCGCTTCCTCCTCTCATGCAGCCCCTTTCCCCTTCAACGTCTTCCTCCTACAATGTGTTCCTGGAACCTACAACCTTCCACACCCTCATTCCATCTTCCTTCATACACTCTTCCTCCATATCCATCTTGCCCAATGTCCTCCTCCTACCTACGCTCCCTTCTTGTCATCCTTCATAGAGCTGCAATCCCCCACTCTTCTATGCAGAACCTACTACTCACAACTCCTCATTCCATCTCACATCTCCACCTCCTTTTTCGTGGCTTGTCTCCTCCATCTCTCGTTGATCCAACACTCCTACCGGTGCTCACCCTTCCCATGCACCATCGCGCTCGTTCCTCCCTTGATTCATTGCTCACAATTTCCTTCCTTGCACGACTCACCTTCCCTCCATTCTTTATCATCCCACTCCTCCATGTTAATAAAATAAATATTATTATTATAATATTAATGTTATTATATAATATTTTAAAACCTTATTTGCTCCACATTTTAATAAAATATTTAAATATAATATTTTATATTTATTATTTTATTTCAACACATTAAATAATTATAATAATAATTAATACTATAATAATCGTTATTAATTTAGCAATTATTTTAAAGACATTAGTTGTATTTATTTCTCCATAAGTCAAAATAAACGTCCAAATACACACCTCTGCATACAAGGGCCAAGACTATGGCGGATCTAAAAGATAAAATTGAGAAATTGAATAAGGACATCAAGGCCCTTGTCCCTAACCAAAAAATATGGAAGGAAGAAACGAAAAATAGCAAGGCACTTAAGAAAGAAATCAAATATGAAGTTGTTCTACTACTAAGAAAAAAACTTGATGACAAACTAGACATCATGAACGAGAAACAAAAAGAGTTAGATGACAAGATGACTGCGATGGCACAGGAACATAAGCACCATGGCACAGAACCTGAGCATCATGACACAGAACCAGAATACCATAGTGAAAATGTTACAAAAACTAAGGTTTGGTACGAACCATATCAGTAACTCAGATATGTTGGACCAGTATGTCAACAAAAATGAGAGCAACAAAATCGATTAAGACAATAAACAAGACAAGGAGACAAAATATCTTAGGGATGACCAAAATACCAATAATATATTTGATAAAAATGAGCTCGACCAAGAACATAATAAAAGTCAAGCCAATGTCGTTTACAATAAGGACGATCCATACAATGACAAAAGATGGATCCTATAGTATGCAAAGGAATCCAAGTCAAAGAAATCAGATATCGTAGATTCATCTTCTACCTTAATTGTTCTACCACCTTGGAGAAACTTAAATGTAACCCTATCTAGTGACTTCGATTATAAGAAGCCTCAAGAGACGTCACTTCTCGAGATAAATCGTAAGAATAATAAAAGGGAAACATTACATGATGAAATCATAAGTATCATGGGACAAGTTATTTCTAAAACAAAGCTTGAAATGGTCAGTCAGAAAAATATTCCTCGTATTCATGTACATGAAAAATGGGACAACAATAATAAACATAATGGATTACAAATTCAAGTTACAAATGAAAGGAAAATGACAAACTATTGCATAAAGACCAAGAACATACCTAATACAAGTTCTAAAAAAGACATAAAGAAAGTAATGACGTTATTTCAACACAAAACAAGAATGAAAAGACAACAGCAATAATCTAAGCTTTGAATAGAAAGCGTTCCTAAGGGGGAGGCAATTTTACAACAATTAAATAGTAAATAACTAGGTTATAGTTCCATTAGTAATACTAATTCATTATTAAGTATAGTTATGAAGAGAAATGTCTCTTCAACATTTGATGGCCAAGCCATATTTAAGGCAGCCATATCCATTGTAATAGATCATCCATTGAATTATATATATTTATACATTTAATTATTTGAATATGGAACATCTTCCTCCCTAAATCCGGATACGGGATAGCTTAACCCATATACGGGCACACATATTACACCCGATACGATGTAACAAAGGCTTTAATCATTCTTAGCAAATCTGCCTTGAAGATTGTCAAACAACTCTGTAAAAGTAAACTGAGAAGCCATCAGACCCTGGAGCTTTGTTTGGCTCCATGGACCAGATAACATTGTTGATTTCTTCCTCTGTGTAAGGCTTCATTAGACTTAGATTGTCCTCTCAGTTGACAAGGGAGGGGATATGAGTAAGAAATTCAGTTGTTTCTTCTTCGCTGCATGTCCCTTCCTCTGAAAAGTTTTTGGAAGTGTAATTATGCTGCAACTTTAATCTGTTCATGCCCTTTATTTACAATTCCTTCTGATGAGACTATTTCAACGATGTGATTCCTACAAAGTTGACCTATGAATTACAGGTGGAAATAGGAGGTGTTTCTGTCCCTCGCTTTCAACCACAAGATTTCGTACCTTAGTCTCCAATACTATTCTTCCTTTTGAAAGGATTGAAAAAAAATGTATTGAGCATCTTGTTCTTTCTCAACATTTGAAATTTTAATGTCCTTGCTCTACATTTCCAATTGCATATCTAACAATTGTTGTATTGATTCTTTTCTATAACTGTTGGGGGTGTTAACTGGATTTTTATCCATTCCTTAAGGGAAAATTTGGTGGCTTTGAGTTTCTGCTCCCAAACAAAGTTGGGTGACCCTATAATCGGGGTGGACCAGGCCAACAAGACTGTTTGCATAAAACCTTCCTTCTTATACTAGAGAGGGTTGAATCTAAAAGGGATGGGACCCAAATTTTCTTCCTCTTCCAACTGAATGAGAATGGGCTTGTGATCCAAGGTGAGCTTTGGAAGGATTTTGGAAGATATTAATTTCTTTTCTAGAAGAAGTGAGCTCTGTACCAAAAATCTGTCCAAGCGAGCTGAAATGTGTTATGCCCCGAGTCTATTATTAGTCTAGGTGAAGAATCCTTTCTTTGGCTTGAAATAAAGAAGGTCCCAATGTTGAATTTGTTGGAGTCATTAACCCAACATACACGGTTATTTGGTCAATTTTGGCCTAATTACCCACTATCCTAAGTTTAATTGACTTAATTGACATCAGATGAGCACACCATGACATCAGCATGATCACACCCATGCCTTCCTTCAATCAAGGAGGCCAACTAATCCTTCTCCTTCAATCAGGGACGCTAACTGAGCTTCCTCCTTCAATCAGGGAGCAATTATGGGGTGAACTAAATGTCATAAGTGCACCTAATAGCTAATTGATTATTGTTTCACCTAACAATCAGTTAAGCTGAGTTGTAAACGTGCCTCCATCATGAAATTGTCAATTTTGGGCTGATTGGGATGAATTGGAGTGAATGAATGCGCCCCCAACCACTTCTGATGACTGATATCGCTTTAGTTAACTCCATCAAAGCTAATTGGAGTTAGTGATGCACTACCACCTACTGTTTGGCATGCAGTGACATGAGTCTGAGTTACATTCAGTTAGCTTCGGTCATCTATTGGACTTCGATTCAGTTAAGACTTAGTGAGAGAGTCAATTATGGATAGATTAGTGGTTAACTAAGTGTGTCTAGTGTTGCTAACATTTAGTTAAGCTACACCCATCCATGCAATTCGAATGACCTCCTAGAGAATTAGAATTGGCTTGGAATTCATGCATTCTGCATGACATTGTATTGTATTACTCATTCCATTATTGATTATACAGAGTTGCAACCTCCTATTGCAGTACCGTTACATCATTTCATGTGTAATTTGTCATTGAATCACTTTTGAGTTTATACTTTGTCCCAAGATTGCTATGACATAATTAATAGAATTAACTCCTCAACATAGGGTTGAATTGGGCCCCTACCATTTTTTCCCCCTCTTTTTTCCTTCGGTTCCAAAACCAAATTTAAATCTCCAACTTCTATAATGTTCTTTGGAGAATAAATTTCTAGAAAGTCCGATAACGATTTCCAACATTTTTTTTCTCAGAGTAAAGCACAGGCACGTAGATATTAAAGAGAGCAAAGATGAGCTTACTTGAAGAATGACGGAGTTCATTGAAGATCCAATGTTGCATCTCAAAGGAGCTTTCCAGGTGGAACTTGTCTTCTGACCAAAGGGTTTCCTGCCCTCCTGAGGTTCCCCTTGCACTGATAGCCTTTCCTGCATTTTTTTCCGTTTATGCTTTTTGAGGGCAAGAAGGGTCTCCCCTTCAATTTTTGCCTCTTGGAGCATGATAATATTGGGAGTTTCTATTTTTAGTAGGTCTTTCACTGCTTCTGCCTTCATGGGATTTCCCAAGCCTCTACAATCCCAAGAGACTAAATGCATTATTTACTAGGGTTGGAGGGGGTAGGACCACCCTTGGGGGGGCTAGTTCTGGTATTTCTTTCTATAGACATTTCGATCATGGATTGTATGCCTTGCATTTTTTTCCTCTCTAATTCTTCCTCTCTTACTTCCTTGACTAATTTCGTCCCTACTCTTTTCAAGGGCCTCTCGAACGTCTCGTCTTCCGAAGAACCGGAGTTTTCTGGAGGTTTTTTCCTTGTCATTTCTGCATAGGATGGGGAGGAAGAGCCTCCTACTAGGGAGCGAGGGGGAGAGGGGGGTTTGTCTATCTTTTCCTTTTCTGCTTCAAGAGGAATACATTGTTTTCCGGATTGCAGTATTGCTGAGATCGGAGTGTCTTCTGGGGTACTCAGGATTTCAAAGGGGTTTTTACTGGCTTATGGGATTGTTGTGGATGTTCTTCCTTCTCCTTGGTGTTTCTATTTAAAAGGTGTGCTAGAGCCCAGCATCGTCCCTTTCCCTCTTTCCCTGGTGTTTTGTTTTCACATGATTGTTTTCTAGACTTCGGTCCAATTCTTGCCTTTCGTTTTCTCTGCCTCTTCTTCAGTCCTTTTTTGGCAATGCCGGGAAAAATGGCCATAACCATGACAGAATTTGCATTTGAAGGGGAGTTGTTCATAATCCAATTCTTGGATATGTGACTAGTCGGTGACCATTAATTTTATGGATTTCAGAAGACCAATTTCCGTATCAACTTCGATGCATATCCTTGCGCAAGAATACTTATCCTTTCGCTCTGCTCAGCCGATGTATTTTCCAAGGGTATTCCCTATTGATTCCAAGGACTTCGGGTTCGAGCAATGCAAAGGAAGATTGGGGGGGCACACCCAAACAGGTACCGCCGACAGAACATCTTGTTAAGGATCAAATTAAGAAGTCCATTTGTTCAAATAAAAGCCATGAAGGCCCATAAAATACAGACCATTTATGAAAATGAGATGCCTCTCTTCTACACTATCAAAGACAAAAATGTAAAATCATTTGCCTACCAGGTAGATTCTGATTCTTCTGTTGTTAGAAATCTCTAGTTTCACTGCACCCATGCAACTACAGCTTTGGGAGAGGGCCATAAGCCCATAAACTGTCCTATCAATCCCCTATGTTCTAAGGTCAGGGTAGAACAGACGGATTCCTCTTCTCGTAGGGAAAATATGGGAATGTTGTCTAGTTTTGTGACAATTTTTTTAGCAGAGTCGGTTGGTTTTATCTTGTTGGTAGATGCCACCAGCTTCCTGAAGGCAAGGATCTCAGGTGGAGGAGGATCAGGAGGCTTTTTGGGCCCCCCTCCTAGGGCCATGGTTGGAGGTGAGAAGGCAAACGGGAGGGCGCGCCCATGTTCAGAGGTCGTGCGGGATCAAGCGATCATAAATAGCTTAGGATAAAGAAAATACCTACAATTAGTTTTAGCAATTTGACTTAATGTGGAGACAAGGGTTTTAATAACTTGATAAAAAAAATTTAACGTTCAACTTAATATTATTAATTATATTTTAATACTTATTACTTGTTACAATTTTTATTAGGGTTTTATATGTTAGGGAATCTTTGTATAATGTTAGGGTATCACTAGTGTTTTCAAGGCAATGCATAGGGTAAATTTTAGGTTTAGGGATCAAAGGTAAAGGGTTTTAGAGACTTTAGTTAGGTCAAAAAGGTTGACACATGCTTTGTAGACACGACCATAAAGATGTGGGGGTGCCTAGGATTCTCCTAGGGTATCATGACCTCTATCGAATGAAAATGACCACTGAAAGGGTCATTTGGACTCTTGCATCTTCTTCAAACCAACAAGGACACTTCCTAGGGTAAAATAGCATGGTTGTGGTACTGGGGAAACCTAAATAAACAACTGGGGAACCATAAGACAACCTATGGGTACTTAAACACTCTATAGGGTGTACAGGTCTTTTGACAATGTTCCAAGGGCTCCAAGGGCTTCAGACTTAGGCTTGGACAAGGTCAAAAGGTCTCCTTTAACATTCACTAACTTCTAACCCTAAGGGGCACCTCAAATGGCACCAAGACACACCGATACACACTCGTTGTCATCAATGAAAATTTAGTCAACAGGTATTTTATTATGCATGGTATTTGTCCATGGTTTTTGACCCATTCTCATTTTAGGGTTTTTTGTCATTTTTGGAGAGAGTGGGGTTATGCTGCAATAAATGCTCAACTTCCATGTATTTATGGGGGGGGGATAATAATGTTTTGGACCAATTTTGGTGGAATTTTAGTTATGAAGGTCAAAATGGAGGAAATATGGTGGGAATATGATGTATAATTATGATTTGGACCATAGGGAGCTATGTGGACAATTTTTGGTGTAAACAGATTGCCCCCTTATGTGTGAGGGAACGATCTCATCGTATGGCCAACAGACATCATAGGATCAACGGAGAAATGGTGACAAGGGTGGAGAAACTGGAGGGAACCATGGAAGAGTCAAAGTTTCCTCATTCAAATTACAATGGCTTTGGATTTGTATTACTTCAAAAAAATGGATGAGGTACATATAATCTCATACATATATATGGACGAGGAAGGCATACCCATGCTCGTATCAATGCCACAATATACAAATAGGGATAAGAGCTCAAATAATGGGAGTCGATCAATACATACATCTGGAAGTACATAATGGGGGCCTCAATGGGAGGTTGAATACATATACTAATATGGAGAACTGGTACATAGGAACGATGGCATTCTCATGGAATGCATTGTTGGATCTGAAGGTGTACAGAACCGTATGGACTCAACAAATGAGAGTCAAAATCTATGAGGTACAATAAACAACATCATGTACTATAGATACACGAAAGCATGACCGTACTAAGGGGATTCTGAACACTGTCGCCAACGCAGCCCAAAAATCACAAGGGACATGAAATTGTATGGGTCCCAAAAATAGACTCACCAATATGCTAGAGTTGGGTGACAACCAAGGTCTTTAACCAAATAATGAAGGAACTAATACCATGTATGAATCTCAATGGTGTGATGATGGATTTTAAGTCAAGCATGTGAGACACAACCAACCCAAAAGGCACTAAGGACTCATTTCAAGTTGTCCAAGGAAATCATTAATGAGGTGTATGAAACCAAGATATAGGGACCTCTGGGTCTATCCTCTAGAATAGATGTGTTGGCGTCAACAGAGGGAGACCTGTAACTACCAATGGAATGAGGTTTCCTTAATAGAAGCGTGAGGGGGACAACTAGACATATGGAACAATAATGGGACCGAGACACTGAATGGGTAACAAGGGAAGGGAATACGAGACTCAAACTTCCTTTGTTTAGAGTATAGTGGAAGGGTTGACCTAACAGCATATGAAACTGACTCATGGGGAGGGCCTCATATATGTGGAACCAAGGAGATAACTGCAATGGGAGATACTTGGGGAAGTAACTGGACAAGTGATATCCAGGGAATCCAAGCGAGACTCATCGCAAAGTACTTTGAACAAAGGCGACACAATGGGGTGGAATTTGTCGTAATGGGAAACTATGTGCAATATATGTGGGCACCGAAAGGCACCGTTTGGGCCTTCTTAATAGTTTAAGGAGCACAAAGAAGGGAGAGAAGTATGCTCAGTATGATACTATCTCAGGGATTTTTGTCGAGCCCATGACAGTAAATGCTCGATAGTGTTTTCATGTTTAGAGAATCTGAAAAACAGGAAGAAGACTCCAATGAGGTCTCTTTTTTCATACAGTGGTCCCCTAAGCCAGAAAACAGATAAAAGTGTACAAAGGAGAACTCTCCCAGCCGAAAGGGGCAGAGAGACTTGTTTATCATAGGTATTCCAACAAGGACGAAAAAGGTTAAACCTATACCAATTGGACGGTCATCCAAATACTTTTACGAGCTTGAATGAAACAAAGTTTGCTCGATGATATTTTCTTTATGAGAGGGCTGCAAAAGAGCTTAAATACAACCCAATAGTGATTTTTTTCGTAAGTTATGGTCCCAATGTCCAAAAAAGCATAAAAGGATACAAGGGGAGTCGCTCCTAGCTAGAAGCTACCAGGATGGTCCTTTTCTTTAAGTAGTCTACGTAGTCCAAAAATTGGAATAAACAAGTCCACATAGACACCCTTTCAAATACTTAAACGAGTGTAAAAGGAACCAAGGGTGCTCGACAATCTTAGTTTTCATTCTTTAAGGAATCGAAAAATATCTTAACAGAAACTCTGTAATGGCTAGTCAAGCAAGGAGGAAGTGTTCAACGTACCAAAAGGGATGATGTTGTGAACATGGCTAATATGGATAAAAAAATAACATTGGAACACTAGTGTGGCCTCCTTATGGGATGGTGAATGGAGTTAAAATAAGGCCAAGTTTGTAGTATGGATGGAGTGGATGGATCATGAACATTCCACTACATAATGGGTTTTATTTGCATGATGGCACACAAATCAACGTAAAGGGAGACCACAGGAACCTCGATTGAGGAGGTGGTGTAAGATGATGATCATGGAAGGATGCGGCTTGGTAGGTCATTTGTTCACCCTGGATCTTTTTACATAGTGATGGTAGCTTCCTATCCTCATAGAGGACTATCCATAAGCGGGGATGGACTATTGGGGAGATCTGGAGATGCCTCGACCTTTAGGACAGGTCTATGGACCTAATGGTATGTATACATGACTCTTTGTCGTTTTAGTCAGATATAGTTTACTATCATAGTGGTAGTTATATCTTACATGTGATAGATAATGATGACATACTGTGTGCATGTGTAGAAGTGGGACTACACCCTCCAGTAGGGTACCAACGACGCAAGGGCAGTGTGGAGGGGTTAGATCCACCTTCTCATGGGTAGAGGAGGCAACAGAGTGCTACATTGGACTCACTACGGCTGGACGTGGAGTGACTATTGGAGGGGGTCACTGACGATGGGTGGTAGTACCTAGACTATGATCTAATCGCCACATGCTACAGAGCTCCTCCGGAGTGGATCTCTCTGATAAGGAGGATCACAGTTGCTAATAAGTATGTTAGAGCAACAGCACAGGGGGGCATGCCGATGGAGGAGGAGAAAATTGAGGAGGACACGGAGTCAGAGGAGTATGACTCGGACTAGAAACTTGTGATGTTGCCCGCAATGCATTGGAGCATGGGGATTTTGTATGATATATATGATGAGATGAGAAAGCACGTGGAGCTTCTCTTTTTGTACTAAACACGATGATATGATATGAATGCACAAGGATGCATATTTTTGTATTTTTATGGGTTTTTATGAGTCTCTTGTTATCATGATGACTATGCCTATATGATGTATATGACATATGTATGCATGACTATATGATGATGCATAATGCAGTTTATTTCCTATATGCGATGATTAATGTGCCACTCTAGAATGTCATTAGTCATTTGGTCTGCTCCACTATTGAGACTTCTGGGAACATGCATGAATGAAATGGATTTGAAATGTCTAACCAAATGTCTAGTGCATGGGAACTTTCTAAAGAGGAAGGAATCGTGTACCCGATATCAGTTATTCAACTGGGAGACAAGCAACTAGGATTCTAGGAAGACATCAAGGTGACGAATACCCAAGTGAAGGGTGGTGGTCAGGAGACCAATGACACCGTCGTACTCAGCCTAGTTTTCGGTGGAAATACCAACACATATTCTGTTGATATGGATAAACTCAGGTGACAGGGAATAAATGGCCCAAGCAATTGAGGCGATATTAGGAGACCATCTACTTGCACTGTTAGCAAAACCAACATAGCAAGGCAAGGTAGGATCCATCTGGAGCAACCAAGGAAACAGACTGTGAGAATCATGGTAAAAATGATTCAAAACAAGAAAGAAAAACTATGATACAAGGGTATGTAGGTTGGTCGACTTAGGCATAAAATCTCTTGAGGTAGATCCTATTGCAGGGATTCTTCAAGAGGCAACCGTCGGAGTCAGCGAGGATATATGCCCCCTTTTCGAGGCATTGATGGATGACATAAGGTCTATACCACATAGATTCGAGCTTCCCTTTTCCAATCTTGTCATGGGCTTGGTCATAAACAAGGACGAGGTCCACCTCGTGAAAGGTGTGTGGGTGTACTTGGGAGTCATAATGGGAATTTGACTGGGTCTTAGCCACTTTGATCATTTGGAAGGTAGTGTGACAATCCTCATCAGTTTGTTCAAGCATAAGTAGGTGTTGTTCCAATGGTGAAATATCAAGTAGAAGCTCGGCAACAAGGGAGAGTGAGGGAATCTATCATTTAATAGGAAGAACCAACTCCACCCCATGGACTAAATGGAATGGGGTAATACCGGTGGTGGTTTCCAGGATCTCTTAGTCATCATGAAAGTGGTGCCAGGATAGATCAGGGGGATCTTTCGTGATCGATGAGGGGGAAGGATGACTAAAATTCGAGATCGTATAACTGGTGTTATAGGTGTCCGAGGAAGTGGCCAGAGGTTGGATCTCCTTAAAGACAATGATTTAAGACTCATGGCAGTGCTTGTCAAGGTCACTAAGGAGAGACCAGTACTCGGGTAAGTTTGGGAAAGGGTGGGAATAATGACCATATATACCACAAAGTGCACACATATGGTTGGTCCGTGGCAATTTATTTTTAACCACAGGAATTGTTGGTACATTGGAAACTTGAGCATTGTCGGTCTCGACTACTGTGTGCATATGGGTGCGAAGGATTGGAAAATCTGGACAAATTTGTGTCACATGGCCTTGGACATCACATAAAGCATAAGCAAGAGGAAATGGTTATGTAAGGGATTTCGGTGCCTTGCTCCCAGTCTTCATGGGAGGAGAAGGGGAAGGAGTAGACGCAATAGTAGTCGTGTGCATAGCAGTAGTTGGGTGTGATGTCATCTCAATAGGTTGGACTGGTCTCAACATGATATATAGTGTCGGGGGGAGGAGGGTGGATCAAGGTACCATAAGGGAATACCCAAATTGAAGCCTAGAAGGTTGAGAGTAGCCATGTCTTTCTTACTCACAATTCCAAAAGGGGGGAAGAGAAAGTGTATCGTGTGGCCAGGGAATGAACCCCAATAATTCCTTGGGGTCTGTGGTTGGGGTTGCGGCTGAGGTTGCGAGGAGGTTGAAATGTTACCGGATGTGACAGTGCACAAATACGATATTTCAGTCATTGAAGAAGGAAGCGAGAGGGAGAAAAAGGTGTCCATTAAAGGGGCGTTGGTAAATAAACCTAGACCAAAAACATACAGGGAAGGGATAGATACGTTATCAATGGTGGTGTCGATAGTAGGGAGGACATGCTCTGGAGTGTTCGGTCCTTTAGGATAGTAATACATTAAATGGTCAATAGTCACGATCTTCCCATCATGGGGGAATATTAAGAGTTGAAATACAATAGAGGAAATGACTCTCATTGCATACATGTAACTACGTCCAAGGAGGATTTTGTAATGAAGTTGGGAGTTGACAACCTAAATGTCAATCAACATGGTTTTTCCATATAAATCAACAGGGACATTTAGGAGAACGCCTTGGGTTTGACCAGCACAACCATTGTAAGAACGAAGGGCGGTGGTTGTAGGTTGAAGGGTTAGGGATCCAAGTTTGTACCAAACAAAGGTTGACATAACGTAAGTGGATGCCCCCTCATCTATGAATGACCAAATTTTGAATAGTGACTGGAACCTAGAAGGCTACGGATGATGGCATCTAAGGTTATCCTTGGTCCAAGTAATCAACCTAAACTAATCAACCTAGATTCAAAGGGTTCGATGGCACCTAAAGTGGATAACAAATATTTACGTTGTGAAGGAAAAGTTCGGAGGACTTCCAAAGCGGACATGGAAAAGGGATACTGGGACAACTCATTAACGATACTGTAATCAAGAGCGACTCTGAAAGTGGGATTGTTCAGGATGCGACGCAAAGGGAACAAAAGGACTTTGTCAATCTCATCTGTGGGGGGTATGGCCAAATGTAAGGACATATAGAAAGCGGTAGAGGTATTTGTCATGGAGGGATTGACAGTTTCCCTGGTGGAGACATACAGGTTTCGTCGAGCCTATAAGTTGACATCAGATAACAAGGTCATAAGGTGATGGACACCAGGATCAATGGGTTGACCTGCATAAGTGGTTGTGGTATTTTGTGGTACCAAGGGTTGGGTTGCAACCATTCCTTGCTTTGGTAATGGATTCAGCAGCACCATAGGAGCAGAACCTTATGGTGTTGGGTTTGGATGTGTCGGAGCAGCTGCATTGGAGTCATATTGATTGTCATTTTGTAGTAAGTGGTGAACGTCATTCATATGAGGGCATCGATGTGTATAATGATCGTAAGTATCACAAATGGTACACGAATGGTTAGTCCACAACTGAGGTTTCTTCATAGCTTTGTGTGGATGTTGTGGGTTCTATGTAAGGGGATTAGCTCCGTTGTTACTCGAAGGTTTGGTTTGTTGGTCACCTCCTTGAGGTTGGTTGTTTCCTTGACTCCTACCTCTCTGTCATCTTCCTTGCCCTTATTGGTGGGGGCAGGTTTATTTCAGAGGTTCTATTGAGCATAGACTTGTCCTTGAGGAATAGGAGGAGTCAGGGTTAAAGAAGGTGTAGGTTACATAGGTGGTGGGTAGTAGGTAGGATCAATTGAAGGTGTTGAAAAGCCTATTTTCTAGCCATTACACCCAGGTGCCAAGAAATTCGGTCCATGAACATGAGGAATGGGTGCGGGAGACACATATGAAGGTGTGTCTCTAGACTGAGTCGCTACACGTGAAAATTTAGGGGCGTAATGTAATACCCCAATTTTGACCCCATGGTATTTAATTGTAAATTATGTAAATATTATATGAAAATCATGGCAAGGAGCTCAAGGCCAAGGCCTTGCCATTGATTGATGTTGTGGAATAGGTGATCAAGGTTGATACCTGTGGTTTTGGTGCTGAGTCAAGCACAGTATATATCTTGATATATCATGTAAATGTATAAAAATAATATAATACCACAGCTAGCTATGGGACTATAAATGTTAAAGAGATGGGGACATGATTCCACAAGGGATAGGGTGGGGAGTTAGCCAAGCTCCTGAGCCAATAGCGTGTGACCAGATGTCAATGGGAAAACCCATAAACCCTTGGCTACCTTTTTGTCCTATGTCCTCAATCATCAATTTATTCTAGAAGTTGGTTGAGGTAGTTAATGCCTTGGGCAGAGCAAAGCATGGAATTCTCATGGCTTAAATGAGCAAGCTTGCAAGTCTGCAATCTGCAGAACCTATATTCTTCTTCTGCAGCAAGAAAAACCGTGTGGGAATGCATGCCCATTCCCTCATCCCTGAGTCACGCTGAGCATTGGGGGAACTATTATCATTATTTGTTCAATTCACGCGGTGGGTAGAGCGGACTGGAAAGGTCATGTTTTATGTTCATGGTTGTTCACCATTCTACCCTTCTTTTGTTCTTAGAGGATTCGATCATCCTAATCCATTGTTCATCTGTGTTGTTGGGGGCTTGACCATCCTGAGTTGCAGATTGGTTGTTCCACGGTGTTTGTCTATGTGACCCTAGGGTATGAGACCATGTTTCCTATATGTTACAGATTGGAGCCTATGAGGCTGAGTTTTCCTTATGGATCGTTGTGTGTGCATCCTTGTTTTGGTTTGAAGGCCAAGGAATGGAAGAGGATATAATGGGTTGATAAACCTAGTGAAGAGATGAACCTCACAAACAGATCAGGAGGGCTGGTAAATCCTTTCTGCACACCCTGAAGAGCATTGGAAGGGAAGTTATGGCCTGAGGGACTGTGTCACAGCGAAGGGAATACTTCCTTGTGTTGGGTGGTGTAGGTACTAAGGAGGCCAACCTAGATCTTGTCTAGGTTCCCATGGCTCTGTGGTTGAGCTCACTAGTTTAGCAATTCTACCTTTCCATTTCCTTAGCATCCTGATAAGATCAATGATTAGTTGAGTTGGTTGTGTCTTATGATGTTTTGTCTTGTTTCCTAGTAGTCTATGAAACCCCAATGCCATGTTGTCTTGGCTGGATAGTCTATGAACCCAGCACTGTGTTGGCTTGACNCATCTGTAATCGTGTTGTTTTCCCTAGTTCCTTTTGGAAATCATGCCTAGCTCAGGGGGGGGGGGGTGTTGAGAGATTAATGAACACACTGGCCTACGGTTGGGAGGAACATTGCAGTGACATAGCCAGTTGCGAAACAACTTAATCATCAACATAAGTATTCTCTATTATTCTTGTTTATGCATTGAAGTTGCTTATGAATGAATATGATGAATTGATAAGGAAGAATGCTTGTTATGAATAAAGTAGGATTAATTGTTGTGAAAGTATCTCTGTTATGTTTGTTTATTCCATATATTTGTCTATGAATCACTATATTCATGTTGGATGCTTGATGATGACTAAGTAGAGGTTTTACTTGTGTACAATTCCTTGCATTTTACTTTTGTTTGGCCTTGTATGTTCAATGCATTTTTCTTAAGTCCATGGAGGTTAGAAAAGTCTGGTTAAAGAGTCAGTTTGTAGTTGATCTAAGTGTTGCTGCACCCTGGGATCTGTAGTGGAAGGAGGAATGAAAGAGGAGGAAGAAAGAAGTCTAATCCAAGCAAAATAAGAGTTTTCCGACTTCCAGGAGTCGCCTGCAGAAGCTGGAAATTTGGAAAAAGGTTAAGGTAAAGGGCTTGGTCTTTCGATTTCCAAGTTCTGCACCAGAGGGCGGAAAGGCAAAAGATGGAACAGTGATTGAAGGACTCCGTCAAAAATTTATGTTTTTGATTACCAAGTTCCGAAGTGCGGAAGGTGAAAAGCGAAAGGCAGAAGGTGGAAGATCGGGTGAATATTTTTTGTCGAACGTTACGTTGTTGCTTCCTGATTTCTGAGGTCAAAAGGGCGGGAACAGTAGTGTGAAAGGAACAGGTTTAGTGCGGAAGAAGGTTTTTGTGCACATAATGGATCTATTAAGGGAGGAATGACTATTACATTAGTTCTTAAACCTGAGAATGAAGATGGAAGAGTGAGTTAACATCCATGCCCCTTGTTGGAAAGGAGAACAAAGGTTCTTCAAGCAAAAATTTTAATAATCTGCATTATGGGGTATGGGGATGCTATAGTTTGGTATTAGAGTTGCGGGTTGTAGTGATGGGCCTAAACGGGCTAGGTGGACAGTGAGTAAATGGTTTTTCTAATTATGATTTTGTCATGTAACTAACAATGGTGTGTGACAACACATTTTGCAGAGTCACAGAGCATAATTGGAAAAGTTGGTTTTTGGTGTGGCCATGAGAACCTATGACATGCATAATGCATGGAATCCCTATGAGCACGAGGAATATGCTATGGGAGAAAACGTTCAAGTTGGAAATGCTGATACAGAGGCCAATGAAAGGATATTTCAAGAGACCCTGCAAGATATTGTTGCCACCATGAGAAGCTTGAGGGTGGAGATGCAAAGTTACAGGGAAGATAATGAAAGATTGGTTAAGGCTCAGGCAGAGAAAATCATCTAAATGCAGCCATGTTGTAGAGCTTGAAAGACATAGAGAGGCGAATGAACTCAAAAAATTGAACAATAAATACGGAAGGAAGTAGGAGCGATGCTAGAAGAAGGAAGATACCTTCTAGTGGGTCATCAGATTCTGAAGAATCCACCATGGATTCAAGTTCTTCTCCTTGCAAGAATAAGAGAAAGAGGTGTTACAGGAACATCTCACGCAATGAATTCAAGAAGGCTAAGCCCCCTACGTTTGATGGTGAGGTAAAGAACAGTCAAGAAGTTGAAGCCTGGCTTCTTGGGATGAGAAAATATTTCCAAGTTCAAGCCTACTCCGGAAATATGAAGGCTAGGGTAGCCATATTTAATTTGACTGGAAGAGAATCCATATGGTGGGAGCACTTCAGGCAAGTGAAGAAGATCAGTGAAAGGAAGATTGTGTGGAAATAGTTCCATAAGTTTTTCAGGCAAAAGTACCTCTCTGATAGGTACTATGATGGTAAAATCAAAGAATTCCATGAGCTTAGATTGGGACAGTAGACCATGGAAGAGTATGCCAATAAGTTCTTGGAACTATTGAGGTATGTCAGGTAAATTAGGGATGATAAAGTAAAAATCCAGCATTTTCTGAGTGGGTTGCCTCAGCCTTATTATAAATACAGGATTGAGTTTGATGAGCCTAGAACTCTCAAAGAGACTATTAGGAAGCAAAGTGTTATTACGATCAGAATAAGGGAAAACCTGATCACCATAAGACATGGAAGGATAAGAAGAATGAAAAGTCTGATCAAAGGAATAAAGGTTTAAAACCTTCTAACTTCAGGAATCAACAGAAGCAACCATCACAAGCTGTGAACCAGCCATCTAAGGTGATGGGGGAGAAGCTGAGAAATCCAAAAGAAAGCAGACAACCTCTCCAATGCTGTGAATGTGGAGGGTCCCATCTGCATAGGAATTGTCCACTTGAGAATGGGAGTGTAAGGCCAGCTTACCACATTTAAGAGGTAGAAACTGTGGATCAAGTAGCAAGGACAATCCCTAGTATTTATGCATCACTGGAAGATCGGCAGGAAGATCATCAATCAACTGTGGTTGAGGTTGCAGGTAAGATTGCTGAGCAATCTATTTCTATTTTGATTGACCCTAGTTCTACTCACAGTCATATTACTTCTAGAGTAGTTGAGGTTAGTTCTTTTAAGAAGTTAGAGCATAGTAAGTCATGGCTAGTCCAACTAGCCACTGGAACCAAGAGAAAGGTCAATGAAATGGTAAAGCAATGTCCATTGGTTATGAATGGATTAGTCACTTGTGTAGATCTGAATGTTCTACCACTGGGTTCCTATGACATTGTGATTGGAATGGATTGGTTGGAATCTCATAGAGTAAATCTTGATTGTTATAACAAGACTTTTGAATGCATAGATGAAGAAGGAAACTTAAAGGTTGTGAAGGGCATTCCTAAAGTGATTTCTGTTAGGCAGGTTTCATCCATGCAGCTGAAGAAGTTATGTAGGAAAGGTTGCAGAGTGTATGCATCCCATGTGTTGGAGGCAGTATATAATGAAACTCCTAAGTTGGTGGACTTTCATGTGCTGCAGGAATTCAGGGATTTTTTTCCTGATGAGATTCCAGGACTTCCTCCAAGAAGGGATGTTTATTTTACAATAGAACTTGTGCCAGGAGTGACACTAGTGTCCAAGACACCCTACAGGATGAGTATGCCATAAATGCTAGAGCTGAAGATGTAGCTACAAGAGTTGTTGGAAAAGAAGTATGTCTGACCAAGTCTATCCCCTTGGGGAGCACCTGTGTTGTTTGTGAAGAAGAAATATGGTACACTCGGATTGTGTATTGATTACGGACAACTAAACAAAGTCACTGTAAAGAACAAGTGTCCTTTTCCTAGGATTGATGACCTCTTTGATCAAATGAGAGGAGCAAAGGTATTATCCAAGATTGACTTAAGGTCTGGTTACCATCAAGAAAGGATCAAGGATGAAGACATCCATAAAACATCCTTTAGGACAAAGTATGGACATTATGAGTTTGTAGTTGTACCATTTGGTCTCACAAATGCAACGGCTACATTTATGTGCCTTATTAATAGTGTTCTCAACAGGTATCTAGACAATTTTTTTCTTGCCTTCCTTGATGGCATTCTCGTTTATTCTAAGAATGAGGAAGAGCATGAAGTTCAGGGAGAATAATTCATATGCAAACTTGACCAAGTGTGACTTTGACAAAGATAGGATTCATTATTTGGGTCACATCATCTCAGATGAGGGAATATATGTAGACCCTGAAAAGATTGAAGCCATTATGAATTGGCTTACTCCAAGGAATGTGACAGATGTAATATGTTTTATGAGACTTGTTGGATACTATCGGAGATTTATTGAAGGATTCTCCAAGGTTGCATATCTTATCACTTGCTTGCAAAGTAAGGGGATAAAGTTTGAATAGACAGCGAGGTGTGAAGAAAGCTTCCAGCAGTTGAAGGATCTTCTCACAAGTACACCAGTCTTGAAGACTGCAAACCCAGAAAAGGACTTTGTGGTATGTGCTGATGCATGTGGTCAAGGACTTGGAGGATTTCTTATGCAAGACAACCACATGGTATGTTATGAGTCAAGAAAGTTGAATGATCATAAGAAGAACCATTCCACTCATGATTTAGAACTTTCAACCATAGTACATGCTCTCAGGATGTGGAGGTATTACTTAATGGGCAGAAAGTTTGAGTTGAGGACAAACCACTATGGTCTGAAATATTTGTTTGATCAACCAACTCTAAATGTTAGGCATGCTAGATGGCTGGAGTTTTTGTGTGATTTGATTTTGATATCAAACACATAAAAGGGAAAAAGAATAGAGTGGTTTATGCACTTAGCAGGAAGGTGCATGAAATGCACTTGGCATCTCTTAGTATTTGCCAATCAGATTTGAGACGATAGATTGTTGATCATGCTATTGAAGATGAATTATATGTGCAGATAAAGGACAAATTGCAGCGGCAAAGTCTTGAGAAGAGTTATGAGGGATATAACTTCTTACTTATAAGAACAGAGTTTATATTCCAAATGTAGTAGATTTGAGGAGAATCGTTATGGATGAAATCCATCAGACTCCATATTTTGGTCACCTAGGATATCAAAAGACAATTGCTACACCCAGAAAGCAGTATTGTTGGCCAGGAATGAAGAAGGACATTTATGAGTACATTTCAAAGTGTATGAAATGTCAGCAGGTGAAGGTTAAGCATCAATACCCAATAGGTTTGTTGCGGCCTTTGGTAATTCCGGAATGGAAATGGGAAGTTATTTCCATGGATTTTATTACAAGATTGCCAATGACTTGGAGACAACATGATTCCATCATGGTTGTGGTGGACAAATTGATAAAGGCAACACATTTTATACCGGTCAAGCCTACTTATAAGACTGATGCTATTGCAAAAATCTTCGTGAAGGAGATTTTCAAATTGCATGGATTTCCCAAGGCAATATCCTGTAACAGAGATCCTAAGTTCACGTCCAATTTTTGGAAGGGTTTGTTTGCATATTTGGGCACTAAGTTTAATTTCAGCATTGCCTACCATCCTTAGACTGATGGTCAAAAAGAGAGAGTGAATCAAGTTCTGGAAGACATGCTTCACATGTATGTGATGGACAAACCATCCAAGTGGGAAGATTACTTATACTTGGTAGAGTTTGCTTATAATAATGGAGAGCAAGCATCCATGGGGATGAGTCCTTACGAAGATTTGTATGGGAGAAGGTGTAGGAAACTTGTGACATGGGATAATCCAGTGAACAGAATTGTATTAGGTCTAGAATTGCTCAAGGAAATGGAGCAGGAGGTTACGAAGATCTGACAAAATCTGAAAGCAGCCCAGGACAGACATAAAATCTATGTTGATAAGCATAGTGTGCATAGAGAGTTCAGTGTTGGGGATCATGTTTACCTCAGAGTGAGGGCAAGAAAGAGTTCCCTAAAGCTTTGAAGTTGTGCCAATTTGTATCCTAGATATTGTGGGTCATTTGAAGTGCTTGAGAGGATAGGGATCATTGCATATAGACTTGCATTTCCTGCTAGCACTAGGGATCATAATGTTTTTCATGTTTCTTTGCTTAAGAAATATGAACATGATCCTAACCATGTGATTGATTGGGATGTGATTTGGGTGGAACCCGAGGGAGAATTCCAAATCGAGCCCTTGCGCATCCTCGACAGGAAGGTCACGGTGCTCCAGAATCGAACCGTTGGACAGGTAAAGGTGTAATGGGAGCACTACAGCCCTAAAGAGGCTACATGGGAGTTGGAGGATGTCATGCGATTGGCGCATCCATTTTTGTTTAATTTTGCAGAACACTGAAGGTGGTTCTAGTGTAGCATTTTTGTTCAATATGATAAAGCACTAAAGACAGTGTTTATTGAAGGGGGAGGGGATTGTAATACCCCACTTTTGACCCCATTGTATTTGATTGTACATAATGTAAATATTGTATGAAAATCATGGAGAGGAGCTCAAGGCCAAGGCCCTACCATTGATTAATGTTGTGGAATAGGTGATCAAGGTTGATACCTATGGTTTTGGTGCTGAGTCAAGCACAATATATATCTTGATATATCATGTAAATGTACAAAATTAATATAACACCACAGCTAGCTATGGGACTGCAAACGTTAAAGAGATGGGGGCATGATTCCACAAGGGATAAGATGGGGAGTTAGTCAAACTCATGATCCAATAGGGTGTGACCATATGTCAATGGGAAAACCCATGAACCCTTAGCTACATTTTTGTCCTCTGTCCTCAATCATCAATTTCTTCCATAAGTTGGTTAAGCCAGTTAATGCCTTGGGCAGAGCAAGGCATGGCAGTCTGATGGCTTGACTGAGCAAGCCTACAAGTCTGTAGTATGCAGAAATTGTATTCTTGCTTCTGCAGTAAGAAAACCTGTGTGGGAATGCATGCCCATTCCCTCATCCCTGAGCTGTGTTGAGCGTTGGGGGCACTATTATCATTATTCCTTTAATTTGCATGGTGGGTCAAGTGAGATAGAAAGGTCGTGTTTTCTATTCATGGTTGTTCATCGTTCTAACCTTCTATTTTTCTCAGAGGATTTGATCATCCTGATCCATTGTTCATGCGTGTTTTTGGGGGTTTGACCATCCTAAGTCGTAGACGGGTTGTTCCACGGGTGTTTGGCTATGTGAACTTGTGGTATGAGACCCTGTTTCCTCTGTGTTACAGAGTGGAGCCTATGAGGCCGAGTTTTCCTTGTGGATCATTGTGTGTGCATCCTTTTTTGGTTTAAAGACCAAGGAACGGAAGAGGCCAGAATGGGTTGATAAACCTAGTGAAAAGAGGAACCTCACACATAGATCAGGACGGTTGGTAAATCCTTTCTACACACCATAAAGGGCGCTAGAAGGGAAGGTATGGCCCGAGGGACTATGAAGCAGTGAAGGGAATACTTCCTTGTGTTGGATGGTGCATGTACAGAGGAGGCCAAGCTAGATCTTATGTAGGTTCCAATGGCTCTGTGGTTGAGCTCACTAGCTTAGCAATTCTACCTTTCCATTGCCTTAGCAGCCTGATAAGCTCAACGTTTAGTTGAGTTGGTTGTGTCTTGTGATGTTTTGTCTTGTTTCCTAGTAGTCTATGAAACCCCAAAGGTATGTTGGCTTGGATGGATAGTCTGTGAACCCAGCACTGTGTTGGCTTGACTGTGTGAGTAAGTTTGGTCATGTGTAATCCTGTTTTTTTCCCTAGTTCCTTGTGGAAATCATGCCCAGCTCGGGGATGGCGATGTGTTGAGATATTAATGAACACATTGGCCTACGATTGGGAGGAATGTTGCAGCGACATAGCTAGTTGTGGAACATCTTGATCATCAAGATAAGTATTCTCTATTATTCTTGTTTATGCATTGAAGTTTCTTATGAATGAATATGATGAATTGATAAGGAAGAATGCTTGTTATGAATAAAGTAGGATTCATTGTTGCGAAAGTATCTATGTTATGCTTGTTAATGTCATATATTTGTCTATGAATCACTATGTTCATGTTGGATGCTTGATGATGACTAAGTATAGGTTTCACTTGTGTATATTTCCTTGCATTTTATTTATATTTGGCCTTTTATGTTCAATGTATTTTGCTTAAGTCCATGGAGGTTAGAAAATCCTGGTTAAAGAGTTAGTTTGCAGCTGATCTAAGTGTTTCTACACCCCGGGATGCGTAGTGGAAGGTAGAATGCGGGAGGCGAAAGAAAGAAATCTAATCTGAGCATAATGTTAGTTTTCCAACTTCTAGGTGCCACTCGCAGAAGGTGGAAGGTGGAAATCTCGAAAAAGGTTAAGGTAAAGGGGTTGGTCTTTTGATTCCCGAGTTCCGCACTGAAGGGTAGAAAGGTGCAAGGTGAAAGACGAAACAGTGATTAAAGGACTATGTCGAAAAATTATGTTTCTAATTTTTGAGATCCAAAGTGCGAAAGGCAGAAGAGCGGGTGAATATTTTACGTTGTTGATTCCCAATTTCCAAGGTCGGAAGGGCGGGAGTAAAAGTGAGGAAGGAAGAGGTTCAGTGTGGAAGGAACATGTTCAATGTGGAAGAAGGTTTCTGCGCATGGAATGGATTTGGTAAGGGCAGAACAATTGTTAAATTATTTCTTAAGCATGAGAATGAAGATGGAAGAGTGAGTTAACGTCCATGCCTGGTGTTAGAAAGGAGAACAAAGGTTCTTCAAGCAAAAATTTTAATAATCCACATTATGGGTATGGGGATGCTACATGTATCCTATTTGGGAAACACTAGGGGTGGTACCAGAGTGAGGTTGCATTGAAGGAGAGGTCGTGTACAAATGGGGACGTTGGGTAATAGAGTCGATGACTCCATCAATAGCATGGGATTCCCCCGACATACCTTGATGTGAGGAGCCAGCATGGGGAGCATCATGTATGAGGGTATATAGATAACCCAATTGGGAATAGATAAGATCGAACTCTTGTGCTTTGAGGATAACTTCTTCCTCATTTTGTGGGCGCTTGGATGCTACATCCTTGGCGATAGGGGGGAATAAAATTTTGAGAAACCAATCAAGCAAAATCCTATCATCTAACTGGATTTTACACAAGCTACAACAACGATGCCACTCATGCATATGATCCCTGATATGCATAGCAGTGTCCTGTCGACCGAATAATAGGATTTCCATGCCCTCATCATAACAAACGGGTAACTAGAAATATTGAAGAAACATCAAGGCCAATGAGGAAAAATGCATATAAGTGGCATGAGGCAGTTCAATGTACCATTTGGCTACAACACTAGTGAGTGTGTGCTGGAATAGGCATAATCTGATAGAATCATCCACTATGAGGAACATAATAAGGGGAATGACATAATGTAGTTTTGAGGGTCTTCTTCCGCCTTTCCCTCAACCCTAGGAATGTCTAATGGGAGTTTGGTAAGCATGGGAGGCCACAATGGGTCATGACAGATGGGTTCATTCATTAACTGTTCCAAATTAGGAAGCTTGAGACTAGACATAAATGGTATAATATGACTAGGACTAGATTGAGGAGGGCCAGCAATGGTGTTGGGACCTGTAGGAATGTAGTTTTCACATGCAAATGGGGGTTGGTATGGCTGACTTCTGAAAGGTAGGAGTAGTCACTGGAATGGTGTTAATAGTTGGAATAGTGGTAGAAGGGCCATTTCCCCCATGCATAAATGTAGGTAAGGTATGAACCATGGTGGCTGGAGTGGGGCCACCACTAGTGGGTAGCGGATCAGCAGTAGTGTGTGTGGTGGTGAGGGGGCCATTAGGACCAGGACCTACATGTATGGCAGAATGGATACATGGTATGACAGGCAAAGCGAACACATGACCACTATCAACCATCCCCCCTTGAAAGGGGTTGGGAGGTGCACCGACCATGGGGCTAGATGGGGAAGTGAATAAGGTAGGTTTGGATTGATAGGAATCCAAATCAAATTCATATGTAGTGTATGGCTCTTAAGGTGGTTAACAACACTGAATATAGATCCGATAATGACGGTTGTGGCGTCCCCGACCCTCCGACCGGCGAAGAGGATGCTACTAACACCAAACAAATGGGCAAACAGCCCCCATGAACACGAACAGACATCAATGCTAAAATTAAAGAAACTTAACATAATGCATACTAAGATGCATAAAACATACAAAGATACACAGTTACTCAACATTCAGCGGAAGCAACACATACATTCCAGCATTTAACATGTTCATCATAATTCGTGGAACAGTAGATACAATTGCAGAGATGAAACAGTCAGAAGTACTTATCTTTTAATGAAGAACTCTCCCGCAACTAGCTACGTCGCTGCAACGTTCCACCCAACCATAGGCCAGCGTGCTCATCAATCTCTCAGCAACACTGCCACCCCCGAGCTGGGCATGATTCCTTAAGGAATAAGGGTCAACGCAAGCTTACACATAGCCAAGGTTTTCCGATTAGCCAAACCCACATAGCAGGGTCCTACCAAGTCATCAAGGAGCTAGGATAGGCTAAATTCCAAGCTGGTGGCCTCAACACCAGTCTTCTCATGCATACACAGCCTCTAATCCCACTCTCAACAGTCCGAAGACCAACCACTGCATACCGCAGCAAAACAATCCCTTCACAGCTCTGTGAAGAAGGCAAAGACAACCAGGTGCCAATCACAACCAACAGGTGGAACAGCTCAAGTCCTTAAGACAACTCAGAGTTGTTCTTGGCCCTATCATGGCCAAAACAACTCAACAGAACAACACCCGAAAGGCGTCCACAACCTTAGCATCCAAGAAATAACCCAAAACCAGGGCAAATCGATAGCCCAACGCACAATGAAAACAATGGAAACTTTACACAGTCCCAACATAGGGGCAGAACTCCCAGCATAGACATGGGAAAACTCAGCCAATGGATGTGGAGATTAATAGTCCTCCAACATCCAAGAACCCACACACACAACTCCTTAATGCAGATGCTGAAGAAAGTTACACCGACAGAAAAATGGGGAAGAACAACTTTCAACCTGTGCGCAAGGGGAAAACATAGTCCAAAAATGGAAGAAGGAAACACATGCACAGTCTGAAATAGAAGAAGGAATCAGACTCTCCACAGCATCTAAAAATCGTGGAAGAACGACAGCAACCCAAAACGTGGGTGAAACCAACAGCAAGCCCAAATCACGAGTTAAACCAACAACAAGGTAGAAACGTGGCCGAAAACCACAACTATTCACATAGACAGCATAAATCGTGCCCTTGAGGCCATTCTTCCAACTCGCTGCATGCACAAAACCAAAGGAGAACCCCGACTGGTGCGTGAGGAAAAACAGAATGCCTCTCTATGTGAGGAACCCCCATTCCCCAGACCACACTCGTGAAGGTGAAGACCAGGCATGAGGATGAACAGACAACGGCTCTGTGAGGATGAACAGACAATCGTGAGGAATGAACAGACCAAATCCTGTGGAGGTTGGAATTGTGGGAGAGCAAAGTGAATGTTTCTTCTACCCCACGCGACGTGAAGAGGAGAGTCCACTGGTGGAGTGGGCACGTGGGCAAGGACTGACAGTCCTGCCACAGCCATAACTGCCTCAACTACTTCCATCAAAACATTAAAGAGGTTGGATGAGACAAGGGAAGATGACACATCAAACAAGGCTTTCCCCCCCCCATAGACCAAGGTTTGACATCCCCCACACCCTTATCCTTCGGAATCATGCCCTTTTCATTTTAACGTTGCGCCATCGTAGCTGGTTGTGGTTTATTTTATTTGATGTTCGTATTTACATGATGCCAAACTATAATGTGCCAAATAGCACGATATACCATCGGCAACTATCCCCATTGCCAAAACATACACAACCAAATCGATGGTCGGGCTTTTTCCTTCAGCTCCTCACCACGATTAATTACAATATATTCATCATGCAAACGGGGTCAAAACCGGGGTGTTACAATGGTTCAAGGAACTGAACTGAGTGGTATGCCACCTAAGGCTCCATGAGTAGTGTGGTGGAGAAATGATGGTGTGATAGTGTTCTATGTGATAAATGAAGGCTCAAGAGTGTCAAACACAAGATCAAAATTATAACTACATCTGAATGTGTAGAAGGAAAGCTAATAAATGGTGGCATGCATGCCAAAAATCAAGCTCTAAACCTGAACTGCAACAGCGTGTCACAACATATGACTCTACAACAAAGCAACTAGAAATCCAATAAGCAACACTACCTATAAAGAAATGGATGCACTGACCCATGGGGTATAAGTGCAGGAAATCTCCTAGCTACAAGATGGAAGCCCCTCACAAATCGTATCCTATGTTGGGTGGTCAAATCCATAGTCAAACAATACAAAATGGAAGAACCAAAGATTAAGAGAATCCCACTACTGAGAGGGGCCTTGGGTAAAAGAGCCCTTAAAGACTAGCAACTAGGCTACCTCATTCATGATACATCTGGGATGGTTTCCTGGCACTTCATCCCTTTGTTCCTAGACACCCGATATGGTCCTCGACATCCACGAGGAGGACTATGAAGGTTTAGCCTTTAGTGTAGAATGGAGTGTGTTATTCCACCCTGACTTCCAGAACCCCTTCATTGTGGCTTACTCCCGAAGAGCAGAGGGCCTCTCGATAGAATGGTCATGACCATGTCAACAAGTACTAGCGTATTTTGGTACCCTAGAGGACAACAAATATGTCTCGGATGTAAGTGACAAAGGATTGTTATTTGGATGCTTATCCCTGATGTCCTAACTTAACTAAAATATTGTTTTGGTCCTTAAATGAGGTTACAATATTGGTTGAGTTTAGTTAAATTTTAGGCTCAACTTGGGTTCATTAACCAATTATTTTACTTTTGGGTGTGTGATATATGCATAAGAGATGTGTAACCCCAGTGATCTCACTGTTGAGATGCAAATGTAGAAAAATAAATGACAATAAATATTTTTCAAACAACTAATTCTTCTAGAAAACAAAATGTTCTCAAGTAAATGATTGCATAAGGAAATTCATAGGTTGTAGGAAACACACGGGGATTCTCAACTACCAAGATTGACTAAGGGGAATCACATACAAGGAAAATAGGACCGTAAAACAAACCAAGCGGCTGTAACCAATCAGATCTAGAAGGAAACTATCGAGAAAGGGGTAGAACACAGACAGGGGGTCTAGAAAGGGGTCTTAAACACCTTAAAGGGATGAAAAAACTACAGGTCGCACCTATCGGAGGAACAGGTGAGGTTGGGGTTGCACAAAACTATAAAACAGTCATTATTGGGGCATAAAATTAGCAGAAAGACTCAGGTCACACAAAACAAGGTTTTATGCATGACAGGTCACACAAAACTGGGTCATAGTAGCGACCAAGATCACTCTGGAAGCATGGACAAGTGCGATCTAAAGTTTTGGTCCAAGTTTCACTTATTAGGGTAGAAGGCGTGACCTAGGTCACACTTATTGAGCAAAAAGGTGTGACCTGGGTCGCAGCTTTCTATCGGATAGATGCAATATGGACGTAACTAACTGGTTCGAATATGTCACAGGGGCATCAGATATGTGATGGATAAAGGTACACAAGAAGAACAAACCAATAAAAACACCTATAAAAATAGAGATCCAAGGGGATTTCTCCCTTACTATGTGCAAAAGCATCTACCCTAGATCAGTCAGATCTAAGGGTAGAGTTCATGGTGCAAGGTATTTCTCAACCTCAACTTACAACAAGTAATAACAATAAATTTATATTTTCATCTAACTAATGTATTAAAAATAACAAAAATAAATACCTTTAACTTGGGCCACTGCAGTCGTTTGAGGAAATGGTCAGTCGGCTCCCACAATCCTGGTCTTCATTTATATCCAACAAAGGGTTGTCACCGGAAAAGGGATTAAGGGTTACATGGGGAGAACTCGATGTGCAAGGTGGGATAGTGTGGAAAAAGGATATGATGGACAAAAAGTTCTAGAAATGTAAGGAATGTCAAAAGTTGGGACCAAAATTTGTTGTGGGGAGGCCTTCACAATTTATTTATAGGATGATCCAAGGTTTTCTTACCCTTGGTATTTTATTATGCATGGTATTTGTCCATGGTTTTTTACCCATTCTCATTTTAGGGTTTTTTATCCTTTTTGGAGAGAGTGGGGTTATGCTGCAATAAATGCTCAACTTCCTTGTATTTATAAGGGAAGGAATAATAAAGTTGTGGACCAATTTTGGTGTAATTTTAGTTGTGAAGGTCAAAATGGAGGAAATAATGGTGGGACTATGATGTATAATTATGTTTTGGATCATAGAGAGCTATGTGGAGAATTTTTGGTGTTAACACTTATGTGTATTGGAGTTTAGTCAGTTGGAAAGTCCTCGGGGTGACACCTCCTATCTAGGATTCGAGTCTTTGACATATGTCACACATTCCATGCCCGCATATCTGAACTTGACTTGTGACTATTCCACCTTGTTTTTTCTCATGAAGTGGTAACCTTAGTGGCCTTTCTTTAGGGTTCATTCCTAAGTGATTACAAGGAGGAAGTATTTGTGGTACCTGAGAAAACGTATAACACTCCTTCATAGGCCTTTGGGAGGGGAACCTTTCTTCATGAGGGTACTTGTTTCCATTGCCCGATGTTGTCAATAGTTATGGGTAATTGTTTCTCCACCCTCTATCCATACTCGCTTGATAATCAAAGCTACTAGGAATTAAGACCCCTAGTAATAGAATTCGAAGGGAGGGTAAGTTTGATTATTGTTGTTTTAGGCTTTTTTAATGAGTGCTCTTTGTTAGTTGTTGACTAGTTGGGCCATAGGTTGAGTCATTTGTTCATTGGTGATTTTTTTGTTGTCATCGTGGATGACCACCCTTTCGGCCGCTCATGGAGATTACATGGGGATTATTCTAAGTTTGAGGTTCCACCAATCCAATGACGGAGGCTTAATCCTTCGATCAAGTTACCTACCATTTTAGAGTTTGAATCCCATTTAACTTCTACACCACACGCACAGTCCCCACACTTAGAGCATTTCATGCTACCTGAAATTGAAATAATCCAAGGAGGTCAAGACTTCCATTACAAACCACCTTTGATGGACCTTCATGATCATTTCTTAGTTAACACCCCTACAATTAACACCCTTTCTACCCCTAGCATAATTATACTCTCCAATATCTCTCCCCTTCTCCATTGTAGGACCTTCATTATATAGGTGGATGGTGAAGGTAGATAGGATGAATGTCGACTTGATATTAACAATGTTATTTCATAACATGTATGATCCAACACATGAAGCTAATCTCCTCACAACTCACCAATGGTTTTAGAAAGTGTATTTTTTCAATGGATAAAATAATAAAGTTTCTCAATAACTTAATAAATTATTATTATTATTGAATAAAATATTTTTTGTGAAAATAAAAGTGTCTCAACAAATTAAAGTTGGTAAAGCTTCCTAGTGATCCCAAGGGGGTGGTAAATAATGGTATAACAACTAAACCTCCTCATCACCTCAAACATCAAAGGTTGAGCTCTCTATCATGGTGATCACATAAGGAAGGAAGATGATCTCTCTACAAATGGGCAGCATTTACTTTCTTTCTCTCTCTAGATCTAATGAGACCAATACGGATCCACTAAGGATCCACTAGCATAACGATACTCTCTAAGATAACCCCCCTTCTGAATTGGAGGACCTTCATTATATAGGTGGATGGTGAAGGTAGAGGGGATGAATGTGGACACCTAGATCTTAGCAACGTTAGTTCATAACATGTAGGATACAACATATGAAGCTAATCTCATCACAACTCACAAATGATTCTAGAAAGTGTATTTTTCCAATGGGGAAAATAATAAAGTTTCTCAATAACTTAATAAATTATTATTACTATTGAATAATAATAAGTTATGAGAAAATAAAAAAAATTGAACAACTTAAAGTTGTTAAAGATTCCTAGTGAACCCAAGGGGCTGGTAAATAATGGTATAACAACTACACCTTCATTTGTATTCCTTTTATCACTCATATCCCCATAATTGTCCATTTCTACACTATATGACTTCGTGTGACATGTATGCACTAAAATGATTAATTTCCTATGTAATGATGATTACTTAGGGTGGAAATTGTGATTCCTAACTTACTTATAGAATAGCAGCAAGTCATTTGTAAATATCAATAGTTATTAACGGAATGTGCAGTTTTGGTAGACTGCCTACAATTCCAGTAATCAAGTGATTTGACCAAGTTGCAACTCTTCTCCACAAATTTGGGCACATGGATCTCATGGATTATGATAACAATAACCTCTTCAAACAAACGTATACCAAAACCATGTTTTGATGATGATGAGATCCATGTCGACCTATGTGTTGTCATTGGTGTCAAAGAGATTATGGAACTTGGTAATGGCATTGAATTCTTAGTGCAAGTTTGAAGAAGTATATAGAAAATATGTGCAGAATGTCAATTTGAAGAAGTGTATAGAAAACATGTGTGCAAGTTTCAAGAAGTCCCACTAAATGAACTTGGTGATGATATTAAATTCGTAATGCTAGTTTGAAGAAGTATATAAGATAAGGTTCTATGTGCGCAAGTCCCATCAATTCATGATACTCCAGTGTGCATATCCCATTAGATCATGGAACTTATAATAGTGCACCCCGACGAAAGAATAAGAGGGGTGGTTAGCTTGACCAAGAAGAAAGATAGAAGGGGTATCACCAACTTAAAGGAACCCCAACTTATGGACACATCAATTGTGCAAGATCAATTTAAATGATCAAGAGATTGAAGTTTTTTGATAGGATTAAAAGTGAAAATGAAGTAATACATTATAATTTCAAGCTAAGCTTCGAGGTCAGATGACATGATCAAGGAATTCAATCGCAATATGACTTGAGGAAGTATGCGAGAAAAAAATACATGTTGAAATACAAGGAGTAGTCACACAGTCACACATGTATACAGGTAGAAGTCACACATGTATACAAGGAGCAGTCACATGGATATGTAAGAAGCATTTGCGAGGAGATCCCAAAGAAAATTTGAGCAAGGAGCATATGTACTGAAGGATACTAGGAATGATTGCGTAGAGAGAGTTGGAAGTGTGAAGTTCAATATGTCTAGAAGTTTGAGTAGGATGGAGAAACATAGCAGTAAGTGCAAAGATGATTGAGATCGAGGTAATCAACAACAAATCTTTATCTGGGAGGTAGGAAGAGGAAAGGACAAAATATTGGTGTCTTCTTCAGGTTGGTGCATGACTGTGCAAGTTGGTGCTTGTTGATATGAGTTGGTGCTCATTGGTGTCCTCACAAGTTGGTGCTTACAAGGGTTTGGTGATTCTATCTTATTGGTGTCATAAAAACTAGTGAGTTGGTGCTCATATTTGTTTTGGAGATTGGTGTCTCCCAACATTACTTGTAACAAGAAGATTATGTATATATAACTTTTCATTATATATTCTTTGTGCAATGTTCTTTGTGTTAAAATTGCTTATAATACATGCTTTATATGTTAATGAAATATTTCATGATATAACAAGTGTTTGAAAGGATAAAAAATGCATGATATTGATTAATGCATCCCCCCCCTTAGTATCCCTTGGGGTCCAACAATAGGTATCAAAATAGGTTTCATTCAGGCATAAATCTAACCACTAGAAGGAAGATCCTTAAAGGAACTCATGGGAACGGAAGTATCCTATTAAAATAAAGCACGAATATTTGATGGAGATGATTGGTACTCATTGAGTACTATGATGAAGGCACATCTACAAAGCCTAGTATTTAAGGTTTAGGAAATAGTGAAGAATGGATATTCTCCTCCAAATGGAAAAATAAAAGGTGACATTGCAAAAGAACTTCACAGATGCCATGAAATAGCAAGTAATGCCATATTGAATACCCGTCTAGAAGATTTGAAGGCTAAGGTTGGGTGTCAATCCTTAGCCAATGAACTTTGGGAAAAAATAAAGATTCTCTACTTAAGCAATCTATGTGCTGCTAAGGATCGGTATGATTCAATTTATGAAAATAAAGGATGTGAAGGCTTAGAATATTTTGGTAATCTCTCTATTGAAGAAGCAATATATGTTATTCACACTCAAAGGAAAACTATATAGTAAAATAAAAAATATTGCGACCAAAATCATGGAAACACTGAAAAAAGAGAGAAGAAAAATCAAAGGCAATGGAAGCATACTTCACTAGCCAATTGCAGGAGATGGATAAAACATGTCAAACAAAGAAGCTTAAAACTGATTCATTAGAAAATGAACTTGAAAAGTTAGCTATATAAAACTAGAAGCAACTCAATGAAATCATCATGCTCAAGAGACAACTAGAAGGTGAACTTGAAAGTTCAATGTCAAAATGTCAAAAGTTATCCAAATAAATTATGTTTCTAAAGGAAGAATTGGAGAAGTCAAGAAAATATGTTGAACATAAAAGAAAAGAGGATGCTAAATCAAAAGAAGAAATCCAATCCCTAAAAGATATGTTGCAAAAATATCAAATACAAATTAATGATTCTAGCAAGGTTATCAATGTACAATAGTTTCAACTTCAAAAAGAAAGGAAAGAGGCTAACAGTTTGAGGAATGAAGTGGAAGAAGTCAAAGAAACTTTGGACAATCAAATGAACAAGGTCAAAAGAGCAGAAGAATATATGGTAGGAAAACTAGAATAGAAAGAAACAAGATGTGAGGAACAAGAAAGGGTAATTGTTTTTTTAAAGAAGGAACTACAAAAGTGTAACACCCCGGTTTCGACCCCATGGTGTTAAATTGCATATGATGTAAATATTGTATTAAATTGTGGTGTGGAGCTCAAGGCAAAGGCCCCACCATGGATTAAGTGTTTTATGTTTCAGTGATTAAAAATCAATGCCGATGGTTTATGTGCTAGCCAGGAACAATATGTTTGAGACGTCATGTAAAATGCAAATTAATAAAAATACCACAACTAGTTATGTGCCGCAACGTTAAAGAGATGGGGGCATGATTTCACAAGGAATAGGGAGGGGGGGATATCCAAACCTTTGGGCCAATTGGGGAAAATCCAAATGTCAAAGGGAAAACTCATAGAGGGGTCAACTACCCTTTTTGTCTTTTATTCCCAGCCATCTAAAGTTGGTAAAGGAAGTTATTGTCTTGGGATGGGAAAGGTATGGAGCTCAAATTCGAATTTGGGAAGTCACCCATTTTTGGAAAGTGTGTTTTTGACTTGTGGGGCAAGTAAATGCTTGGGAATGCATGCCCAAGCCATTATGCACCCATGCCTTTCATTTCCTCACCCATTCCCATTCACATGGAGGCTCTCTCACGCAGGGGAAGCTTGGAGAGCTCTCTCTCTCTCACCCATCCTCATGGAGTTTTGGGCTCTCTCACGCGGTAGGAGCTTGTTGAGAAATTACCTCCACGTTTTGTTGTTGTTTCTCTATTTTTCCATACCAATATTTTCATTTTTGGAGTTATGTTGTGAATGGGCAAAGGATATCCATGATTTGGGCATGGATGGGGGTCGTTTTAGCCTCTACAATGCCCAGAAACGTTTGTGAGACCGGATTTTACTCATAGGGTGTTTTTCCCCAATTTTACCAGTTGTTCTTGGTTGAAAACCCGTTTTTGTTTTGTTGTGTGTTTTTCCTCACATGAGTAGTCGTTTCTTCAATTTCCCTAGGCTGGGAATTCATTTTTGTAATGATCAATGGGTGGGTTCCCTCCCCCCCGATTTGGCTGCACTTCCCCATTGTTTTCCAAGCTAGAAATAGTTTTGGGTAATACCCAACGAGTGGGAGAAGAGACCCACGATTTTACTTGGGTGTTGTTGAGTCTGTTTTGGCCATGTTAGGGCCAAAACGTCCCTGGAAATCGAAATTGCTATCAAAGGGTTGTTTTACCCTTATCTCCTTTTCGTTTTGGCTTCTAGGACATTTTTTTCCATACCCAGTAATTGTGTTTTTGCTGTGAAGTGCATGCTGGTGCTTGTTTGGTTAAGTAAGTCCAAGAGACCCACATGTTAGAGGGTATAACAATGTTTGGGTGTGATTGTTGGCTTGTCTGAGTAAGTCCAAGGAACCCGTATGCTATTGGCTTGTTTCCCTAGCAGCCTGATAAACCCAATTGTAGTTTTGGGTTGGTTGGGTTTTGATATGTATTTGGCTATGTGTGTAAGCCTGCTATTCCTTATTTCCTTATGGAATCATGCCCAGCTCGGGGGTGGAAGTGATGCTGAGAGTTTGACGAGCACACTGGCCTACGGTTGGATGGAATGTTGCAGTGACGTAACTAGTTGCGGGACAACGCAATCACAAGATAAGTATTTACTTCGACTCTTGTTTACTTACCTTTGAATCTGTATTTATGATGAACACATGGAATGCTTGTATGGATTATTTTCTTCCACTATATAATCGCAATTGTTATGCATCTATGTATGTTTTTAATCCAATGCATTTTTATGTTTTTATGTTAATGGGGCCACTTCATGCATTTGACAGCAATAGGGTGTAGGCCTCATCCTCTCCATCATCGAGATGAGGGGTAGGGACGTGACAAAAAGGTTAGAACTCACTTAGACTATCAATAAAAGTTTGGAAAAAGATCCAAGGTGTTGGATGAAATCATCAACAATAAAAGATTAAATTCAGACAGGTCTAGGTTGAGATATGAACCAGACAACAATGATGAGGGTTCAAGTCCAATTACACCTATCCATGAAGTAGGCACAAGGATATTTGCAGATGTACTTAAAATTCATGTCAAAGAGAAAGACAATGGAAAGAGTGGACAACAATCTACTTATGTTAACAAAGGAGTTGCACCGTCTAGAAGAAATCTCACTTCTAGATATCAAACTATATTTTTAGGAAATTGTTATTTTGTTATAATTTTGGTCATAAGGATGCATTAGGAAACAACAATATTGAGAGAAATAAAATACCTCTCAATAGCATTAGAACTAACAATTTGAACCAAGAAACTACAAAGTCTAAGGAGGCCAGCAATCCTTTTATCTCTTTGGAAATGGACATTGAAATTTGTCAATACCACAACTATGGAAATAAAGCTCAAGGTTGCAAAAAAATCAAGTCACTATGCACCAGGATGAAACTGAAGGATACTTCTACAAGAATGACCACACAAAGTTTTTGCAAAAATGGAGCAAAGAACAATTCCAAGAAGAATGTAATCTAGTTTTGTGTAAGGATTATAGACATATTAATGATGGGTGTTCTAAACATATGACAAAAGATAAAGGAAAGCTTATAATCCTGTAGAGCAAGAAAGGAGACAATATGCAATTAAGAAAATAAGACATGTCACAGAAGAAGTTTTGCATAGAAAGGAATCATGACAGACTGTAAGAAAATGCAGAGGAAGCTCCAAATACTGTAAGAGATGAAAGGATGGGACATGAAGAAGAAACATTGTTTGGAAAAATCCAAGGCTTAATCCAAACCCTGGCTATAGATAGAGGAAGAGCTCCAGTATAATCTGAACAAAAGCATCAAACGGGATGATAAGGATAGGTTTGTAGTGGAAGAACGTAGAGGATTGAGTAAAGCAGAAGGTATAGACATAAAAACTTATTCTTCTATTAGTAAAGGGAAATTATTATAAGGATCGAGTTGCAAGAAGTTGCAAAATAACTTACACATAAAAGGACTATTACAAAGTACATAAGTAACTCATGATGAGTGTTGGAGCAGGGTCCCGCAACTACAGAAGAAGCTGCTAGTTTAGCGGAGAGATAAGTTTTGGCGGAAAGAAGATAAGACAGAGCTACGACACCGTAGCACGTTTCCAGCTGCAGAGCAGAGCCGGAAACCATGAATTTTTAGATAGAGAAGTCAAGAAAGGCAATGGTACCTGAGCGGCCGAGAAGAGAGAGCTCACCCACTGCATTGAAGGCAGCGGCGGAAGACAGGAGGGCTCAGTGACCCTCATAAAGGAGAAGGAGCAACGAGGCTAAAGCATTGAAGATGAAGGACAGAAAAGAGAAGCGGTGCATAGTACCCATGATCAGTTCCGGGAAGCATGGAAGACTGCAGAGAGCTGTGGTGTGACGGAAAGCAGCTACCTCAAGTACAGATATGGCCGACTGTCACTAGTTAGGTTTTTGGGTTACTGTTGGGACAGGCCCACAGTGTTGTAATGGCAAGACCTTCAGGCTGCCTATAAAAGGATATATTTTGTATTGTAAAAGGGTTGGTTAGTTGGTCAGTTAGTTGAGTCTTTCAGTCGTAGTAGTGTTTTGCCGACCATTAGACTATTGTAAAAGCCAAGCTCTGGTTCTGTTATTAGCGGTAGCAATCTTACTGTAACCAGTAGTTGGCTTATAGAGTATGCATGTAATGATCCGCAAGGATCGACAGAGAGGGAAGAGTATATTGTAGGAGAGTAATATAGATAGAAAGAAGATCTAAGAGAGAAGATATTGAGCTGCATATGCGGTGCAGCAGAACTGTGTTTTACCTTCCCCTGAGCTATAAGAAAACACAGTTCTGTGGACGTAACTTCCATCCTGGAGGTGAACCACGTTAAAATCGTGTGTTATGTGATTGGATTATGTGCTATGTTTACTTATGCATTTCATAGTCATTTCATGGATTTTGGTTACAGTTTAATGAACGAATGTGTTAATCAGTTCACGGTAATATAGAAGGAAAAGTATAAACCACAGTCTTTGGCATGTTGTATGTGGTTCATTTATGCTTTGCATAAAACAGTCACTAGTTGCAGTATTGATTAGCCTTGTATGTTGAGTCTTTCCCGTCGACATGAGCAACGCTAAGTGCGCTAAACTGCGGAGGTAGGATATCACAGAGAGGTGATACCGCACCAGCAGAGGAGCTGCGGTGCACGATACCGCAGGTTGAGGACTTAGCGTTGGGCAGGAGCTGCGTGTCGCACGCTGCGCGACGATGCGGTAAGGTTGGAGATATCGCGACTCAGGGAAAGTGCGCGACATAGAGAAGGACCGCATGGTGGTATACAGGTATACCTCGCGGCTAGAAGAGCTGCGAGACGAGGATATCGCGCGACGCGAGCAAAAGGTCGCGCGACGCGAGCAAAAGGTCGCGCGACGTGAAAAGGAAGAGACCTCGCAGCTAGAAGGGCTGCGAGTCGCAAGTAGGAATGCCGCAGAACCTGGTCCAAGACGCTTGAGTCCTTGGCCAACCCATTAGAATCACCTCAGGTGAGACTTCAGGCTGCTTTGCGGTCTGTCGCCGAAAGGGCCGATGAGCTAGGGGTGTTGTTGGTTGATTATAGTAAACTCGGGTCTGCCCACGTAAGCCAACAATGAGTCCAGAAGCTATATTCAAGTTACTCATGTTGGACTGTAAGGATGCATCATCATTCAAAATTCAATGGAGCAACAAATTATGAATTGTCTTCAGCACACTAATTGTACATACATATAAAGTACATTTGCATTCTTTTAATGGTTAGAATTTGTATTATATTCAAAAGAGATGATGTTACAAAAATTGGGGATACATATATTCAGAAGTATGTCAAAAAGATATATGTCGCAAAAGACAAAACACTGACATAAGTATATGCATTGGGATGTTCCATGGCTACAGTCTACAAAATTTGATTCTCAAATTACAAATGACATTAGAGGAATTTTGGGGTCTAAAATGGGCCTCCTAAGGAAAATAATAAAATAATAGTTAAAATAATAAAATAATATTGATTAATTTTGGAGGAAGAAAGAAAAAAACTACTTTTTGTGTTCGTATTTTTGACATATCTCCCTGTGTTTTTACTCAAATTTCGATCAGAAGAGCTCATTGGATGCGGAATTTGATTCCGCATCCAACGAGTACCCACACTGCATACTTTTGATGGACCCCGCTACCCCAAAAACAAGAAATACCTGAAAAAATGTGATGATGATGTCATCATCACATTTTTTCAGGTATTTCTTGTTTTTGGGGTAGCGGGGTCCGTCAAAAGTATGCAGTGTGGGTACTCGTTGGATACGGAATCAAATTCCGCATCCAATGAGCTCTTCTGATCAAAATTTTAGTAAAAACACAGGGAGATATGTCGAAAATACGAACAAAAAAAGTAGTTTTTTTTAATGACAAATATGTCAATTCAACCATTATGGTTGACTTATTTTATTGAAATTCTATTGGTTCTTGAATTCCAACTCACAAAAACTTATTTTGGCACGTTTTCTTATAAGGCCCATTTTAGACCCCAAATTTCCTCTAATAAAACAGGGAGCATTAGTGCAAATTTCACTCATCATGTTTCTATGACGACAAGCACAACTTTGCATCAAGATGGTGTGTCTACTCTTCCAAGTTTGAATTGTAAGAAATTCTTGCATCCTTCTTCAGATGGGCTATAATGAATTGTTGTTGTGACTCCAACTGATCAACAAAGATATTTAGGAATGAAATTTATTCCTTGTGTCTCTTATTAACTTGCACTTTCAAATGCCACTCCTTGGCATTGGCCTTCTTGATATATGATGTCCATTTCTCTAGGTCCTTTTTTATTTTAATGAATTCTATCTTTTGCAGCTGAAAATCCACAAAAATATTGCTTGCAAAATATTCAACTTGTTTCTTAGACATCACAACAATACAAGATCTGGGATTTGGCTAACGTTCTGAGGAATGATTAGATGACAGAATGAATGTTTACAAGATAATATGTCACCAGGGGCACAAGTTGGATGAACTCCATGGATTTAAATTGCAATTGCTAAAATTGGTAAAAATCATGGATGGGTATTCATCATAAATGGTTTAATTTGCACACTCAAGGAAGATTTGAAAAGGACAGAAAGGGGAGACTGAATTGATTACTCCATGTGAATGAATTGATGACGTCTTCTCTAACTTCTTAAAGAGCGAAGTACGCTAGCATGCATCATATGAAATGGCACAGGAATTGGAAAAATTTTCAATCACATAAATTTATTGTAAAACTTGATGTCGAACTGAGAAATGTGTGATAATATGGGAATCTAGTATGACACGGAAAGAAAATTAAACATGACTTGAGAAGGAAGATATGACACAATGTAATGACAAAGGTGATTTTAGCACAATATGAAAAGAAACTGACACGGTAGAAGCAATAGAAAGGAGCAATAGAAGTAAGCATGAAGTCAGGAGAGAACATGAAACTAGAAAGGGGGGGTGTGGTATTTGTGCAAAGACAAAGTTGAAGATGCTATGAAGCCAAAGGATTGTGCAAGAGTAGAGAAAAGGATCAAATGATACAAATGTAGGGAGAGGGTACATATTTTTCGATAATTGAATACTCCCTTGCCATTGATGTTAAAGAGGGAGGAAGCAACAAGTAAATATGCAAACTTGCAGAACACAAGACTTCAATGAAAATCTCTCATGCACAAGGAGCTCAACTTTACTTGGTGTTGACATCAATTACAAAGGGAGACTTTATTGATATGTTGTCATTGATGTCAAAGATATTATTGAAATTGGTAATGGCATTTAATTCTTAGTGCTAGTTTGAATAAGTATATAGAAATTATGTGTGCAATGCCAGTTTGAAGAACTATGTAGAAAACATGTGCGCAAGTCTCAAGAAGTCCCACCAAATGAACTTGGTGATCGTGTTAAAGTATTAATGCCAGTTTGAAGAAGTATATAGGATTTATGTGTGCAAGTACTATAAAGTTGTAATAATCCATTGGCGCAAGTCACACCAAATTATGGCACTCTAGTGCGTAAATCCCACTAGATCATGGAACTTCCAAAAGTGCATATCGATGAAAGAATAAGAGGGCTGGTTAACTTGACGAAGAAGAAAGGTAGAAAGGATATCACCAACTTAAAGGAACCCCAACTTGTGGACACATCAATTACGCAAGATTAGTATAAATAAGTGAGAGATTGAAGTGTTTTGATAAGCTTGAAAGTGCAAATGAAGTAATACAATGAAATTGTAAGCTTCAGGGTCAGATGAAATGCTTAGGGGAATCAATTGTAGTATGACTTGAGGAGTGTGTGAGAAAATAGGACATGTTGAAATACAAGGAGTAGTCACACAATCACTCATGTATACAGAGAGCATTCACACAAATATGAAGAAGCATTTGTGAGAAGAGGCCAAGGAGCATATGTACTGAAGGATACCAAGCAGTAAGTGCAGAGATGATTATGATTAAGGTACTCAACAACAAATCTTCATCTCGGAGGTAGTAATGGGTAAGGATAGGATATTGGTGTCTTCTTTAGGCTGGTTCCAAACAAATCAGGTGGGTACTTGACTGCACAAGTTGGTGCTTGCAAGGGTTTGGTGATCCTGTTTTATAGATGTCAACAAAACCAGTGAGTTGGTGCTCACATTTGTTTTGGAGAATAGTGTATCCCAACATTACTTATAACAAGAATATTATGTATATATAAGGTTTCATTATATATTATTTCCACGGTGTTATTTGTGTTAAAATTGCTTATAATGCATGTTATATATGTTAATGAAATGTTGCATGACATAAGAAGTGTTTGAAAGGATAAAAAGTGCATGATATTTATTCACCCCTCTCCCCTAAGTATCACTTGTGTTCCAAAAATCTATATGTTTTGGATGTAATATTTGTTTGTTATGAGATCCACTTATTTTGGTTTTGATCTTATATTGATGTAACTTCTTCTCCTTTGAGCTACATGTATAAATATGAGAGAAAATCATTGAGCTAATATGTTAGAGATATCATATGTTAGAAGTTAGAAGTTAACGAGTTGGAGAGGATATATTGAATACAAGGATGATCATTGTAATCTTTCACATGTTGGAATAAAGATATTATTGTTTCACAATTTGATCTAGTACTATAGTCCTCCTCGGCGATGTATGTTGTAATACCCCAATTGTTAAGCCCCAGACTTATGATCCTTCATGTGACTTATGTTCTTTTGCATTATGGACTTATGATATTCTATATGATTGTAGACTTATGCTCCTTTGCATGATTAATGTGATTAAGGACTTATTATTATTGTTTGATAATGTGACTTTGGACATTGGCACTAGTATTAATGTTAATGTTATTACTAGCATCTTTGCTATCTTTGAATGTTGTTACCATTGATTAAATAAACAATTATCTCTGCAAAGGAAACTAAAAGAGTATGGGGGACGATGGATTCTACAAAGTGGGTGGGAATGGGGACATCCCTAGCACCTTAAAATTTGTTGTTGGCTTAAGTTTGTCCATCCCAATTCATAATTGCACCTCGGTGACATTAATAATGTTGGTCACCCAAACCTTGTACAACTCACCCTATTATCAATATTTTTGGACAATGGAGTTAATATTGCATCTTTTTTACACCTTAGTGAGCCCCTATTTCCTAGGGATCCCTCATTGGGAAGATATTCCGTCGCATTTATGTGTTTTTGGTCATTTATGATCCCTTTTCGTAGTTTTTAGGGGTTATAAGCTATTTTCTAGCCTCCACTCTTACACTATGCATTGATGATCCTATTTTTGTGATTCCATGGTATTTATGACCCTATTGGATGCCCTCTCTACCCTTTTTCGCCCTCCTTGATGTTTTGTAACCCCCTTTATGCAGTAATGTGCCTCCATGTGCTCTTCATGGCTCCACTCCTTCATTTTTGGTAAATCCTCTTCATGGTGCTAATTTGGGAAAGGGAATATTTTCACTGAGCCACCACTCCACTAATTCAAGTTAAGTCTCCATGATTAAGCTTAAACCTTACCTCTATTTAATTTGAGTTGATCCCTTTGGGTTAGAGTTGACCTCCTTGTGATATAAATTCATATGCTCTCTCCTTGTTGAATTTAATCTTGACCTTTGGACCATGTGACTTATGTTATCTATATATGTTGGGAATGTTGGTTGTATTGGGAGTGTATTGAGACTTGGAGTTAGTCTAGTTGTTTTCCATTTGCTTCGATTCTATCATTCTACTAGTCCAAGTTCTCACACGGGAAGCTAGGAAATGGGAATGGCGAGGTAGGTCATATCCCATAGGAAATGGAGACGGACAAGAAAATAGTAGTGGGAAGCATTGCGGTTCTCAGAAGAGGTAGATATGATAGTTGCTAGAATAAGTGTTCATCAACCTGTGGATCCATTGTCTCAACTCTGGGGTGATCTATTCAAGCGATAAAGGCTTGACGATGTCTACGGTTGGGAGGAAAGTTGTCATGTTGCAGCCAGTTGCCCATATTTTGAGATAAGTATTTTACTTATGTTGTATTTTTATTACATTATTTTATTTGGTATATGTCAAATGGTGGATGATTGGATGTTTGAGTGTTCATGTATTGAATTTCAGGATCTACATGCAGGAAGGATGAATTTCATATAATATGGAAAAGAGTTTCCATTCTTGTAACCTTCTTTCTATTCTTCTTCTTCTTAATCAAAAAATGTAATTTCGGCTCTATTGTATTGAGAGAGGCGCAACCATATGATCTGGTTCTCCCATCTATGCTCATTTATGTGTTGTGGGCCCTATTCCATTGCGTCCAAAATAATGTTTCAAGTTAAAAACACCTTTCTTTTCATTGAAAAAGCTTCTGGATGACCAAGATATGTTTGTTTTGGTCCAATGGTTTTTTGGTGCCAAGATGAGCGCACCTGGCATTTGATTGTAGATGTTTTGTTTACATATTTGTTCTTAGTTATAGATCTGAGGATGAGTGATGTACTCTAGATGTAAAAGTAATCAATGGTTGGAGGGTAGAATCCATACGATATGATTTTTGTGAGTGAGAGATTACTGTAGGGGACAGTCATTAGAAGTTGACTTTGAGGGTTGTAGTTGCAACTAGTGTTCTTTGTTTGCTATGGTTTTAGTGTGGCTGTAGATTGCATCCTATGGATGTTCCATGATATGTGGTTTTCCTTAATTTTTATCCTCACTAAAGGCACGCACATAACAACACCGAAAAAATAGATTAATTTGCAATAATCAATGGCATCAATACTTGACTATTTATAAACTATGATATCAAACAAACCAAAAGTACATAAATTAGTCATTCACGGTGAAAATGATGTTTATCATGTTTTATTCATGTTCTTGATGCAATTACGACTCTTATCTCGAACTTTGGAAATTATTAAATGAGTGTCGTAATTAATTATTTAATTAAGTGTTGTAATTAAATAATTAAATGTCACAACTTTAGTTATAATTAAATCTCTAGAGTTAAAAGTTTTAGTTATTTGGGTGAATGGTTATTCGTCTTAATAGTAATTTATCTATATTTGTTGTGCTTAAACTTAAGTTAGTCTTGATTTTAGCACCCTTGGCCTTATCTGAAGGGTCGGAGACATTACAAGTGGTATCAAAGCTAATGGTTTCAACACTGTAGCTGTTGGGCCTTTTGAGAAGTTTCAAGTCACTTTGTAAACATGCATTTGCATTAGATAAATTGGATGCATGCAACTTAATATAGTTTCACGTGTGATTTAGTTAATTAACTTGATCAGCTTGGGATGGCTATGGACTTGATGTTTAGTCGGTGAGGAGAAATCTTGGAAGGATTTATATCCCCCTTGTCCAATTAGGTAGATTGTAACTTAGAAAAGTTGGCTAGCTACTTTATAAACCATAAGAAAAGTAGTTTTAATGATAATGAAATTATACCAATGTGTAGTTTACTAACATAATGTTGATAATGAACACATTGTAGTTCCCAGTGATTGATTGAGCAAGTGATGTGACCACTAAACTTATATTTTAATTAAACATGTGAATACTAAAGATTCAACAAGTACAATTTCATCTGTAGGAATTCATAGATTGCATGCAGTCTAATGGGGGATGAGTGTCATTGGATTGGGTAAACTGTGGATGGGTTTTCAAAACCATAGGGTTTCAATGTTGTGGTTGGGTAAAAGAGTTTGGAACTTCGCCCCTTGTGGCCTGATAGCCCCATCTTAGGGGTAACCTTTTTCAAAGAAAAAGAAAGTTTGACAATGCCTACAATTGGGAGGAATGTCCTTCACTTGCAACTGATTGGAGGATATTTACCTTTAAAACATAAGTTTCTCGATTTTGAATGAATTCCATGGATTATATTTATGTTATGTGTTTGTTTAAACTATTGTTTATGGAAATGTCTATGTGCATGAAATTTTTAATCATGAAATGTATGCATTCATTGCAGAAAAACTTACATAAATTAGAATGGGTAGATTTGTTATGGAATGATATATTTACATGTACTTGTGGCATTAAAACTAATGGTGTAACAAATCCATGGACTGGGAATTTAGAAAGGTATCAGGGACAAAATTTTATATGTGGATTTGGGTACCCCATGGTCTCAATAGTGGAAAAGAGGTTGCTTCGTACATGAAAAAATGGTATCAAAATGGAAAGTTGTAGAACTGGGATGTCATGGACCGTAGTTGAACTCTACAGGAAAAATTGAGGTTTCACACTAAGTGTTTAACATAATGCATAAGAGAATTTTCTTAGGGAAAACCATGTTGAATCTTCCAGTTAATTAACTTAGGGGTTTAAATTAAGGTCTGAATAACTATTTGAATGGTTAGTTCAGGTATAGTGGGGTAGTTAACTAAAATTTTGAGTTTTAGAATTGGTACCATGATATTTTGGTGAAAAAATATAGTTTGCAATCAAATTGTTTGAAAAAATACTAGTTCTATTAATGGACAAAAAATACTAGCATGAGAAATGCTAGATGTAAATTTCATTTCATCCGCCTATTACAAAATTAAAGTATAAAAACTATATAATTATGAAAATTTGGGGAAAATTCAAATTGGGTCCATAGAATCCATGTGGACAAGGGTATGATGTGAAGGAGCCACGCAAATTGGATATACATATGGCATTTTCAATGGGGGTTAGATGGTGCACGGGTGGAAATTATGAGATGTATTCAACAAGTTGTTTTATCACAGATTGGATGGTGGAGATTGTGAGAGATCAACAAAATAGATTCTTATGAGGCATCAATGTGTACGACAATTCAAATTTCTTCACCAACCCGCAATGATAAACCACCTTTACATGTAGTGGGCCTAGATACATTGCAGCTCCAAAGGGAAGTTTTGTAAAACCACTTTCTCATTAACCCAATATCGCTCAAGCACAATGAGTGGTAATTTTAAGGCTACATAGCTACACTAAGGGATGAAATGTAGGACCCCACTTCCATGTCAGTAGACACATGTCATGCCACATCAACACCCTTCCACATCAACATCATGCCACACCAGTAGTATAGAAAGGTATTAAAAAAAGTATATCCACCTCATCTCAAATTTCCAAATTATGATAGCCAATGGGGCTATAATAAAATTTGGTGGCTAATGTGAAAACACCAAACTCCAAATGGGGGACTACAATCTCAAAACTCATATGTTTTCTATTGACATGGGTGGTTATGATATTGTTTTGGGGATTGAATGGCTTATGATCCTAGGTCCTATTACAATGGATTTCAATGCACCTTATCCCAACTTTACTCATGTCAGGAGCGCACATCACCTCCATGGAATTACACCTATTTCTCCATAGATTATCTCATCCCATAGTATGGAGAACCTATAAAACAAAGGTCCTTCAAATCTTATTTCTTAATTCTGTGCCATCCAAGTTCTAGACATGCCCATGTTTCGTATTCATCTTGAATTCCAAGTTTTTCTCTCAGTATCCATAGGTTTTCGAGGAACCCCAGTGTTTACCTCCATCCCATGGGGAACATGACAATGGAATTCCTTCAATTCCAAGTAGTCAACCCTGCAATGTTTGTCCTTATTGCCACCCTTTTGCCTAGAAGAATGAAATTGAAAAAATAATTCAGGAACTATTGTTGGTTAGTGTTATTTTTCCTAGCACAAGCCCTTATTCTTCGCTAGTGGTTATGGTCCTCAAAAATGAAGGTGATTTCTGCATGTAACATGATTTTTGGGCTCTCAATGAAATAACCATCAAAGATAAATTTCTCATTCCTATCATCGATGATGTCTTAAATAAATTGAATGGCACCAATTTTTTTACCAATCTCAACCTTCGTTCGAGCTAACTTCAAATCCATATTAAAGAGGTATATATACCCAAATCTACGTTCCACACTCATGAGGGTGATTTTGAGTTCTTGTTCATGCCCTTTGGCCTTTGCAATGTCCCCTTTGGTTTTCAGAGACTCATGAATAAATATTTTCCACCTCTTCCTCTGTTATTTAGTCTTGGTTTTCTTCGATGATATCTTGGTCTACGACCCCTCCTAGGAAAGCCACCTCCAACATGTTGCTATTACCTTCCAATTACTATAAGACCAACAATTATTTGTGAATCCTTGCATATGTGCTTTTGGGGTTATTGAAGTTAAAAACAAGGGCCATATTGTGAGTCAAGATGGGGTAAGGATCCCAAGAAAGTGGAAGCTATGAAGAACTATCCCCTATTGAGAGGTTTCCTTGGATTTATGGACCGATAGCATAAGTTTATCGCAAGATATGGGAAGATTGAATCTCCTCTTACAACATTTATACAACATAATGCTTTCTCCTAGAACAAGGTATTGGAGTAGACCTTTTTTGCACTGACGGAGGCCATGAGTACTACGCTTGTGCTAGCCATGCCAAATTTTGCTAAGAAATTCATCTTAGAATGTGATGCTTTGGGCCACAACCTAGGAGAAGTCTTATCACAAGAAGGATGCCCCTTGTATTTCACTAGTAAGCAACTCATTGATAGATAATAAAAAACTTAGGAAAATCCACTTAAGAGGAAGAAATGATGGCTATCCTTTATATAGTTGAGACATGGTGGCTATATTTAATACAACAACATTTCCAGATCAAGATTAGCCATCATAATCTCAAGTACTTCCTCGAATAGTTCTTATCCTCACCCAAGCAACAAAAATGGGTCACAAAGATGTTGGTTTATGATTATGAAATCATATATACAAAGGGTTGCAATAATGTGGTGGTTGATTCTTTGTCTTTTGAGATGAGGGCTTTCTCTTTTCCTTGTTGGAGTAGGGTCCCGCAGCTACAGAAGAAGCTGCTATTTTGACGGATAGACAGTTTTGGTGGAGATATAAGAGGCAGAGCTACGACACTGTAGCAGGTTTCTAGCTACAGATCAGAGCTGGAAACCATGACGTAGAAGACAGAGAAGTCAAAGAAGATGATGGTACCTGAGCGGCCGAGAAGAGAGAGCTCACCCACTGCATTGAAGGCAGCAGCGGAAGATAGGAGGGTTCAGCTACCCTCATAAAGGAAAAGGAGCAACGAGGCCGAGGTATTGAAGACGAAGGACAGAACAAGGAAGCAGCACCAGTACCCATGGTTAGCGCTGGGAAGCATGGAAGACTGTAGGAAGCTATGGTGAAGGGAAGCGGTGCATAGTACCCATGATCAGTGCCGGGAAGCATGGAAGACCGCAGAGAGTTGTGGTGTGATGGATAGCGGCTACCTCAAAGTACAGATACGTCGACTGTCACTAGTTAGGGTTTGGGTTACTGTTGGGACAGTCCCATAGTGTTGTAATGGCGAGACCTTCAGGCCGCCTATAAAGGGATGTATTTTGTATTGTAAAAGGTTGGCATTTTGAGCATTTTAAGACATCCATCTAGCTAGTTAGCCATTGAGTCTGTTAGCTCGTAGCTACCTTATATTGTAATAGAGTTGAGCTCTGGTTCTGTTATTAGCTGTAGTATCTTACTGTAACCAGTAGCTGGCTCATAGAGCATGCATGTAACAATCCGCAGGGATTGATAGAGAGGGAAGAGTATATTGTAAGGGAGACATTATAGAGATAGAAAAGAGATCTAAGAGAGAAGATCTTAAGCTTCATATGTGGTGCAGCAGAACTGTGTTTACCTTCCCCTAAGCTATAATAGAAACACAGTTCTGTGGATGTAACTTGCATCCTGGAGGTGAACCACGTTAAAATAATGTGTTATGTGATTGATTTATGTGTTATGTTTATTTGCTGCATCTATCAGTTATCACATGAGCCTTGTTTACAGTTTAATGCTTGTATGCGTTATTCAGTTTGCAGTAATATAGAAGGATAAATGTAAGTTGAAGTCTTTAGCATGTTGTATGAGGGTTCATGTATGCTTTGCTTGAAACAGTCACTAGTCGCAGTGTTAAACAGTCTGGTATGTTGAGTCTTGCAAGTCGACACGAACAACGCTAAGTGCGCTGAGCCGCGGGAGTAGGATATCGCAGGGAGGCGATACCGCACCGACAGAGGAGCTGCGGTGCGCGATACCGTAGGTTAAGGACCTAGCATTGGAGAGGAAGTTAGGTGTCTCCTGGTGCGCGACGAGGCGATAAGGCTGGGGTCATCACGAGTCAATGGAAGTTGCGTGATGCGAAAAGGGACCGCGCAACAGGAAGAGAGAGATCCCGCGGTCAAAAGAGCTGCGAGACAAGGTGATCGCACGACGTGCAGAGAAAGAGGCCTCACGGCTAGCAGAGCTGCGAGCCCCAAGTAGGCTGCCACAGAACCTGGTCCAAGACACTTGAGTCCTTGGCCAACCCATTAGAATCACTTCGGGTGAGACTTCAGGCCGCTTCGCGGTCTGTCGCCGAAAGGGCCAGTGAGCTAGGGGTGTTGTTGGTTAAATACAATAAACCCGGGTCTGCCCATGATAGCCAACAAATGGTTCCATTGTCGGCTTTGAACAAATAGAGCACTGATGTTCTGGTGGCACCCTACTAGAGACGAACTCAACGAGTGGGTTTGGTCTAACCAGAAAGAGTTTGTTGAACGAGAGAACAGGAGTCCTAAGCTGAACACAGAGGCCTGGTTACAAAAACATATCATTACAGACATCCATGCGATATTTTTTGCGACCTTTGGAAATGAGCTTTACGACTGGTTATCAAAGTTAACTGATGCAGGCATATTCAAAAAGAAAAGAGACATTGTCTGGACACCGGAGTTGATTCAGACCGTGAAGAACCTTGATAATCCTATCACAAGGGTAGTATACTTCTAGCTTGCGAGTGTGCTAGAAGGCTTCGTCACAGAGTTTGCAGTTGACCAGAGGAAAAGCTTCAGTGAGGCTGAGCGCTAATTCTTCAAAGGATATCGTGGTAAGTACCTAAGATCTTTAAACTTGTCCATTAAGATGCTATTACATGAAAAAGGAACAATGGATCTAGTTTCAGATGAATAAGTAGAAATAGTAATGTCACAAGAGTTTGAAAGTGATTTTGATGACATTGAACGAACACGTAGTGGAAGAAGTATAAAGTAGATTTCAGATCTCCAATATTTGAAGACAGTTCAGATAGTACTAGACAACAGAGTCATAGTACCACAAAAGGAACAGAGGGGGGTATCCCTTACCACCCTTATACCCCACAGAAATAGACCGAGACTCAGAACAATCCCGTAGGAACTCCATCCAGTAGCTCACAGACAGTACCTACCACCGCTACATCACCTCCACCTACACCGCCGAGTGGTAGTAACACAGTAAATCAACATCCACCACATAGAAATAGAATGGGGGATGATATGAAGCTACCTATATTTAAGGGAACAGGGGCAGAAGACCCAGAGCAGCATTGGTTTCTATGTGAAGCCATGTGGACCATTAAAGCAATCAATGACGATAACCTTAAACTTGTACAGTTGGTCACCACACTAAGAGATCGAGCCTTAACATGGTATATAAAGTATACCACAGTACCCAGGACACTTGTCCAGGTCAAGACCGCCATGATTAAAGAGTTTAAGAAACCTAAGTCTAAGTCACAGTGTATTACAGAACTCAAAGACATCAAGCAGTTACCTACAGAGTCGGTGTGGGACTTTGATCAGAAATTCAAAGCCCTTATCGACCAAGTCAGTTTTGAGTTCGCGCCGGAGCAGCATAAGGAATGGTTTATTGCAGCGCTGCTCCCTCACATTAGACTACCATTAATGCAGCAAAAACTCCAGACGCAGGATGACGCGTTGGAGATGGCGATGAAACTAGAGGCTTCACCTCTAGCTAAGAGCAGTACAGGCATGGCAACTTTACAAAACCAATTGGCTAATCTCACATTACAGTTGCATGAACTTAAGAAAGGGAAAGAGGTTGCACAAGACATATGGTGCATAAAATGTAAAGCACAAGGCCATAGTAAAGACGATTGTCCGCTCTTTGTAGAATATATAGCGACAGGGGCTCCAAACCCCTTACCATAGACCCACGGGCCGTGGTGTGAAATATGAAAAACACGAGGACATCTGCCTCACCAGTGCCCTCTACTTCAGAAGTACGTGCAAACACCTAAGAACTTATACTGCGTCTTCTGCAAGTCTGTAGGCCATGATGAACATGATTGCAGAGCCTATGATCTCATGGTTGGAGCAAAGAAAGACTTGTATAGAGTCTAGTCATAGACACAGGGTCCAGTAGCAGGACCACAGCATGATCCAGCTTATGGAGGCCGTGGAGGAGGATTCAGAGGACGAGGCCGTGGAGGAGGCTTTGCACAAGGAGAAGGCTTCGGCAGAGGAGAAGGTTTTGGCCGTGGTCGCAGACCAGTTACTTGTTACAACTGCGGAGTTGTAGGACACTATGCTAGGGACTGTCAGAGCCCCACTACCACATGCAACTATTCTAAATCTTATGATCATACTATAGAGGAGTGTCCTACCTTGATAGCTAAGATCAGAGAACCTAAACCAGCAGCACACCAGAACATCCAGCTTATTGCTGCTGAGCAGGAAGAGCCAGAACCAAGAGTCAATATTGTGACTCGCAGCGGTGTTTCTACCAGTGGGACATTGCAAGAGACGGAAAAGAACACATGCCAGGAGTGGGTGCGTAGAGCTCGTAATAAAGCAACACCACTTGACCTGCAGAAGAACAAACAGACATTTCAGGAAGCTAAGGCTTTCTTTGATGACCCTACACAATCAGGATCACAGGTACCGCCGTCTAGGGGCATACCGCAGCAAGCACCTTGTGGCGATAGCCTTGTACAGACATCGTAGGCTACCACATCGGGAAGATGCGATGAGGATGAGATGACAGGAAGTGTACATTCCTTCCTGCGGAGTTGTCTAAAACTTGTAAGAAATGAGCAAGCTATCATGGAACTTCAGCGCATTATAGATCAGTCTCAGCCATCCTCTTCCGTGAGCAGTACACAGCGTGCTGTTCATAATATTACAGGACATACAAGAATAGGAAGAGAGATGCGACTCACAACGCAGGTTGGAGAATTTGAAATGGATGAGGTAATCCTAGATCTAGGATCAGACGTGAATGTTCTGACTAAGCAGACATGGGAGCAGATGGGTAGCCCTAAGTTAATCAGATCGCCTATCCATCTGAGATTAGCTAATCAGCACCGTGTGTCACCCCTAGGTCGATTACCGTAGGTGCCAGTTGACATTGATGGAGTTCGCAGCTTTGCGGACTTTGAAGTTATAGAAATCATTGGCGATAGTCGACCCTATCCAGCATTGCTAGGCATTGATTGGGCGATCGGTAACATGGTCATTATCGACCTAAAGAGAAGACAAATGACCTTTGAGGACGCGCAGATCCGGGTCATCGCACTGTTGGATCCTTTTCAGGGTCCTAGATATATTGAACCTATTCGAGAAGAGGAGGAGGTACGTAACATGGAGAGCCTCTATCAGATGACCACAAACCAGAGTGACTACATTAATCCAACCGCAGAAGGAAATATTAGTTGGCGATGCGACAGCTCATGTGCATCAGATTCAGATGTTGGTCTAGAGAACTGGCAAAACAGACTTCACGAAGTCTCAGCGCGTAGATGCACGTACTTGACTAAGTCACTGCAATGGATTGGCACAGAGATCAATGAGATTCCATCCTTTCATGGTCTAACAGATATCCAAGACTTTCTTGACCAGTTTGAACAACAGATCCCTCACGAAAGGAGGATCGTAGCTATGGACCTTGCAGTACGAGCCACACCTGCAAGATGGTGGTATACACATAAAGAGAGTATCGCATCATGGGATGATATTAAGAGATTCATGGCGATCAGATTTTCTGTCGACGAAGAGTATGTCCAGCAGAAATACACAGGAGAGAGTAACCCCAGATCACACATTCAGACATGTGAACAGAATTGGTCGGACATTCCCGAGGATGAATGGGTTCACCGATTCATTCATACTCTGGATACAGTTCCAAGGAACTCGTATATAGAGACTGAACTGCGCAAGGGAACAAAAACATGGCCACTTATGATAGACAACTTCCTACTCACCTTCGCTTTTGAATCTGAGTACCCAAGTGTTGATCAGGCCCTACAAGTAATAAAGAGTAAGATATTTGAGGATTGTACCATATCAGTGTCAGCTCAACCTGAGTGGGCTATCCAACTAAAAGAGGCATTAGCGTGTTATAATTTTGCATCTGAACCAGAGGTGGAGGATGAGGATCCTCGTGACACCAACATCCCGGAGTCGGAAGGCACTCGCGATGTTGAGGGACCACATTTAGAAACTCTAGCAATTACAGAGCCCATCAAGATAAAAAAAATCAATATTCGCATAGACACAGAACCTAAGTTTGCCTCTATTGGAGACTATTGGAACGATGAAACAGTCGGACAGATTGCAGACTTGTTACATGACTATCAGGACCTATTTCCAACCAAGTTCACAGAGATGAAGGGAATAGTCGGCGACCTGGGAGTCATGAGGATACCATTGAAGGAGGATGCTAGACCAGTGAAATAGTGTCCATATAGATTAAATCCGTGCTACAAAGAAAAAGTAAAGGATGAGATCGATAAGATGCTAGAAGCAGGCATCATTGAGCCGGTAGAAGAAAGCGAATGGGTTAGCCCCATGGTCGTACAAGATAAAAAAAACCAAACGAGACATCAGGATCTGTGTCGATCTACGCAAGCTCAACGATGCATCGCTCCATGATCCATTTCCGACACCGTTCACTGATGAGGTATTAGACAATGTGGGAGGACAGGAAGTCTACTCCTTCACTGATGGCTTTTCAGGCTACCATCAGATCAGAATACATCCAGAAGATCGATCCAAGACCACCTTTTCAACAGAATGGGGCTCGTTCCAGTATACGGTAATGCCCTTTGGTCTTAAGAATGCACCAGTTATATTTTCTAGAGTAGTAGTTGTTGTATTTAAAGAATACATCCATAAGTTTCTAGAAGCATATTTTGATGATTGGACTATATTTGGACTAATTGACAAGCACATAGGAGATCTAAGACTGATGTTAGAGAAATGTAGGCAGTACCAGATTTCTCTAAACTTGAAGAAATGTATATTTTGTGCACCATTTGGTATTTTGTTGGGTCACATTGTGTGCAGACAAGGCTTGATGGTAGATCCCGCAAAGATTGCCATCATTGTAAATCTTCCAGCACCCAACTCAGTCAAGCAACTGAGGACAGTACTTGGTCATACCGAGTATTACAAAAAGTTCATCAAGGGCTATGCAAAGATTACAGCACCAATGGAGAAATTGCTAAAGAAAGATGTTAAATTCCTATGGAATGAGGAATGTCAGCAGAGTCTAGACACACTTAAAGAAAAGATGGTTATAGCGCCCATCCTAGTATTTCCAGACTGGACTAAGCCATTTCATGTACATGTGGATGCATCTGGCATCGCACTAGGGGTTGTCTTAACGCAACCAGGAGAAGGGGATATTGATCATCCTATCGCATACTCCAGTAGAAAGTATCGACAGCAGAAAAGAACTACACCACGATAGAAAGAGAAGGCTTAGCTATGGTGTATGCACTGCAGAAGTTCAGGCACTACCTATTGGGTGCCTCGTTCAAGATGTTTACTGACCATTATGCATTGAAGTATCTGGTCAATAAGCCAGTGTTAGGGGGAGAATCTGCAGATGGTTACTCCTCTTTCAAGAGTATGATTTTGAGATCATTGTTAAACCAGGAAGATTGAACGTTGGACCTGATCATCTGTCGCGGATAGACTCAGGAGAAGAGCCAAGTAACCTAGAGGACAATTTTCCAGATGCGCAGTTGTTTTCTATTCAGATTGTAGATGACTACTATGCTGATATTATTCACTTCCTCACTACAGGATTGGCACCTGATGAGTTTACTAAGCAGCAAAAGAAGCAGTTGGTTGTTAAAGCAGTAGACTTCACCCTTCTTGCAGGACACCTATACAAGTTGGGTCCAGATGAATTTTTGCGTAGATGTGTGATGCCGCATGAAAAGACGATATTATATGAGAGGCACATTCAGGAACCACAGGAGGTCATTTCGCAGGAAAGCCAACTGCGCAGAAAATCCTAGATGCAGGATTATGGTGGCCTACGCTGCATAAGGACACCAAGGACTTTTGCAGATGTTGCGATATCTGCCAGAGGGTAGGAAAACCCAAGCGACGCGATGAAATGCCGCTGCGACCGCAGGTTACGCTGCGCGCATTTGACAAGTGGGCTATAGACTTTGTGGGTCCTATCAACCCACCAGGAAAGCGCACTGGCGCGAGATATATTATCACTGGAACAGAGTACCTCACCAGATGGGCAGAGGCCAAAGCAGTAAGAAATTGTGATGCTGCTACAGCCGCATAGTTCCTTTTTGAGAACATCATCAGTAGATTTGGCTGCCCCGTAATTTTGATGAGCGACCAAGGCACACATTTCTTGAACCGCACCATTGAGGCCTTGACAGAAGAATTCCAGATTTGGCACCATAAGAGCACTCCCTATCACCCACAGGATAACGGTATGGTGGAGGCCTTTAATAAGATTTTAGAAAATGCTCTTACTAAGATCTACAACAGCCAAAGGAACGATTGGGACCTCAGAGTTAACGCTGTATTATGGGCGTATAGGACCACATGCAAGAAACTTACAGGACACACACCTTTCAGCTTGGTGTATGGACAGGAGGTTGTTATTCCTATGGAGTATATTCTTCCCAGTTTAAGAATCGCTCAGATTACCGGGATGACTAATACAGACACAGTGGAGGAAAGGCTAGCACGGTTGCTTGCCTTAGAGGAAGATAGATTCATCGCCGGATTCCATCAGAAAGTGCAGAAGGCACGAGAAAAAGCTTGGCATGACAGACACATTAAGAGTAAGACTTTCCAGATCGGAGACCTAGTACTCCTCTATGACAGTAAATTCATTAAGTTTTCAGGGAAGTTCAAGATGCATTGGCTGGGGCCATATCAGATACAGCAAGTTACAGAGGGAGGTGTCGTTCAGCTTAGCTAGTTGAATGGGGAGCTTCTTCCCACATTGATTAATGGCAGTAGGATTAAGCTCTATAGTGATAGCCACCCCACCTCTCAGCCCTAGCTTAGCCAGTTTATGGCGGTGCAGATGTCCAGTGTAGTTGAAAGGAGGCATCGCACTGAGAACTAGTCTACACCGGCAGGTATTATAAGTATGAGGAATCGCATAAGGTCGGTTCATTTTGCGCAAGTCATCAGTGGCTTGCAGTGTTGTTTGTGTAGGTGATGCGGTGTTACAGTGCAGTAATGTGATGTTTCCCCGTGCCACGTATCCAGTTTTGCAACCGACAGAGGCCCAGTCAAGTCACCCTCTGATAGGCAGTTAATGAGGAAATGACCGGTATACCTTACCGTAGATTTGGCAGCAACATAATTAAGTTTCCAGATTTGGAAAATCTTCGACGAGACCGGCGCCTGTACACACACACTTCGAGGGAAACGTGATCGAATTTCAGCATTTATTGAGGATCAGATGATGGGTGTGGTCTCGTCCAGGTAATTATTACGACCGACGGGTTCAGTCTAGATGACCATTGCATCCGGGATTGTTGCCTTCAGCATAAAAGCAGAAATTGTTCATTTGAGAGGGTTACACTTGCAGAAACCCGAGAGCTATAGAGTAAGCTGTTAAGAGTTTCTGGTGCAGAGTTCACCCCGTTGTAGAGTGCTGTGATTCCCAGAGTTTGAAGCCATTGCACACTCAAGATATTCCACCAAGTGGGTTCTGTCCAAGGAGGAACCTTTAGAAAACATGCTGAGACATTTAGACCCTGGTGGCCGTATGTCCACTATGACGACGTCGCCCAGGGTTGTGAAATTAGGAATATCACAGATAAGACAATTTCCAAGGATCAGGAATCAAGCGCAGGATGTAGAAGATGTCATCAAAATCTCTGCTAAGGAGAAGAAGAAAGCTGAGCCGATCACTTAAGATAAGAAAGCAGAGTAGAAGAATGATGAGAAGAAATCTCCCTCGAGGAAGAAAGTAAAAATAAAGAAAAGACGGCAACGGGAGAAGGTCGCCGACCTATCTGATAAGATAAGAGAAGAACAAGAGATTGCTGAGGCAAAGAAGCGAAAATCTGGCGATCAGAGGCAGCGTGAATACCTGGAGCGACTTGCTAAGAAGGAAAGTGAAAGAGGACAATAAACCCAGCAAATGGTAGAATTCCAGCATGCAGACAAAGGCTTGTTCTTGGAATGGAACTCATGGTTTGTATCTCTTTCACATAGAGGGCTCCAGGCCGAGCGGCATGTTTTGAAAAGCCTGGAAGATACAAATTTATATCTTCCTTATAGCACGAGCTCTAACCCAGATAGAGAGGAGTTCTCATGATACCAGGGATTTGAATCCTTATGGTGGGCACAGCGACAGCAGGTCTTGCAGTGGCAAGACTGCGAGCATAACAATAAGGAAAGGTAAGAGTGACCTACAAACTAAGTTAATAGAAGACGCCAGTATTAGTCAAGCTTTGCTTGACTCGACACGAGAGCGTGTCGAAGTGATGCAGAAGGAAGTCGCAGGACTTCGCGACAAGTTGCAACGGACTTCGCAGGAAGCCAAGGAGAAGCTACAGTAGGAGAAGCCCCCTGGTAGTGGCTCAGGGGCGAGCCATAAGTAAGTGTTAGGGGACTGTTGGAGTAGGGTCCCGCAGCTACAGAAGAAGCTGCTATTTTGACGGATAGACAGTTTTGGCGGAGATATAAGAGGCAGAGCTACGACACTGTAGCAGGTTTCTAGCTACAGATCAGAGCTGGAAACCATGACATAGAAGACAGAGAAGTCAAAGAAGACGACGGTACCTGAGCGGTCGAGAAGAGAGAGCTCACCCACTGCATTGAAGGCAGCGACGGAAGACAGGAGGGTTCAGCTACCCTCATAAAGGAAAAGGAGCAACGAGGCCGAGGTATTGAAGACAAAGGACAGAAAAGGGAAGTAGCGCCAGTACCCATGGTCAGCGCTGGGAAGCATGGAAGACTGCAGGAAGTTGTGGTGAAGGGAAGCGGTGCATAGTACCCATGATTAGTGCCGGAAAGCATGGAAGACTGCAGAGAGCTGTGGTGTGATGGATAGGGGCTACCTCAAAGTATAGATACACCGACTATCACTAGTTAGGGTTTGGGTTACTGTTGGGACAGGCCCACAGTGTTGTAATGGCGAGACCTTCGGGCCGCCTATAAAGGGATGTATTTTGTATTGTAAAAGGTTGGCATTTTGAGTATTTTAATCCATCCAGCTAGCTAGTTAGCCATTGAGTCTGTTAGCTCGCAGCTACCTTATATTGTAATAGAGTTGAGCTCTGGTTCTGTTATTAGCTGCAGTATCTTACTGTAACCAGTAGCTGGCTCATAGAGCATGCATGTAACAATCCGCAGGGATTGATAGAGAGGGAAGAGTATATTGTAAGGGAGACAATATAGAGATAGAAAAGAGATCTAAGAGAGAAGATCTTAAGCTGCATATGCGGTGCAGCAGAACTGTGTTTACCTTCCCCTGAGCTATAATAGAAACACAGTTCTGTGGACGTAACTTCCATCCTGGAGGTGAACCACGTTAAAATCATGTGTTATGTGATTGATTTATGTGTTGTGTTTATTTGCTGCATCTATCAGTTATCACATGAGCCTTGTTTACAGTTTAATGCTTGTATGCGTTATTCAGTTCGCAGTAATATAGAAGGATAAATGTAATTTGAAGTCTTTAGCATGTTGTATGAGGGTTCATGTATGCTTTGCTTGAAACAGTCACTAGTCGCAGTGTTAAACAGTCTGGTATGTTGAGTCTTGCAAGTCGACATGAACAACGCTAAGTGCGTTGAGCCACGGGAGTAGGATATCGCAGGGAGGCAATACCGCATCGGCAGAGGAGCTACGGTGCGCGATACCGTAGGTTAACGACCTAGTGTTGGAGAGGAATTTACGTGTCGCCTGATGCGCATCGAGGTGATAAGGCTGGGGTCATCGCGAGTCAGTGGAAGTTGCGCGACACGGAAAGGGACCGCGCAACAGGAAGAGAGAGATCTCACGATCAGAAGAGCTGCGAGACGAGGTGATCACGCGACGCGAGCAGAAGGGTCGCGCGTTGCGCAGAGAAAGATGCCTCACAGCTAGCAGAGCTGCGAGTCCCAAGTAGGCTGCCACAGAACCTGGTCCAAGACACTTGAGTCCTTGGCCAACCCATTAGAATCACTTCGGGTGAGACTTCAGGCCGCTTCGCGGTCTATCGCCGAAAGGGCTAGTGAGCTAGGGGTGTTGTTGGTTAAATACAATAAACCCGAGTCTGCCCATGATAGCCAACGTTCCTTATCCTTACCAGTCCCAAGATGTCTCAATGAAGTACGATAGGATATATAAAAAGGGTTGAAATAATGTGGTGGTTGATTCTTTATCTAGACAATTTGAAGAGGAGGGTTCACTCTTCGTCCTATCCATATTAGTCCCATGATGTATCAACAAAGCAAGACAAGAATGATTGGCCTAGAACACCGTTAGACATCTCATTAAAGGGATTCAAGAAGACCTAAACCCTCCACTATGGTATACATGGAACCAAACTATTTTGTAGTATAAGGAATGCATCTTAATCACCTCGGATTCAACCATGAAACCATGAACTTGAGAGGAACTGCATTCATTACCCATAGCAAGTCACTCAGGATTTCATAAAACTTATGAAATAATTAAGCACTCTTTCTTCTGGGAAGGCATGAAAAAAATATTCATAACTTCATTGCAACCTATAATACTTTCCAATGACATAAGGGTGAAACAGTAAAGTGACCAGGTGCTTTGTAGCCACTTCCCATTCTCAACCATATATGGATGAACATCTCTATAGATTTCATTGTGGGGCTTCCTTATGTGGGAAATAAAACAACCATTATGGTGGTATAAGATCATTTGACCAAATACACCCATGAATTTGTGCCTTACCAACAACTTTTACACCCTTAATGGTGGCACAAGTTTTCTTGGATCAAATTTTCAAGCTCCATGGCATGCCCACTTCTATTGTCTCTAATAGTGACCCCACTTTTACTAACAACTTTTGGCAATAGTTGTTTAAACTTTAGGGCACTTAGTTGAATCTCAACAAAACATATCACCCCTAAACAGCTAGTGAAACATAAGCGGTCAATAAATACTTGGAAAACTACTTGTGATGCTTTGTGACAGACAAGCCACACCAATGGGAACAATGGCTCCCTTTAGCCGAATAGTGCTATAATACCATTTATCATGGCTCAAAGATGACACCATATGAAGCAATGTGTGGCAAAAAACCCTTATCAATGATTTCGTATCTAGCAAGAACCTCTCGGGTTTAGGTAGTGGATGACACCCTCTGGGCCATAGTGGAAATTCTCTGCATCCTTAAATACAATCTGGTTCATGATCAAAACAAATGAAGCAAAAAGTAGATCATTGTCTCTGTGAATGCTCCTTTGAAGTTTGATATCAAGTGTTTCTTTGACCCCAACCATATAAACAAACATTCCTTGAGGCCCATCTACATCATAAGCTCACTCTAAAGTGATATGGACCCTACACCATCCTCCAATGCATTGGATAGGTGCCCAATAATCTCACTTTTCCAAGCCACTCCAAGATTCTCCTCATCCTCCATGTCTTGTTGATGGCCCGAGATTGTAGGTTGATGGATAATTTGCAGGCAATCAACACAAGGATAAAGTCCAACCATAAAAGCTTTGAATCGATCCCAGGTAGAGAAGATTCTATCCCTGAGTTGTTTGGGATGACTAAATCCTATGGATACGGGGCCTCCACTGGCACAAGGATTTTCAGATCAAGTAGATATGTTCTTCCTATAAGGAAGATCTGAGAAAGGTTCGAAGTAACTAGACACTAGACTTAACTATATTAGGAAACTAAGACAGTGATTGTGAAATATTTTTAAGCAGAACAATTATGATGTATAATCGATGACAGATAAATAATTACGCAACATATAAAAATATAGATCAAGTTGTTTCCTTTAGTCAACTTTAAATAAAACTAAACAATGACAATCGCAGTGCTTTATTCAAAGTCTCATAAGTGCAAAACTGCTCTATCAGATAATACCAATTGAAAAATTAGCATTAGGGATGAGTGGTTGTTCATAAGTTGCAGGAAATGTTATGTGAATTAAATAAACACATTTATTCAATGCACATTTAACATGTTAAGAATGTAATGAGACATCAGTACATAAGTTAACATATCCAATACATGAGCAACCTATGATCAGTCTGTCAGAAAGATAGAGGAATGACTAAAATTCATGAAACAAATTTAATGAATCACCATAAAACATAACATAAGTAACAATGTAATTTTATTAAACTGTAAAACATTACAATATTGTCAAAATTACAGATCTTTCCTGGTATGTCTTTGGCAGTCCCTTCTCCTGTGCTTCTCCTAGACTTAATCTCGCGAGCCCCTCTCTTGGGAGACACCCTTCCCTTTAATAACATTACAATAATTTTACAAAGAAGAAAATATTCCCAAGATGTGGAATTACAAAATATCCAATTTTTATGATTTTCCAAGGGTAGACCGCCACTTGACAAATGCATCCATCAAATCATGAATGTCCCGATATTGGGCATGTTCCAAATGCAACTCTTCTTTGAAAATCAGAGATGCGATTTCTTTCCTCTTGATATTCGCCCACTCTCGGAGGAACAGGTCAATCCTCATCAGTGAAGTGATAGGTGTCTCGATCAATTGCTTGATTTCATCCAAGTTAAGCTGAGTGATCTCCTGGATTTTCTCCTTGAATTTAGCAAAGTCACTTTCAATTTGTTCCAGCTTTAGCTTTGGAGGCATAGCCTCATCAATCAGATCATGACATATCCAAAAACCCTAGCAAAGTTTCTGAAGCAAACCATCTTCTCTTGCAAGCCATCTATCCATCCTTAATGATGGACTCCACCATGTCGCATACATTCTCCCATGTCTCAATTGACACATGGATCCTCTTGAGCTCGAGTTTGTCTAAGAATGGAAAATCATCTAGTCTATCTTTGATATACTTCTGCCAAACCACTAGTTTGTCCTAGGCCCTGGTTGCTTCCTTTATCCTTTTGTTTTTATCATGGAGAAGGTTAGATTGGTGCTCAAATGCATTATATAACTCTTGCATTTCATTAAATCCTTTAAAATATTGTCCATTCCTTGATAATAATCATCATGGAATATGCAAGCTAGTTGTTTAAATTCTACTCATGTGAATTTGGAGAAAGAAGAAGTGGTTGATACAAGTTGGATATCCTTGAGTTGTTGCTCAAGGATAGAAATCCTATTATCCTGTTGATCGTTCAGATCATTTGCCTTCTCAAGTTGTTGCTTGAGGTAATCATTTTGTTCTTGAAGTTGCCTTAGCTTCTCCTCATATTCAACCTTTAGGTCCTGGATTTCCTGCTTATGTTTTACATCAGCCTGTGCTTGGTCATGTTTGGACCTTTGCAACTCATGTTCCTTTTCTTCCACCTCTTTATTTAGCAGGGAAACTGAATCAAAGTTTTCCCCATCAAAATATCCCACAACAGCTGCAGTCTCTAGGGCTTCATGTTTGACATCAGTAGAGGACCTCTTCCAAATGACCTGGTTAGGTACTAATCCTTGCTTGATAGTCCCTTCCCTAGACCTATTTGATCCTTTTTTAACAATGCTTTCTCCTTTCTGCTCTAGAAGTATTGTCCCATTGAGACAACTGTATCTTCACCAAAATTAGCCATCTCATATGTTGTTGAGATTGTTCCCTCATGAAAAGTGACTATGGGTGTAGGCTGAGAGGTTTTCAAGATGGGGATTTGCATACTAACAGAGAGAATGGTAGTGCAAGGTGTGGAAATAATAGATATAAGGGATGAATAAATAGAAATGGGGACAAATGTAATGTGTTCAGGGGGAGAAGTTGTGGGAAAAAAAGAAATATCAGGTTGTGTAACCAAAGAATGTGAGGACGTGGAAGTAGTATGGAGTTCCAATGATGTCGAAAGAATAGGTAAAGTGGAAAAAGGGATAGAAATAGGCATGTTTTGTGATACCAAGGGTGTGCCATTGTTGGCAGAAAGAATATGCGACAAATTAATTTCCGAAAAAGAATGTTGTGGAAACAAAGTGTCAAAATGTTCCCAGGTGACTGGGTGGTTGTAACAGATGAAGTAATGTTGGTGGAAATAGTAGCATGACATAGATAAGTATAAGGAGACATCTCCTCTTCAAGGTCAATCTCAATGTCATGTATTGGAATATTGGCCAAGGGCGGTGGATATACCTATTGAATTGGTTTAACATGCAGAATTTGTTGTTCTGGTTGTTCTACCCTTTGGACCGCTTGGGGTGGCGACTCAGGGATTTTTTCCTGTAATTGTACCTGTGTAATAGCCTCTTGAACCTTCTACTTCTTTGTTGGCAGCTCATCCATTTCTGCCTATTCCTACACCTTTGTGGTGAGTCTTTCCAAATTCTTCTTAAATTATGTTGATCTGTGAAGGGCCCGAAGTGTGGATGAAGGTTGTGTTCTTACAAGACCTTCAAGAATAGCCTTATCTTTGTCATTTGATTCCTCAGTAGGAGCAATGGAAGAGTTGGCTTATGCTTCTTTAGCCTCTTTCTCTGCATTTTGCTTCTATATATTCTCCTCCATTGAGTTGTCTATAATGTAACACAGTGGTATTCAACTCCTTTTGATACTGGAAGATATGAGTTTTTTCCAGAGGAGTGGAAATCCTGCTCACTACCTCTTAGAAGTCTTTTGCACCTCTGTATATAGAATCATCAGGGAGTTCCTTATGGACATGTGCAATCTTTGTATGTTCCTACACAAAATGGTTTGTCGACAATGCCTTGGGATCATGCATCCTCTTTTGTGCCTCCCCTAGGTTCATATCAGCTATTGCTTTACCCAAGATAGCAGCATGGGTGGAATTTTGCAAAGTAAAAAATCCCAAATTCAACAGAAACATGGGCCAACACTTCCTTTTGGCTGCTACAAGTTTCAGTAAAACACCATCAATGACAATTTGGAATGAAATCTCTTATAGTAGCATCCTGTCTGGCACTATTCTCGACAGCAGATGCACTATGTTGCTGCCCCAAATCTGAATGTAGGAGAAGTATTCTCCCAAATACCAATCTACCATAGTAGAGATTAGTGCCTTAGATCTATCAGGAAATGTGGGGGCATCCCCATTGAAAATATTCTGGTAGATTGACCCAATGAAGTGGTCACAAATTTCATAAATATGAGGAACGAAGTTGTCGTCCGACAAAACTGAGTAGTAAATATGGACAGAAGGTGAATTACTAGTCCAGTTCCATCCCGTCGTTGGGAATGAAGACATTGCGTAGAAGACATCCATCACATACCCTGACAAGTAGAATGATGGCTTCCTGGATGTCGTGTTCTTCTCATACTTTTCAATTGCATCCCTCAAAACTACTAACAGTATTTGCGCCCAATTGAATGATTCACCTGTTGTCAATATATGATGGGCTATGGGAGTCCATTCAACTTTGAACATTGTGCAGTTGGGTAACTCGTATAGTTAGCAAAGCATGGCCACTAGCGAGGAAAATGACTCCCTAAACTAGGAAACAAGATAGGACCTATCTGTTTTGGGGACGAACTCTACAAGGTTATCCATCTAGGATTTTATCATTTCCTCGAAATCAAACTAGGTCATGGCCGTGTCAAGGAGTTGAGCAGTCAACAGTTGCTGGGGTGGTTTAAGAGCATATGCTCTTGAGAAAACTTGAGGGAGGAAAGAAGCCACCTGGGTCTAAGCATGGTCATCAAAAGATCATTCCTTAGGGCTTGCATGGTCAAGTACCCACTTGACTGAGTCCATGTAAGGCATGAATGGAGGCCTAGCTGCAATGCAATGGAGTTGTGAATGGTTGATATTGGCATACGTTGGCTGGTCATGAGTGATAGTGGAGAAATCATCGCTGTCAAAGATAGCATAGATTCTGGACCAGTCAAGGTAGAGGGTTTTCGAAACTAGTCTATCGGTGTCAGAAAAGATGTTAGCATTTGGGTCTTTGCTCTTCTACTCATTTAGAGCGGTCTTAGATCTGGTGTTTCTGGACATGTTGGCAAATTTGGAGGTAAATTCTTATACAATATTAGCAAGCATGTAATTAAATTTTACCCACAATAAAAGAAACAGAATTTAACCGCTGAGCGTTGAAAACTTACCTGTGGACAGCTTGGAAACCAAAGGATTGGTGAGCTCAGTGAGAAAATCACAGTAAAATCTCAAGCGCAGTAAAAAATTCACAAGTGGAAATGGTGAAGAATTCATAAATTCAAATTATTTAAATAAATCAAGCCTTAACAACGAAATAGATATGCACCGTAGATTATGAGAAAATTGATGGTTGAGATTCGAGCGGGAAACCAAAATGCGGAGATGAGTTGTGACAAAAATTTTAATCTTTGATTTCTATAATCTGCAATCCGCATTGTGGGTTGCGGGATGCATAAAGATATTTGTTACCAAGAATAAACTTTTTAATTTCCGCAATCTGCAAAATATTTGAAGGTTGCGGGTTGGAAATATTGAAATTTTATTTTTATTGAGTTTTCACTTTCCGCAATATGGATTGCGGGTTGCAGACATGCAAAACCGAAAATGAAAAATTATTCATGAAAATACTTTTCACTTTCTGCAATCTGCATTGCAGGATGCGGAACCGAAAAGATAAGATTTTATCCACAAGAATATTTTCCATGATCTGCAATCCACATTTGCGGGTTGCGGGTTGCTGGAAGGAAAGCATCTATAAAACAAAGAAAATTTCAATATTCGTAATCTGCATTTGCGGGTCGCAGATTGCAGGAAAACATTTTCCAAAACCTCCAAAAAAAGGACTTCCACAAAGCACATTTGTGGGTTGCGAAATGCGGGTTATAGAAAGGCAAAACATAACAAAGAAAAAGGACGCTTTCGCAATCCCCAAAACCAAAAAACAAGATTTTGATGGAAATTTTATTAACACCAAAACATAGTACTTACACTAAGGATGAATTAAAAACCCATGAACAAAATTATGGCCCTCAAGGTTGTCTTAATGAATAAATGGGGCTCCCATTTTAACAGCTTAAAATTGGATTTGTTGTTGCTAGCAACACATCTATTGCCTAAAAAACATGGCGAGGGTCTAATTGTAAATTATAGACCAATTTACAAGAACTAGATAAGAAAGGCTCCATTTGGCTTCAGTCAGCTACAATATTTGCTTTTAGGGAATGACAATTGAGATGGTGCGTAGTCAAAGAATTTTTCAGCCAATGGCAGGACATGTTATTAGAATATGTGACTTGGGAACCAACTAACATTTTACAACAATTTTTGCACCTTCAACACTGAGTACAACACTACTTTTGAAAGGAGAGGGCATGTTAGGGTCCCACCCTAATTCACTTTACTCTAGGAGTTCATCACACTTTGTATAAGGTCGTATCTTTGAAATTAGGTTGAGTAAGTTAGTGTTCATCAATTAATGTAAAATGATCTCTTTATTAATTAACACCCACTAGGAAGTTGTATTTTGACCATGTCAAGCAGTTGGGGTTTTAGATATTTGAATCTTATTTAAAGAGCTTCACAAGGCTATGAAGAGTTTTGTTGAGAATTATTATAATGGAGATCTGATCAAGTGAATGGTAAACATAAAAGGCATGTGAACATTGTTTCTCATAATATAAAATCTTATTCCCTCACATATTATCTTTGTATTGTCTCATGTTTCTAGTTCAGTCCCACATATTATGGTTTGTTGCATCCTAATATTTCTATGTTTTGTGTGATTTCCAAGTTTCAGGGGTAAATAATGTTAGGATTATTAATCCTCTCTTGGCCATACTTTCTATTTAGATTATTTAGACTAACTTAGGAACCTTAATTAATTATTTGGGTCCACTTGACCTAATGGGGCCACATGTACCAGTCACTAGAATGTGGGGGACACTGCTAGAGGTTAACTGCCACTTACTGTATGTGCATGCATCAGTTTGGGCACCTCCTAGACCAGTCCCTACATTTTAGGAGCCTCTGGGAGTCTCGGCACCAACATACATCAGTTAGTTGGAGTTAGTACTAGTTAGTCTTAGTTAGCCCCCACTTGTTTTCAGTTAGTTCACAATTAGTTAGCTAACGCTAGCTATGCATGGCTAATGCATGGCTTCATGTGGAGTAGGTGCCTTTTCCCACCTGCCACAATTAGTTGCACTAAGTTAGCTAGTTGTACCTGATTGATTGAGTTGGTTGGACATCTAGGAGTTGATCTGTTGGACTCTGATATTGATTGAGACACCATGAGTTAAATGGTCAGTTAGATACAGTTAGATCCAATGGATAGATTCGAATTGCTACCTAATGCATTCAAATTATTTTCCTATGTAAACTAATTGTAACACTAGATATTATTATTGTGAATGATATTGTAAATTCATGAGCAATACTCATTCGTTTCCTGTGTGGTTTGCTTTGTTCAGTTTGTATCTTCATTCTCCATTTACTACAAACATTATTAGAACTATCTGCTTGAAGATCTAAATGGCATTCAAATTCTAATAAAGAACACCACAAAGATTGATATAAATCAAAGGAAAAATATTTATGTGAGTATATTCCAATTGTAGAGCTATCTCTAATCGTTCTCTCCTTGGGTGTCAAAACCACAAATTTTCCAAAAAAATTAAAAATTTTAAATTTACAAAAACATTAACGTAAAGCAGTTTAACTAATATTAATTAGTTATGTGTTAACAGCTTGTTATTGAATTCATCAGTTGGTATGTTTAGTTATAGAACATATCTTTCAGCTTACTGACTTTTGTTCCTCTTGTGACCACAAGGTGAAACTGACATGCAAAACTAGGCTTACTTAGCTTTCGAGCTAATGCAACGGTTTCCACTTTTCTTACAGATATACAGGTAAGAGGTTATGGTGCTGCATTTCGTAATTCTAAAGTATTTACTATAAGTTCTTCGTAAGAGAAAAAGCTCGAAAGAAAGTAAGAGATAGTCCATTTCAACTTTTGTTAAGGTATAATCAAACTGGTTTCTTTCTAGCAAATAAATTATGTTCATATTGATCTGTCATCTTCTCTATTCCGTTACAGTTGCAATTTATACAAAAGTATCTTATAATTCTTTAAAAATCAGAGTAGAGAACAGAGTTATGAAACCTATAATAAGAATCCAGATGTAAGCAAGCATTCCAAGTCAAGTGAAAACTGATAAGGGGCTTCATGTATTACTGCAAGGGTTTAGCCTATCCTTGCTAAGTCCTCACTTATTATTGAGGGTATCACTTTAAGTAAACACATTGTCTCCACATGGTAAATACTTCTTCCTTGTCTTTAGTAACTTGTACTACAGATGCTATTTTAATCTTTGTAAATAAATCATTTAAAAGATTACAAGTAGAAAGGAAATTATACCTAGCTTTCTACCATCATGCCTTCCTTTATGAACTTCTAAACTATGCTAGCAATAAAGGAATTTAGCTTATAAAAGCTAGAAATCATTAAACAGTTCTGTAATACTTATCATAGCCCCTTTTTGCTTGAGCTTAAACATAAGACTAAACGTTCCAAGGGTGATTTTTACACTAGTGAAAAGTTATTACTTTTTAAACAAAGAATGATTTCAAGGCTAAAGGCAAAACAATAATATGACCCAATAATTATATAGTTTGCATTAATAACAATCTATGGTTTTTATGCTATCATTCTTTTTACTTATTAAAGAACTTAAGGCAATTTATAATATAAAGGGAAAAGTTTATGTTTAACTTGCGCCAAGGTTATCTCCATATATACTATAATATATACTACAACCCTTCAATGCATATATACTATGCTAACAAGGTTAAGATTCCCATTGAAATACTTTCCAACCACCGAGCTGAATATACTTTATGGAGTCGTTAAAAGATTTTAAAATTATTTCCAATGATTAATAAAATAGAAAGGAGAATGATGAGTAATAATCTTTGCATGCAGCGTAAGGACGAAGACTTTGGATAAACCTTGATCATACGAATGATTGGGAAAATCATTCCTCCATCGAGTTGTTGGTTGAACTATGTAAACAAACCCACTCTGCGTTGATAATTTAACCGCTATCGTGGCAATACCAGAGCCATACCCTGCGTGGATAAAAAGAGCTATTACTAACCCTAATCTTCATTGTCTCCACCTCCTATGGCGTCTGTCGCTCTGCGACGGTGCTGTGCACCTCTGCGTGGCCTCTCCTCTGTAAAGTATCCTCCATGTCGTTTCCTGGTCGTGGCTTGCTCCCTATGTTGCATATTGAGGTTCAGTCCTTCGTTCCTCCATTATACTCTTCTTTGCCATACTGAACCGAACCCTCGCCAGTGCTAACACCTCCCTCCGGGGTTTCGATGGTTGGTCATACTATCCTTGAACTCTGTGCAAGGTTGAGAGTTATTCTTCCTTTTACCTCCTGGTAGTAGTATTACCTCCATGCGCTGTTAGTTGAGACGCAGTTACCAGCGGTCATGCTTCCTCGAAAGAACAGGTAAGAATAAGAACTTAAAACTTTGCTTTCTGTTTTTCCTTAGCTTTAAGTTTTTAATGCAAGTTACAGTATTCTAAAGTAAGGCTTATTCTTTGTGAATGCAGGTTTTACAAACTCCAAGTGCGTGGCCTTTGGTAAGAAGACTGGGGCAACAGGCTGCAATCCTGGTAAGCCTGGTTACACCATGGCTTGTCCTCCTTATGGTTTTCAATTGGAACCTTCGAGGGTTAGCTTAAGAAGCCTGAAACCCTTACTGCTTCATTCTGGTCTTAAGATTGCTGGTTAACAAAATTAATAGATGAAACCCTTCACGCGAAGTGAGGGCGTTACGGCTTAGGCCGAGGTTGTAAATGTTAGTTGTCTTTTATGCTTTAAGTGCTGTAAAGGGAAAGCTGGGCTGCAAGCCTGTTTGCGAAGAGGTTAAAACCTCGACTTCGACTTCTTGTCTTACTGTATAATTTTGGAAAACACTGGGTGTTTTCACCCACAGTCTATATTATAATATAATATACTGTCTTTCTTCTTCTGTAGTTTTTGTTGTATTACTGCATTTATTTTTAATTTACGATCTGTGTATGCAATATGTAAAACACAGGCTTATGACAGCCTTGTAGTGTTGATTTATAATGCGGCCGTAAGTAAATTATTGTCTTATTTTATAATTATTATTTTATTTGCATAAACTGGTATTTATAGGGTTAAAACCTAAATTTTACAGTTTGAGAATCATTACAGTTTCTTAATTTGATATTATGTATATTAATACTACTTCTGTTTGTATCTGTGAGTAAATAAATGATTATTACCCTATTGATTAAGCTCGATGTACGAGCAGTCTAATGTTCTGTTATTTACCTTTATTTTTAATTATGCAACTGAATTATTTTACTATAGATAAGTTCTTTTATAAAATTTGTTGTCAGGGTTATGTACCTGGGTTATACCTTGGTTTACTTGTTAAAAAAAATCTTGTTAAGTGATATATATATAGGGTTTATACCCTTAAGCCATATAGGTTCTTATATTTTGTTTTTAATTTATTTTAACAAAGTTTCTTGGAAAAGTCTAGTTATTTTGTAGAAGAGGGTATTTTTAACTCAGGTTTGTAATTTAAAATAATATTGTCATTCCTTAAGTTTAAAAGTATAGTATCTTTATGTTGGATAATATAAAAGTATAATATTATTATAACAATAATACTTACTAATACAAAATAGTTATCCTGTCTTTATTGGAGTATTAGATTCTCCATATGTACAACCTTTGTTTATTTTATAGCATAAATAAAATAGCATTATGCTATTTACTTCCTATACTGAT
>LPNX010773364.1:65852-119589 GCA_001517045.1 Pseudotsuga menziesii | reverse complement strand
AAGAGGAAATAGTAATGTTTCAATACAGTAGAATAATTAAAGTAACCTTCCTCTATCTGCTTCGATAATAAAACTACTGATATGATTACTGTACAAATACTAGTTTTATCTGGAAACATGATCAGCTAACAGTAAAACAGACATTCTTTCTGATGATATATAAAGAAGCAAAGGTCTAAATTATAATCTCATCATACATCTTTATATAATTTCTACCTCTGTGCTGGAGTACGGTCTGGTAGCCCAGATGTGGAAAAACACAGCAGGTCTTTATTCTTCATCAATAGTTCAACTACTGATAAACTAGAACAATTACATCACTAACCAGCTAATTCTTCTGTCAAATAATACAAGCATAACAATCATCCATTCACATATATTAAAATAGAAATAGATAAATGAGAGAACCTGCTTAAGCTTTGGACAACAACAGCAATGGGAGGCCGTTCCTCCCTACCAAATCCTGGAGAGCGCTTAGACAACAACTTCTCAGGACCCCCGAGCTTGCTCTGGTCTCCCTGGCTGGAACTAGGTGCAGAATGTCAGATACCAATCCTCAAACTCAGTATGAATCCAGAACTCATCAGTAAGTTCTCCCAACTAAAAGCTGTAATAAAATCAAGTTACTGCAGCAATTCACTCAGAACACTTCCTTACTCTTTCCTCTCTTTCCTCAATGAAATTCATGAATAACATTCACCTAAATGAATTCTCTCTGGAAAATATCTGAGCAGCCTCAGCTCTCTTCATTGAGTACTTTTAAAAGATTACCTAGGTCTTTTTTTGGGTTAACTGTCATTTAATGAGCCACCTGCTCTGATCCCACTTTCTTGGGGGATCATGACCCCAAATGTAGGGAAGTTGCCACCTGCAACTTAAGAAGTGTTTGAGGATGTTGCCACTGGTCTTTTGCCTTCCACCTAGTTCCATCCACCAGTTTGACCAGTAACCTCTTTTTAACAGCTCTCCCATGTTGTTGTCTCCACAATTTATTTATTAATAATAAAAATATTCTGAATTACATTCCAATTCTGTTGACTCTGCTGAGTCATCAATTCCTACTTAGCATTAAATTTAATATAATTAAAACAATTTACATAATTTTACAAAATTGGGGTATGTGACATTGGGGTTCTTCCCTCAAAAGGATCTCTAGTCCAGAAGCTTCTTCAAATGTGATTGTCGCATGGAACCTGATTTTTGGGCTCTCAACAAAATAACCATCAAAGATAAAATTCGCATTCCTATCATTGATGATAGCTTAGACAAATTGCATGGCACCAAATTCTTTACCAATCTCAACCTTCGTTTAGCCTAACTTCAAATCCATACGAAAGAGGTAGATATACCCAAAGCTACGTTCCACACCCATGAGGGTCATTGTGAGTTCTTATTCATGCCCTTTTTCCTTTGCTATACACCCTCTACTTTTCAGATGCTCGTGAATAAGATTTTCCACCCCTTCCTCTATTATTTAGTCTTAGTTTTCTTCGATGATATATTGGTCTACAGTCCCACCTAGGAAATCCACCTCCAACAAGTTACTAGCACCTTCCAATTGTTATAATACCAACATATATTTGTGAAGCATTGCATATGTGCTTTTGGGGTGATTGAAATGGAAAACATGGGCCATATTGTGAGTCAAGATGGGGTAAGGGTCCCAAGAAAGTGGAATCTATGAAGAACTGACCCCACCCCAAAACTCTCGAGATCTTAAGAGGTTTCCTTTGACTTATGGACTACTACCGTAAGTTTATGGAAAGATATGGGAAGATTGCATCTCCTCTTACAACATTGCTAAAAAATAATAATTTCTCCTCGAGTAAGGTAGTAGAGCATGTCACGTCCCCATACCCCATAATGCGGATTATTTAAAAAAAAATCTTAAATAACCTCTTTGTTCTTCTTATAGACACCGGGTATGGGTGTTAACCTATTCTCCAACCATCATCTCGGGCTTAGAACCACTATACCAGTCATTCTTCCTGTCAATTATCCATTCTGCATCCAGAATGGCCATTTTCTAACTAACCTTGCCCTTTCCGCACCTCTGCTTCCGCACTGTTGACCTCGAAAGTCGGAAATCAGAACTTCAAGATTTTGACAAAGCGTTCCACCAACCTTCAACTTCCACACTTCCGCTTCCCACCTTCCGACCTCAGAAGTCAAAAATCGAAAACACAAATGTGTGAAGAAACATTTAACGGCTTGTATGCCTTCTGCCTTCCTCACTTTCGCTTTCTGCCTTCCGCACTTCGAAACTCTGAAATTAGAAACTCAATGTGTGAAGGAACTTTCAACGACCTTTCCACCTTCTGCACTTCTGCTTTCCGCCTTCCACACCTCGGAACTCGAAAATCGGAAACTCCAAATGTGCGTAGGGACTTTCAACGCCCTTTCTGCCTTCCACCTTCCCCACTTTCACTTTCCGCCTTTCAGCATTGGAAGTCGAAAATTAGAGAACCATCGAAGCGATAATTGAACTTGTTCACTTTTTTCCTTCCACCTTTTCGTTGTGGAACTCGAATCACAAAACCCAATACTTGGCCTTGATCAACTTTTATTCTCCCGCCTTCCACCTTCTGCCCTTCCATTGCGGAACTCAAAAACCGAGAACTTACACTTTCGACTTAACTTTTCTCTGTCCTTTCGACTTCCGCCTTCCGACTTCAGACATCAGAAATCGGAACATTAACTTTTTCTTAGAAATTTTCTGCGCTTTTTCGCTTCCCACTTCCCATCTTCCGCAGGTGGATCCCGGGGTGCGGAAACACAACCTTTCTGCCCAGTTCAACTGCTCTTTTCAGCTTCCGGCTTTCGCCTTTTCTAGGCAGAATTCAAAGGGTAGAAACACCAAGTCATAAGCATTCTGACCTCTGTAAAAGGTTTTTATCCTCCACAAACTTAGTAAAAATGCATAAAAACATCTATTGCAAAAATAGAGATAAAATGCAGGAAATATACACAAGTAAACATCTACTTCATCATAATTAAGCATTTAGTCATGAACAAAACAATTCATAGGCAAATGCATTGTATAAACAACATAACAAAAATACTTATCTTGAAGGATGAAGTTGTCCCGCAACTAGCTATGGAGCTGCAATGTTCCACCCAACCATAGGCCAATGTGTTCTTTAATCTCTCAACACCACTGCCACCCCTGACCTGGGCATGATTCCACAAGGAACTAGGGAATAACAAACTCACACACAGCTAGATATTTTAACACACAGTCAATCCAACACCTAGTTGGACTTATCAGACTATCCAACCAAGACAACACCTAGATGGGTTGATAGGTTGCATGCTTATCAAGCCAACACTTGCATTAAGGACCAGCCAATCCAATAGATGGGTTCACAAGCCCTATGGCCAAACCATCTCTCACAGTTTGGTTAATAGGTTGTCCATCCTAGTATTACACACAAGGACAATGCAAAACAAGTCTTAGCCAAACCATCTCTCACAGTTTGGTTAATAGGCTGTCCATCCTAGTATTACACACAAGGCCAATGCAAAACAAGTCTTAGCCAAACCAAGATCCAATTGGGTTAACAAGCCCCAAAGTCCAAGCCAATATCCCTTGGGTTTATAGGTTGCTAAGGAAGTGGAAAGGTAAAAGGACTAAGCTAGTGGCTCACTCAAGAGCTAAGGACACCTCCACAACTAAGATAGTGGCTCACTCAAGAGCTAAGGACACCTTCGCAAGACCTATTTGGCCTAACATCCATATTACCTGCATCCCAACACAAGGTAGCATCCATTTCTCTGCTCAACGGTCCTTCAGTATATGCCTCCCTTCTAGTGATGTTTAGGGCATGCAGTAAGGATGTACAAGTCCCTCTTATCTTTTCTTTAGGTTCCTTGTACACTAGGTTACAAATCCATTCCTCTTCTCTTCCACTCCTCAGTCTTGCATACCAAAACAGACCCAAATCCAGGGTGCACTACACAACAACCACAATGTAACCAACAAAACAGGTTCCTCACTGTACACAAGGAAAAACACTATAACAGAGGGTTTCTACTATAGGAAAACACCCACGCTAGGAAAACCACATATGACACTCTTTCTTATGAAATTGAGTGATATCCGCTACTCAATTGCTCAATAAAGCAACTAGCTTTATTCATTATTCCGCAGTCGTAGTTTATTTAAAGGAGGAATTTACGGTGATGGTTTTTAGTTTCTCGATTATTTCAGACCCTGAAGTAGATCTATCAGGGAGAAGGACCTGTTACCACCTAAGTTGTACTTAGTGGTTTTTATCAAGTGAGCCTAGTGAACCGGACAAAAATGATTTGTTCGGACTTCAGAAGGCCTTCAGAATTACTTCTAGGAAGTGCTTGTTCTACTATATCACATGTTCATACCCCGTAGGGGAGTTGTAATAAAATTTTCTAGCATGGTAGTGTCTATAAAAGACTCGGTCTCCTAGACTTACTTGTCAATTCGATCAGCCCAGGGTGTTTTTTCCCTTGGTTATTATTGGTTGTTGAATAAACGACTGATAATTTCTAAGTTTTCCACCAAACTCCTCCAAAGTTGGGGTGGTCGGATTGACATTTAGGCCTATTGAGGTTATTAGAGTCTGTGTGTCAATGTATAAACATGGTAGGCATTATGGTCGAGTCATATGAACATGTCTAAGTCCCCCTAGGTTTTAATTTTTTTAATTTTTTAAGTTTTTTTAAAGTTTTAATTTTTCCAAAACTTAAGCTATTTTTTTATAGTCTAAATGGAAAATTTGGTTTTGTAATAAAAGTGGGCTCAAAAATCAGTTTCAGTCATGGGGGTGCTCATTTTCTAACTCATATCACCCGGTAAACCCATACACCCACTTTTTCTAAGTTTTGAGTGATTTTCCCATCACTCAGGTCAAAAAACCCTAAAAATCAAATATTGATTCTTTTAATTGATAAATTAATTAAATAATGGAGAAAACCCAAAATCCTAAATCAGTGGGATTTGCTCTCACTATCACTATTATTTTTTGCCAACATGTTACAAACATTACTAACATTACATCACATTACAAGATCTCCCCCATACTAGGCTGTAGAGCGCCTCTCGACGCAAACATGTCGGCAAAAAATAATAGTGATAGTGAATATTATGGGAGAGATCTTGTAACGTGATGTAACGTTAGTAATGTTTGTAACATTTTGGCAAGAAATAATAGTGACAGTGAATATTACGGGAGAGATCTTGTAACGTGATGTAACGTTTGTAACATGTCGGCAAAAAATAATAGTGATAGTGAATATTATGGGAGAGATTTTGTAACACCAAATAAAAAATAATATCACTGTCGGCCACAAAAAAAATCTAATATGGGGGAGATGTTGTAATCTTCCTATCTAAAAAAACAATAAAAAGGTAAAAATTTAATTATCCGTAAAAAAAATATGTGAGTCAAGAAAAAAACACAAAATTGAATTATCTGCAAAAAAATGTTGGCCTTACACATGGTTTTAAAACCATGTGCAAGGCATTCTAAACAACCCATGGTTTTATTGTACATGGTTTAGGATGCTTTGCACATGGTTTTTAAACCATGTGCAAGGCTTCCTAAACAACCCATGGTTTTATTGTACATGGTTTAGGAGGGCCTTGCAAATGGTTTTAAGACCATGTGCAAGGCCTCCTAAACAACCCATGGTTGTAGGAGGGCCTTGCAAATGGTTTTAAGACCATGTGCAAGGCCTCCTAAACAACCCATGGTTGTAGGAGGGCCTTAAAAATGGTTTTAAGACCATGTGCAAAGCCTCCTAAACAACCCATGGTTGTAGGAGGGCCTTGCATATGGTTTTAAAACCATGTGCAAGGCCTCCTAAACAACCCATGGTTGTAGGAGGGCCTTGCATATGGTTTTAAAACCATGTGTGGGGAAATGATGCAATGTTCGTTCCTAACAAAATAAAAAATAAAAAATATATATATTATATGTCGGCCATAAATAATATTAAATATTAATAATAAAAATATTATATGTGGACCTTAAATAAAAAGATGTGTCTTTTGGTTTGAATCAAATCAATGGATACATAATAAGAGCTTTGCACCTTGAGAGATTTGATCCATCTCGGCGCTTGATAGAGCCTAGGATTTGGATCTACACTGGTTTATAGTCTAAATGGAAAATTTGGTTTTGTAATAAAAGTGGGCTCAAAAATCAATTTCAGTCATGGGGGTGCTCATTTTCTAACTTAGAGCACCCGGTAAACCCATAAACCCACTTTTCCTAAGTTTTGAGTGATTTTCCCATCACTCAGGTTAGAAAACCCTAAAAATCAAATATTGATTATTTTAATTGATAAATTAATTAAATAATGGAGAAAACCCAAAATCCTAAATCAGTGGGATTTGCTCCGATTTGACTGAAATCAGTCTCATTGGCTTTGGATTGACTATAGCTGACCATTCCTTGACAGAAGGAGTTGATCTAGGCTGAAGAGGGAGTGCACCATAGCATGCATTCTTGGGATTTGCGCCCTCTCTCTCTCCTCCACACGTGTGGGCTCATCTGGATGTGATTTGGTTGATGTTTTAGTTAACCGATTGAGGTGTCAGTACGATCAACACTCCGATTGCCAGTTACACTCAGTCAAACCCAATTAGACTCAGATCAAGCTCAGCTTGACTCCTCATGCAGTTGTAGTCTCTCTCTCCTTGGGAATTGTGCCCCCTCTGGGCTAGGGTTCCAGTTTTTGTTATAAATAAAGCACAATTTTACTCTTCCAAGCTAGTTAGAGTTGGATTGAAGGGCTTGATAGTTGTAATTGATTCAGTATTTTGTAATTTTGTTGCAATAAAGAAAGCTTTGGAGGCTAATGGTGTGGTGCAATTGTGTGTGGGCCATTATTGTCTGATCTTCATGAGGTAATATGTGTATTGATTCAAATTCTTGCATCTTGAATTATGAATCTGGTTTAACAAAGATTGCTCCCAATCATTGGAAATAAAGAGTTATAAGTAAGTTTACTTGTTTCTTCTATGTTGAATACATGTACTTAGAGATCTATATCTGACATGTTTATAAGTTTATATGCATGTAGTTTTAGCCTTGATTTATATGTAATCACCAAATCTCACGGGTTTGCAAGTTTTTTAGTGTTTTACAGGTTGCTTGGTTGCGAAGAATAGTGGATCTAGTTTGACTCCACACTATTTTCAATGTCTCTAAAACGACATAGTCCATCAGCATCCCACTGTGAAGCCTTTTGGCTGGTTCCTTGTGGCCACAAGCTTTTCCTCTCCATATCTCTTCCTCCTAAAATTTTAAAATTTTACCTGGTTACTTGGTTCATAGCTTTGATTTGTTTAGATCTATCATCTTAGAGTTCATAATTTAACATAGATCTATCTTCTTAAAGCTCGTAATCTAGATCTTGTTCTTAAAAGGTTTCATAAGCATTCTAGATATAGCTTTGGGAAAATCGTCCTTTTTGCATGGCATTTAAAGAAAATTTGTACCTTGCATGCATTAGATTTATATTTTCTGTTATAAAAGATAAATCCAGCAATCAGTGCACATCATATTGGCTTCCCAAAAGGCAAGCCAAGATCCCAAGGAAAGCTTGCTTTCCTTGGTTAAGTTTTTCACCTTTTTATTAACTAGTTTTAACTTAGCTCTTTTCAGTTAAAAGTGGCCTGACCCAAAGGTACTTTCAAAGTGCTTTTGGGCATATTTCAGTTTAATAATCTTGCTGATTTTTAGTAGGTATAACAAAAAAGAGGAGGAGGAGTTGTACGAGAAGTCACTTTTGGGGCATCTGAAACCCCCTAAGGGTCTCCCCTTTTCCCGAAATCTTTAACTTTTTGCACTTTGTAAGATCTTGGGTTCATTATGTATAAGAACCAAGAGGCATTATATCAGTTTGTTGATATTGTAACCACTGGTAATAAAAATAACTTCGAATAGGCTCTTTCGAGCCCATTCCCCATCCCCTCTGGGGGGATTCGCATCCCTTTTTCCTTTTTTTTGCTCTATATTAGTTTTATTTATGCAAAATAATTTACTTTGATTACCTTCATCATATCTTCCATATATAAAGTCAAAGTAACTTGAATACTTACCCCACGAATCCCAATTGAACCGAAAGGTGAAAGAGGATCGTGATAGATTTAATTAGAGAACCCGTGGTTTGTTTTTGTTGCTTCATTATTTCACTTTCAATTTTTTGCAAGCAATCAATTAAAATCAACCCCCTCCTTGATTCCTCGATTGAGGTCCACTTGGACCGAAAGAGGTTCCTAGAGGGTTTTCTTTATAATAAAAACACATCGATTAAAATTTACTAAAAATTACAAAGACCCCGGTGTGTATCTCTACATTTTGGCCGCGGTTCGTCCGATCAATCAAGCTGCATCAAAATCAACGTGAGTGACTATATTAATTAGGTTTCACCTTCCCCAATTAACCACCATCATGCGAAAATCCAACGCCTCAATCAAACCATAAACGGTGGAAAAATACCCAAAGGAAGTGGGAACTACTGGACAGTGACCTCAAGGCACCGATATCTGTTACACCATAGCAGGTGTATTATGAACTCAGTCTCAAAGACTCCATTCAGCCCACACATTCCTTACGGGTAGCCATGAAGGTTTTATTTTTGGACATACTCCAAGTACCCCTCGGCTATATCTGGAGTCCCCCTTCACATAATTTAATCCACTCATTTTTCATATTAATTTAAAACATACCAAGAGACAATTGCAAAACATTCACTCCAAGCACATGCAAACACATTTAATCATTTTGCGACTCCATTTTAAAGCACTGGTTATTTGTTTACTTCTTTCAATATATATATTGTGTGTCATCATTGTGCTTACTTGTGTTTATTTTTCATCTTGTTATCTGTGGTTCTCAATTGTTAATTTCAAACTCCTAAGCAACTTATTCAATTTAATACCATCATACTAAAGTAATTAGCCTTAGTAACTTAATAGGGTCTACCCCCCTTGGCTTTGTTAGGAGTTGAGCCTAAACAGAGGAGTCAAGAACAAGGTGACAGCCTTGACTCGAGACTTGCCCCCAAGGACACACTGAGTGGCTTGAAGATTTCTTCCACGTCCCCCCCATGTGTGTGAAAGGAGGCAACGGGACCGAAAATGGTGAATGTTGAACCTCAGGTTGACAATCACATACAAAAACCATGATTCGGTAACACAGGTGAATGCACAGCGTGCATGAGCAGTCTGGAGAGCTCAAATGGTAGTGTGTATGAACAACGATGGAATGGTTCGAATGAATGAGGAGGAGTGAGCAAAACCCAAACACGACCTCCTCTGATGGACAAGGTACACATCTCATGCTTGCTTCCAGCATAAGAAAAGGTGTGGCTCCCCCTAGGTTGTAGGCTTGCACAGATTGCAGTTTGCCATTCCTTGCACCGCCCCAAGCATTAACTGCCTCATCCGATTTCTAGAAGGAATTAATGATTAAGTGCAGGGATAAAAGGTAGCTGAGGGTTCATAGGTTCTCTTATTGACATCTGGCCTCACCTTAAGGATCAGAGGTTGACTGACTCCCCTCCCTATCCCATGTGAAATCATGCCCCCATCTCTTTCATGTTGCAGTTCCATAGCTAGCTATGGTATTCTTATTAATTTGCATAATTAAATGATATATCAAATATATATTATGCTTGAATTAGCACTGTCACCATAGGAATCATCCTTGATCACCTATACAAACACCAGATTAATGACAGGGCCTTGGCTTTGAGATCCATGCCATGATCTCAATACAATATATACATCATGTATAATCAAAATATCATGGGGTCAAAACCGGGGTGTTACGGAGCATGCCTTTTATGCACTAAAGGAGGCCATGTGTACTACGCTTGTGCTAGCCATGCCAAATTTCACTAAGACATTGATCTTAGAATGTGATGCTTTGTGCCAAAACCTAGGAGAAGTATTATCACAAGAAGGATGTCCCTTGGCTTTCACTAGTAAGCAGCTCAATGATCAAAACTTAGGCAAATCCACATAAGAGGAAGAAATGATGGCTACCCTTCATATAGTTGAGACATGGTGACTATATTTAATAGGATGGTGTTTCTAGATCAAGATTGGCCATCATAATCTCAAGTACTTCCTTGAATAGCGCTTGTCCTCACCCAAGCAACAAAATTGGGTCACCAAGATGTTGGTGATTATGAAATCATATGTAAGAAGAGTTGCAATAATGTGGTGGTCGATTCTTTATCTAGGCAATTTAAAGAGGAGGGCCTATTCTTTTCCTTATCCTTATCAGTCCGTGTTAGTTTTTCAACATTAAGCTAGCATTATTAGGATATTTAACTGAGAGAATAACAAGTACAACAATCAAACACAAGAGACAATGAACACAGTGTTTTTCCTCAAGGAAACCATAAAGGAGAAAACCCCGCAACTTCCTCAAAGATAGAATCAGCACCAAAACAGTGAAAGCCCCAAAATAGTAAGTGATCTTCCAACAGCAGTAATCTTCTTCTTGTCTAGCCCCAGTGTCTTCTCCTTCCTCAACTATGCGCTACACTTGAGAGTGTATGACTTGTGTGATAAATAGAGACTCCAGTTCTCTATTTATACTAATCCCGACATGACTAAAACCCTACTAGGGATGACCTCTACTAGAAGAATCTAATAACCCTAGTGCCCCGAAATTACGAGGACTTTAACACTTAGACAATCGGAGGGTTACCCACTATGACTTGACATGACTTGTTTACATTATTGATCCTCCCGATCGGAACATTGGGGCATGACAACATGACTCAAATACATAATAGATACATCCCGGATAAAAATCGGGTTACAATACATAAGATACATAGATGAATGCATTATGAAGTTACAAATACATCAACACTCCCTCTTAACTAGGAAGGTATTCTTTCAACACAATTTTCAGCACTGGTCTTCTTCTCTATATCAGCTGGATCATCTCGTCTTCTGCATCTCAAGTCTACTGAGTCTTCAAGTCATCTTCATCTTCAAGTCATCTTCGTCATCGGATTTGGATCATCTCTCGATCTGGATCATCATGGGACATCATCACTGAATCTGGATCATCACTGGATCTAGATCATCACTGGGCATCATCACTAGATCTGGATCATCACTCGATCTGGATCATCACTCGATCTGGATCATCACTGCTGGATCATCTTCACTGGATCTGGATCATCACTGGATCTGGATCATCACGGGTGCTATCTCATGATTCTTCTTGTCACGGGAAGTTCTACAGAGCCAGCCCTTTTTCATGTTGGTTGTAGGCCTAGCCTCCATGTAGGTCTTTTCCAGCACTTATATCTGATCAACACATGATAAGAAGAATGGCTCATCATTTCTATCTGATCAACACATGATGCGAAGATAGATACTGCACTTACATCTGATCAACACATGATGTGAAGAATGGCACGCCCAGCACTTACATCTGACCTACTCGTCAGAAAGGCACGCCCAGCACTCACATTTGATCATGTGGGAACTAATCCTATAATCATATCAGAAAGGCCCAGCACTTACATCTGATCAACACATGATCGAAGAAAGGCTTCAACATCTCTATCTTATCAACACATGATGCGAAGATAGATACTGCACTTACATCTGATCAACACATGATACGAAGAATGGCACTGCACTTACATCTGATCAACACATGATGCGAAGAAAGGCACAACACTTATATATGATCAACACATGATGCGAAGAATGGCTCAGCACTTACATCTGATCAACACATAATGCAAAGAATGGCTCTGCACTTATATCCACCTAGTGAGGGAACACATCCCATTACTGATGGAAGGGCTATGCACTCATATTTGATCATGAGGGAACACGTCCCAGCAATCATATCAGAATGGCCCCCAGTCCTCCTCGACTAAGCTACCTGGTAACTGACTAGGTGCCTCCATTCTCCTAGAGAATGGCAGTTGCCCTTACATCCGACCTACTCGTCAGAATGGCCAACACTCACATCTGACATGGAAGGAACTTAATCCTTTAGCCATGACATAATGGTTCAGCCCTTACATCTGATCAAGTGGGAACACATCCCTCTATCAAATCAAAATGGCTACTCAATCCTACACTAAGTGTTCCTGGTAACTGACCAGGTGCCTCCATTCATAGAATGGCAATTGCCCTTACATCTGTCCTACTCGACAGAATGGCCAGCACTCATTTCTGACATAGAAGGAACCAATCCTCTCACCATGACAGAATGGCTCAGCCCTTACATTTGACCATGGAAGGAACCAATCCTCTCACCATGACAGAATGGCTCAGCCCTTACATTTGACCATGGAAGGAACCAATCCTCTCACCATGTCAGAATGGCTATGGGTCTCATCACTTTCTCTTGGAGGAAATCTCGATTTGGAGAACACCAAGCTTCTCCCTGAAGTACTCAAACTTCAGCCTAGCCAATGGCTTCGTCAATACATTGGCTATATGTTCCTCCGTCACAACATACTGGAGCTTCACTGCTCCCCTCTGCACCATATCTCTAATATAGTGATACTTGATCTCGATATGCTTCGACTTGTCATGGAACACTGGATTCTTTGACAACTTCATGCAACTTTGATTGTCACAATGTATACAAGTAGCATCTAACAAGAGATCAAATATATCAGATAGTAGCTTCCGCAGCCATACTGCCTCACAACTAGCTGAACAAGCTGCGACATACTCTACTTCAACTGTACTTAGTGCCACACAGGATTGCTTCCTGCTAAACCAAGAGATCACACCTGATCCCATACTGAAGCAACATCCTGAAGTACTCTTCCTGTCGATGGCACTGCCTACACAATCTGAATCAACATAACCTTCCAGGTTAATCTTTTGATTTGCATCGTACTTGAGCCCATAATCAACTGTACCCTTTAGGTACCTCAGAATATGCTTTGCATCAATCAAGTGAACATTTCTCGGATCTGTGAATAACTGGCTCAAGGTGTTCACAGCAAAGCAAATGTCTGGTCTCATGTTCGTCAAGTACATTAATGACCCAATCATCTGACGATACATCGTAGCATCAACCGATTCTAATGAAGCATCACTCAATAGCTTTAGGTTCGATGCCATAGGTGTGGCCATAGCCTTGCAATCCATCATCCCAAACCTCTTCAGGATCTCTACTGCATACTTCCCTTAACCAAGGAAGATTCCATCTGTACTCTGCCACACCTCCATACCTAGAAAGTAATGCATCATCCCCAAGTCCTTCATTTCAAACTCAGCAGCAAGCTTTCTCTTTGTATCAACAATCAACCCATCCGTACCTGTCACAAATAGATCATCTACATATAGTAGAAGCATCACTGGGTTGCCATCCTCAACCTTATAGTAAAGGTTGGAATCTGCTTTACTCTTGGTAAAGCCCAAACTGGATAGAAAGCTATCGATTCTGCCGTACCAGGTCCTGGGTGGCTGTTTCAAATCGTACAGGGCTTTCTTCAATCTGCATACATGAGACTCTCTATTATGTGTCTCAAAACCGAGTGGCTGTTCTACATACACTTCCTCTTCCACTACACCATTCAAGAAGGCAGTCTTGACATCCATTTGGTGTATCTTCCATTTCATCACTGCAGCCAGAGCAAGTACTGATCTGATGGAAGTGTATCTAGCTACAGGTGCAAAGGTTTCTTCATAGTCTATTCCTTCTTTTTTAGAGAAACCTCGAGCTACAAATCTTGCCTTATAGTTTTCAATGCTACCGTCTGCAGCATGCTTAATCTTGTAGATCCATTTGGAAGTTACAACTGACTTCCCTTCTGGTCTTGGGACAACATCCCAAACATCATTCTTCATGATCGATTGATATTCTTAGATCATAGCATCCTTCCATTCTTTCTGTTCTGCCACTTCTTCATACCTGGAAGGTTCTTTATCAATGAAATCACATAGTAAAGCTACATACCCAGAGTAGGATCTGGTCCTCTTTCTTTCTCTGTGATTCTCTTCTGGAGCCCCATATATTTCTGCACCTTGGATAAGTTCACGTACCCAAGCAGGTTTCCTCTTTGAGGATTCTTCTCCAGAGGTGGATCTACAGGTCTTTGTGGTTCCTTGAAATCTCGATCTTCTTCTTGATCTTCTTCGTTCATGGTTGTGTCATGAATTCTAGGTACTTCTACTTCTGTTTCTTCAGGTTCTTCAGCAGGTTTCTTTCTGGATTTGTTGTAAGCTGTGTCTTCATCAAATGTCACATCCCTACTAATGTCAATCTTCTTGTATCCTGGGAAATAGATTCTTTAAGCCTTCGAGCTTTCGGAGTATCCCACAAATATGCCCTTCTTTCCTGAAGCATCTAATTGTGTTCTCTTCTCTTTTGGAATGTGTATGTACACAGGATAGTCGAATATTCTGAGATGGCTGACTTTTGGTTTCTTGCCAGAGAAGACTTCTTCAGGAGTCTTGTTTGCGAGTACTCTATGTGGAGTACGGTTTTGTACATACACCGTTGTTCTGGCAGCTTCAGCCCAAAGATGCATAGGAATATCTTGATCATGAAGCATTGCTCTTGCAGCTTCCATGATGGATCTATTCTTTTGTTCCACAATCCCATTCTGTTGTGGATTATAAGGAGTGGACAACTCCTTCTTAATCCCTGATTCTTTGCATAGCTCTTTGAATTCATTCAAAGTGAATTCTCTGCCATTATCTGATCGAATGGTTTTGATCTTCTTTTCAGTATGGTTCTCGATCAAGGCTTTGAATTCCTTGAACTTACTGAATACTTCATCTTTGTTCTTCATGAAGTAAACCCATGTATTTCTAGAGAAATCATCAATAAAAGAAACATAGTATGCATACCCGCTTAGTGAGTTTGATGACATAGGACCGCATACATCAGAGTGGATGATTTCTAGTATGCCTTTGGCTTTGCTTTCGCTGCTGGGAAATGTCTTCTTTGTATTCTTCCCTTTAGCACATCCTTTGCAGACACCATCATGTTTTGCTTGGAGTTCTGGAAGACCTTCAACAGCTTTGCTTGCAATAGGTAGTGCTCTATAATGCACATGTGCAAGCCTTCTATGCCAAAGCTCATTTGGCTCTACTGTGGCATGGACCAAGGCTTGTTCTGGATGGCCCTTCAATTTGTGCAACCCTCCTTCTTGTTCTCCAATCACTACTGCATCATTGATAGTCTTACCTCTTGGCCACATGGTGACTTGACCATCTATGAATGCAACCCGCATCCCTTTTGCATCCAATGTTGATATGGAGAGAAGGTTCTTCTTGAGTCTTAGCACAAACAATGCTTCTTTCATTGTTAGAGACTTACCCGAGTCTAGTTTATATGAAGATTCCCCACTACCTTTTATTGGATATTGGTAGTCATCTCCTAGCTTCACCTTGTGAGGTGATTCATGTTCTGACAGTCTCACAAAGGATTCCTTGAATCCAGTCATATGTTTGGAAGCCCCACTATCTATAAGCCAATCATCACTTCCATGAGAAATGTTACTTGTGAGAGCGGAGATCAGAACATATTCATCCTCGCTTGAAGAATCTTCACTTTCATATTTGGATCTCTTCTTGGATGGTTCATCATCCTCTGCAGCATGAGCATGATGTCTTCTTTTGTTTCCCTTCTTCTTATGAGAGTGGCCCTTGTTCTTAGGGCAGTCTTTTGCAAAGTGTCCTCTTTCATCACATGTGTAACATCTCAATTTTGATAGGTCTCTTTTACTGTTCTCTCTGTGATGAGAATCCTTACCTTTGGAGTAATGAGGTCTTCTTATGCTTTTCTTGGAGTGGACTGTGAGAGATTGGTCTTCACTTCCCATCTTCTCTTCTCGAGCTGCTATTCATGCTTCTTCTTGAGAACATTCTTCCCATAGTCTGTTGAATTTGACTAACTTCTTTCTAGCACAGATTCCTAGGATGAAAGAATCCCATGACCTAGGAAGGCCATTTAGTGTTGTCATCACAATCTCTACATTTTCCACTTCTTCATCTACAGCTTCTAATTGTTCCTTGATCTGAGAAACCCTTGTGAAATAAGACTGGATGGTCTCTGCATTTTGAATCTTCACATTCTTCAGTTGATTCCTCAAAGTCATCTTCTGGTTTATGTTCTTCCCTTCAAACAATTTGGTTAGGGCATCAAACATGGCTTTAGGTGTCTTGAGAGAGGACACCTGTGGGATAAGGTGATCCTTGATAGAATCAGCAATGATTCTCTTTGTCGTAACCATCTTCTTCTTATGTAAGGCCTTTGCCTCATCTCCCTCCAGAACTGGAACCTCCTCATGAATGTAGGAGTCTAATTCATTCTCTTCCAGGACCAGGGAGATCCTATACTTCTAGGCTCAGAAGTTATCAGCTCCCTCAAGCTTTTCATCAAGCTTGGTATGATGAGACATCTTAAAATGAGAATCTCAAATGGAAATACAAGAGATCTTAGATCTTACCAGGTCAAAATGTCGGATCTGAGACTTGAGCTGAAATCCTGCAGAGCTGGTTCAGGAGCAAATTAAGGTTTTGATTTTCCAGAGTTCTATCCACCCAAATGTCTTGAAATTTGTCCCCAACTTCGATTTTGGAGAGGAGATCAATCCAGGCCTTGGCTCACTAAAAAATTCCTCTTCTGTAAAAAGCCCTAATTTTTGGCAGTAGTGACAGGTCCAAAACTGAAAAACCTCAGAATTGGATTTTGCTTCGACAGAAAGATGTGCCCTAAGGAGGAGAGTTATTCCACCTTACTTTTGCTGAAAATCTATGGAGGAAGATCCACAAACTAGGAAGCCCTAGTTCCCGCAGCAGCATAGTGTCTTCTTCTCAGGTTAGCTCTGATACCATGTTAGTTTTTCAACATTAAGCTAGCATTATTAGGATCTTTAACTGAGAGAATAACAAGTACAGCAATCAAACACAAGAGACAATGAACACAGTGTTTTTCCTCAGGGAAACCATAAAGGAGAAAACCCCACAACTTCCTCAGAGATAGAATCAGCTCCAAAACAGTAAAAGCCCCAAAACAATAAATGATCTCCCAACAGCAGTAATCTTCTTCTTGTCTAGCCCCAGTGTCTTCTCCTTCCTCAACTATGCAATACACTTGAGTGTGTATGACTTGTGTGATAAATAAAGACTCCAGTTCTCTATTTATACTAATCCCGACATGACTAAAACCCTACTAGGGTCGACCTCTACTAGGAGAGTCTAATAACCCTAGTGCCCCGGAACTGCGGGGACTTTAACACTTAGATAATCGGAGGGTTACCCACTATGACTTGACATGACTTGTTTACTGATCCAGGTGGTCATTCGTCTTTCAAAGTTACATTGATCCAAGATAAAGAAAAATGGCTATTACAATGGTTCTTACATATGGTTTTGCATAGAGAATGCTATACGCATAGGTTGTTGCTTTCCCACATGTTCTGAAACTAGACTTTGCATATATGTTATGAACCCCATCAAATGAAATGCTAAGATGTTGCAATGTTGGCGGGATATTCATGTGACGTATATCGCGTAGCTCGGTGACATTTCCCTTAACAGTTGTGGAAAGGTCACGTAGTTAATGGTTAACCGTTTAATGTTTGGCTCACGGTCTGTTGACAGCATCGGAGGTCGGAAGCATTTTCCCTTACGCAACGGCGGGGCTCGCAAGCCTTTCCCCTTCCGCAACGGCGGAGCTCACAAAGCTTCTTCCTTCCGCAACGTCGGAGCTCACAAGCCTTTTCCCTTCTGCAACGGCGAAAACTTACAGGCGTTCGGAACGGATCGGAAGCTAAAGCGATAAAAGAGCCGCAACGGTGGAGATAGAAAGGATTGGAAGTCGGAGCGGAATGGGAGCCGCAACGGCGGAGGTATAAAGGCTTCTGGTAGCCACAACGACGGGCACAATCTTGATCGGAAGGATAACACTTCCGGCAGCCGCAACGATGGAGCTCACAAGACCTTCCCCGTCCGCAACTGCGGAAACCAAAGTGACTAAAACTTCCGCAATGCGTTCGCGCGGGGACATTTCAAAACGGTTTTTGCAGTAGTACACAGTTTTGATGTCGTGTTTCAGGGAAGGGAACAGATGCATTGGTTTCGTCTTGGCATATGAGTAACGCTCTGGTAGGTATCATACTTGGCACAGTTTTGTTGCCACATTGGGAGAGATGAACAGCTTGTTGTTAATGTTATGGGAATATGGAACTGTCGGTTATGATGAACGAGTTGGCATTTGGCAGGAGGAGACGGAACAGACTCTTTGGTAATGTTTTGGCGAGTCGAACCGGTGACGATTCCTCCCACTGAACGCTTCAACAGCTCGATTCTGGCCACGATATAAGGGTTCCAGCCTAGTTTAGCCAAGGGGGGAGATTCCAGTTTTTCAGCCAGTAAGGGAGAAAAAAAGTTAGCTGTAAAATTATTGCAGATACTGTTAGTGTAAAGTCGACCATTCTCTGTTACATGTGGGCTTCTTTACCTTTTGAAGACCCAATTGTAATTTCCAGAGAGGAGTCTTGAAGACTTTCTGTTCAGCCTTCTGTTTTACAGTTTTCTGCAGTTAATTTTGACAGAGACAGAAGATAGCAGGAGAGTTTTGCTGCAATTTATCCAGAGTGTTGTTTGTATTTAGAAGTCGACCATTTCTCTGTTATAGTTTGGCTTCTTTGTCTTTTGAAGTCCAAGTTGTAAGTTCCAGAGTGGAGGTCTTGAAGACTTCCTGTCCAGCATTATGTTTCTGCAAATGTTGAAGTTGATGCCAGAACCATTTTGTACCATTTAAAGCCATTAATTGGATCGGTACCCATTGGAGAGGGACCCGAAGACGTATCCCAGTGGAGGGGGTGAACTCCATTATCAACTTCTGTTTGTGACTCTGTTTCTGTGTTTTCTTCCTTGTATCTGTCTATCGGTGTTGTGGTTTTCATTCATGTTCTGAGTATTTAATTTCTGTTAATGTTGTTCCTTTAAGTAACCTGTTGCACGCATTCTTTTACAACAAACTTTTAATGCACTAAAGTTGAGGTCCGACGGATCATATTTGGTATCAGAGCTGGTTGACTGTTGTGCAAGTTTGTGAATGCTTACCAGGTCCAGATTAAAGCTTGGTGAAGGAGAATTAGTTGAAGGAGATCCTGATATTGGCTCCAAGAGAACATTCTCAAGAACCATGTCTTCTCCACGAAGGGAAGAAGAAGGACACACCGAACGGGAAAAACTTGTTATTTCTGAAACTGAGTTTCTGGAGGCTTTTATGAGCATGAAATCCATGATGGAAATTCTACTCGATGAGCGAGCAGAAAGGAAGAAGAAAGAAGAAGGATCTTCATCGAGAGATGTAGAAGTGAAGCCGGAAGAAAAGGGTAAAGGAGTAGGAGGTGATGGTGATCCTCCTGATACTAAACAGACTTTTTCTTCTTCTCATAATGCAAGTCCTAATATGCCTTATTTCAAATTGGATGTAAAGTTTGAATTACCTATTTATAATGGAGATGTAGATGCTGAAAAATTAGACAATTGGATCAAGCAGCTTGAAGTATATTGCAGGGTGCAGGGCATTAATGATGACCCTTCCAGGATTCAATTGGCCACTTTGAGAATGAGTGGAATGGCTCTTACTTGGTGGGAGAGCAAGATTCAGCAAGATCTTCGAAAGAATGGTAAAATTATTTCAGTTTGGAATGAATTCATCAAAGTATTAAGAAAGCAATTTTATCCTTTAAGTCACATGCAGCAATTAACCATGAATTGGCAAATGTTTAGACAAGCTAAAGGACAAAGCATTCAAGATTATAATCATGAATTTAGAAAGAAGGCTATTGCATTGAATGTTGCATTGGATACGCAAGAAACTCTTCTTAAATATATTGGTGGCATGCATTCTTATTTGCGACATACTTTGTTGATGTTTAACCCCAGTAATTTGGATGATGTATGTGTTCAAGCTACACATTTAGAAGCTAGGGGTAAGCATGATGATGATTCGTTTATGAAGAAGTCATCTAAATTTGACAACAAAGATAAAAGCAAAGATAAGGGAAAGGAAACAGCTACAATCACGAAAGAGGGCGAGAGACCCACATGCTCACATTGTCAGAAAGGGCATGATGTTTCAAAGTGCTAGAAACTTCATCCAGAATTAAAGCCAAAGTGGATGGGAAGAAATATAAATAAAGATAAGGATAATCAAGCAGCTACTGCAGCAATAATTCAAGACTTGGGATCTGATTCAGGTGATGAGACTAAGATCACAGCAATAGGGATCCGAGGTAAAGATAGAGGTATGTCTCTTTCCATTGATGCAAGTTCAAGTTCTAATTCCTGTGCAAGTACAAGTACAAATCTGCTATCTACTTCTATGCAAAGTGATAAAAGAAGAAGTGAACTGTTTCATGTTCGTGTCATTACAAATCATACAAAGATTGATACATTGTTTGATAGTGGTTCTCAAGTGAATTTGATATCAGAAGAAGTGGTTAAGAAATTGCATTTAGTTACTAGGCCTCATGAAAAACCCTATCCTCTTGGTTGGGTTACTAATGATACACAATTGCAAGTTACAAAGAAATGTGTTTTGAAATTTGCAATCAATGAAAAGTTTATGGATGAGGTAGAACTAGATGTAGTACCACTGGACATTTGTGGAATTGTACTTGGGAGTCCATATTTGTATGACCGGAAAGCAGTCTTTTATAGAGAGCATAATAAGTATCATCTTTTTAAAGATGGTGTGGAATACGTTGTTCGTGCACATCGTATGAAAAAAAATCTAGCCTTAGTCACTACAAGTCGAATGAAAATGATAGTGAATGCTAGTAGGAAGTTTGCATTAATGGTAGTTAAATGTGAATCATTGGAAAGTGGTAAATCACTTAATAGAGATGTACAACATGAAGTGCAGTTGCAGCGAAGCATGCCTCTTCCAAATCTTGGCATGAATCAGATGATTATGCAAAAGACTGTTCATGATTATTTGCAGCACATGCAATGCATTAAATCTCCTTTTGAGACTTGTTTTTGTTATCTGTTGAAGTCACCTGTAGAATTTTCTTTCGGCACAAAAGATGTTAGAGTTGGACATCATGATGCAAAGAAAGCAGTGCAACAGATAGTGCAAGAACAGCAGGAGACGAGTAAGGCAATTTGCAAAGCCAGACATGAAAATCATCATCCTTTTGAAGTTGAAAAGCAAGTTTGGTTGCAGATCATCAAGGGAAGATTGAAAGGTAAAAAGATCAATTTTGTTTATGATCGTTTTGAGATCTTTGAAAAGAAGTATAAACATTCCTTCTGTTTGAGCTTATCTCCAGTTGCATATGCAAAGAATTTTAAATGGTATGAACCTCCTTTGGTCATGGACAAGGAGACTAATATGCAGATTCTAAGCAAGGCAGGATGTATGGAGATTGGAATGGTGAGGAAGTGGTACCCTCACCTACCTGCAGGGTGATCTAGGCTTTTGGAGGTCCAAAAGCTCTCCAATGGGGAGGAATGATCCAGGGGGTCATTCGTCTTTCAAAGTTACACTGATCCAAGATAAATAAAAATGGCTATTACAATGGTTCTTACATATGGTTTTGCATAGAGAATGCTATGCGCATAGGTTGTTGCTTGCCCACATGTTCCGAAACTAGACTTTGCATATATGTTATGAACCCCATCAAATGAAATGCTAAGATGTTGCAATGTTGGCGGGATATTCATGTGACGTATATCGCGTAGCTCGACGACATTTCCCTTAACAGTTGTGGAAAGGCCGCGTAGTTAATGGTTAACCGTTTAATGTTTGGCTCACGGTCTGTTGACAGCATCGGAGGTCGGAAGCATTTTCCCTTCCGCAACGGCGGGGCTCGCAAGCCTTTCCCCTTTTGTAACGGCGAAGCTCACAAAGCTTCTTCCTTCCGCAACGTCGGAGCTCACAAACCTTTTCCCTTCCGCAACGGCGGAAACTTACAGGCGTTCGGAACGGATCGGAAGCCGGAGCGATAAAAGAGCCACAACGGCGGAGATAGAAAGGATCGGAATTCAGAGCGGAACGGGAGCCGCAACCGCGGAGGTATAAAGGCTTTCGGCAGCCGCAACGACGGGAACAATCTTGATCGAAAGGATAACACTTCCGGCAGCCTCAACGACGGGCACAATCTTGATCGGAAGGATAACACTTCCGGCAGCCACAACGGCGGAGCTCACAAGACCTTCCCCGTCTGCAACTGCGGAAACCAAAGTGACTAAAACTTCCGCAATGCGTTCACGTGGGGACATTTCAAAACGGTTTTTGCAGTAGTACATAGTTTTGATGTCGTGTTTCAGGGAAGGGAACAGATGCATTGGTTTCGTCTTAGCATATGAGTAACGCTCTGGAAGGTATCATACTTGGCACAGTTTTGTTGCCACGTTGGGAGAAATGAACAACCTGTTGGTAACGTTACGAGAATATGGAACTGTCGGTTATGATGAACGAGTTGGCATTTGGCAGGAGGAGACGGAACAAACTCTTTGGTAACGTTTTGGCGAGTCGAACCAGTGACGATTCCTCCCACTGAACGCTTCAACAGCTCGATTCTGGCCACGATATAAGGGTTCCAGCCTAGTTTAGCCAGGGGGGGATATTCCAGTTTTTCAGCCAGTAAGGGAGAAAAAAAGTTAGCTGTAAAATTATTGCAGATACTGTTAGTGTAAAGTCGACCATTCTCTGTTACATGTGGGCTTCTTTGCCTTTTGAAGACTCGATTGTAATTTCCAGAGAGGAGTCTTGAAGACTTTCTGTTCAGCCTTCTGTTTTACAGTTTTCTGTAGTTAATTTTGACAGAGACAGAAGATAGCAGGAGAGTTTTGCTGCAATTTATCCAGAGTGTTGTTTGTATTTAGAAGTCGACCATTTCTCTGTTATAGTTTGGCTTCGTTGTCTTTTGAAGTCCAAGTTGTAAGTTCCAGAGTGGAGGTCTTGAAGACTTCCTGTCCAGCATTTTGTTTCTGCAAATGCTGAAGTTGATGCTAGAACCATTTTGTACCATTTAAAGCCATTATTTGGATCGGTACCCATTGGAGAGGGACCCGGAGACATAGCCCAGTGGAGGGGGTGAACTCCGTTATCAACTTCTGTTTATGACTCTATTTCTGTGTTTTCTTCCTTGTATCTGTCTATCAGTGTTGTGATTTTCATTCCTGTTCTGAGCATTTAATTTCTGTTAATGCTATTCCTTTAAGTAACCTGTTGCATGCATTCTTTTACAACAAACTTTTAATGCACTAAAGTTGAGGTCCAACAGATCATTTACATTATTGATCCTCCCGATCGGAACATCAAGGCATGACAACATGACTCAAATACATAATAGATACATCCCGGAATAAACATTAGGTTACAATACATAAGATACATAGATGAATACATTTCGAAGTTACAAATACATCAACAGTCCCAAGATGGCTCAATGAAGAACGATAGGATATATAATAAGGGTTGAAGTAATGTGGTGGTTTATGCTTTGTCTAAACAATTTGAAGAGGAGGGTTCACTCTTTTCCTTATCCTTATTAGTCCCAATATGGCTCAACAAAGCACGACATGAATGGTTGGCCTATAACACAATTAGACACCTCGTCAGAAGGATTCAAGAAGACCTAAATCCTCCACTAGGGTATATATGGAACCCAACTATTTTGCAGGAATGCATCTTAATCACTTCATATTTAACCTTGAAACCATGAACTTCAGAGGAATTACATTCATTACCCACAACAATTCACTTAGGATTTCACAAAACTTATGAAAGAATTAAGCATTCTCTCTTTTGGGAATGCATAAAAATATATATATAACTTCATTGCAACCTGCGACAGTTGTCGGTGACATAAGGGTGAAACAATAAAGTGATTAGGCGCTTTCCAACCACTTCCCATTCCCAACCATATATCATATGGAAATATCTATGGATTTCATTGTGGGGCTTCCTAAGGTGGGCAATAAAACAATCATTATGGTGGTATTAGATCATTTAACCAAATACACCCATGAATCTGTGCCTTACCAACAAATTTCACACCCTTAATCGTGACACAAGTTTTTATGGATCAAATTTTCAAGCTCCATGGCATGCCCACTTCTATTGTCTCTAACAGTGACCCCGCTTTTACTAATTAGTTTTGGCAGTAGTTGTTTGAACTTTAGGGCACTTAGTTGAATCCCAACACAACATATCACCCCCAAACATATGGTGAAACAAAAGCGGTCAATAAATACTTGGAAAACTACTTGTGATTCTTTGCGACAGATAAACCACACCAATGGGCCCAATGGCTCCCTTTGGTCGAATGGTGTTATAATACCATTTATCATAGCTCCACAAAGATGGCACCGTATAAAGCAATGTGTGACAAAAAACCCTTATCAATGATTTCATGTCTAGCAAGAACCTTTAGGTTTAGGTAGTTGATAGCACCCTCTGCACCAGAGTGGACATTCTCTACATCCTTAAAGACATTTTGGTTCACGATCAAAACAAAATGAAGCAAAAAGTAGATCATCATCTATTCAAATGCTCCTTTGAAGTTGGAGATCAAGTGTTTCTTTGACACCAACCATATAAACAAGCGTCCCTTAAGGCCCATCTACATCAGAAGCTCACTCTAAAGTTCTATGGGCCCTACACCATCCTTAAATGCATTAGACAGGTGCCCAATAAACTTGCTTTTCCACACCATGTCTCTTGCCTAAAAAAAGTGGTGGGGTCTAATTGTAAATTACAGACCAATTTACAAGAACTAGATGAGAAAGGCTCCATTTGGATTCAGTCATATGCAATATTTGCTTCTAGGGAACCACAATTGCAATGGCGCACAAGCTCATTCCATTCCTAGTCGCATAACAATTATGTTGTACAATATGAAGCAACATATGATGAATTTTGTTTGCTTTAGCTACATAATTTTTGGTAAAATATGCTTGATCTACACTACCAAAGCTTTAACCAAGGTCTTATAACCTCATACGTTAAGTAGTATGATAGGTGTATGACTAAAGATGGCCTCCAAGTCATGAGGCTTAGGAATAAATTTGATTAATAATTTGCTGGTGTGTTTCTCTGATGATATCTTATGGGAGGGTTCTTTGTAAACCTACAACATGTTAGGCTCGACAAATTCCCATGTGGCATTAGAGAATTCACAATCAAAACCATCAAGTCTCGGTGTCTTATCATTGACCATTTCTATTAGAGTAGTTGTTAACCCATCCAAAGTCAATGACTAATCAAATGTTCTCTCATGTTTAGGAAAACAACAATTTAAGATTCTGTCCAAACATGTCGGCATAAATATTATACTTATTCGAGATCCCATGGGATCGAAACACATTCTTATAGTGGCTAACAAATTCTTTCAAATATCTTCTTAATTGAGTGTGGAATTTTTATTTGGAGGGATTTGAAAAAACCCTTCATATACCAATACCCCATCTTAAATCCAGTGTATTGTAGCTCATAATCCCCCCCCCCCAAGCTTGAAAATCTCATCAACCCTAAATATGGTGAATTGTGATTGTTCATGCTTAGACATCTTTATCATATGAACTAAAAATAGGATTTGAGCTCAATCGCTCCAATTTATCCTTAATACCCATGCGATGTTTATGTTTGGTGGTTGCATTTCCTTCTCATGGAAATGAAAGAAGGATGTTGCACAACTAATGGTACCCCCCCCCCCCACTAGACAATCTAACCCCCTTCTCCTCTCAATGGCGATGACAAATCTTAGACCCTTTTAATGGAGTTCAAATATCTAGGATGTTGAGGTATTATGGCGCAATAAGTAAAATGAGTCTCATGAATATGCATTTTCTTAGGCCCTCCACAATGATCTAGAAACTGATAGTATAGGTTGATGGTTTTAGAGAGTAAACTCCCCTAGCACCCAAACTAACCTTCCTACCTTGTATTCAAATGAGAAGATATTTTTTTATGAGAGAATGACCATATTTAGCCTTATCAAAACTCTTTCATTTCCTTTTTAGAAGTTCGACCAAGTGGCCACAACCCTCATGACTCGTGCCTTTTCAATTTAATGGGATCATAAAAGCCAAACCTAGCTTTGAACCTATTTCAAACAACCTTCTCCATTTAAGAAATTACAGTGTGAGGCATACTCTTGTTATCATCTCTGGTTTCCTTCTTCCACAATATCATCAACAAGCTCAACCAATGTTTAAAATGTATTAAACGAGACCACACTTTTGACATTAACAACATACACCTAGTTATCAATTTATAAACATTGGGCACTTTAAATCCTTGATATTTGAGGCCATCTGAGGTTTTAATAGAGTGAGCAGGATTATACCCTTCAACCCCTGAAGAAGTGGATGATTTGAAGTGGCACACATTTTCCATCCTAGTAATTGAGGTTGTGAGCTTATTAGGATCCAACTTTGTTTTGAGGATAGATTTTGATGATTGAACGTTGTAGTTCATTGCCACTTTGTTACAACGAGAGGGATTTCAAACCACTCATACCCACAGCCATTATTATTTACAGGAGATGCATCTTGGGTTGAGGCATTGGTGTACTAGGTTATCGATGAGAAGGCAATCTCAAATTCTTTGATAAAAGATTGTGATAACTAAAACAAGGGTTCAAAAGGTTATGCACCTTGGAGTTTATTTGAGTAAATTACCCTTGAGCCAGATATAAACATTTTTTTATAGATTTGACATGTTGACTTTGAAGAACACTCTTTTGTAATGCTTAGGTTTGGAAAATTAGGTAGATTCATGGTAGACCCCCCTATAAAGTTTAGGAACCGACCCACATAAGAGAACAAATTTACATTGATTGACTAAGAAGTCTTCAACCCATGGGGATAAAACCACTAAAGTGTTTCAACACAACTAGTGGCAATGTAAAATAATAGTAAAACAATGGGCAAGTTTAAAATCAAATGAACAAAAAAAACTTTTGTTAGGATCCAAGTACTTGGTCAACGTTATCAGTATGTCTCCCTTAATTTTTTAAATGAAGACTTTATGATGGCCTTAAGCAAAATTTGATTATCAAAATATCTAAGTATTGTGTGCCTTTTAAGTTTACCACAAAGACCATAATACTTAGCAATTGAAGTACAAGATGCGGATTTTCATAACCTCATGGAATTTTTTTTATAAGAACCAATTTTAAAAAAGCCTTTAAAAATAACATTTTCACAATTGGTGGATACATTGTTATCTTAGATAACATGAATGTATCAAATTTGACTTGGGCATAGTGTTTACTATTATAAAACATCCATAAACCTTCTTGTGGGAATCAAAAGAAACTATTTAAAACACCACAAGTCATTTTTTTTTAGGAATCAGGAAAAACTATTTAAAACACCACAAGTCATTAGTAAATTATAAAGGTAGGAAACTATTTAAAACGCCACAAGTTAGTAAGTTATAAAAGCAAAGAGTAACAACGAAAACAATGAGGAATGAATGCATACAAATCCAAACCAACAAAATCCTTATGAGATCAGTTTAACGTGATGTAAAACAAATTTTATTATTTACATTATTTCACTTTGACATGCATTCTCTCACATATAAAAAGGTATAGAGTATAATAGGTCATGATATATCATGACAAGTCAAACAAATAATAACCATTGAACGTAAACAACTCTAAATATTCAAGATTATTGTATAATTGGTTTTAATTTTGTCTACTTAAAATTTAGTCATCCATTTTAAATACCATACCGTGATATGTTCATATATCATTGGAAACTTGTCATTTCCTGTAAGGCCGCCTATTACTGATTGAGATTGAGATGCTAGCGAGTGCAATCAACTTCCACTTTTGGGTGGAAGGTTTGCATGTAGAGGTGGTTTGGGTCTTTCGCTATTGTCACATATAAAGTGGGTTCATTACACAACCATTTCATCAAGTTTATATGTTCATTACACGACCATTTCATTAAGAGTTACAATCACAATGTACATGTAGACATCAAATAATGATGAAGGTAAAGGGAACATAAAGATAAAACAATGATGAATGTAAAGGCCTCTTAAAATATTTATTATATTCTGGTAGCTATAATGGTATGGAAAAGCTTGTAATATAGCTTACGAGGTTAGTATAATAAAGTAATGGGTGTGTGAGATAGTGTACATTTATTAGGTGAATATATATTTTATTTTTTATTTTTTTGTGTTTTATATATATATATTTTAGAGTGGTTTTGAATGACACAATTATATATAATATATAATGTAGAGTTATTTTGAATCTTTTATATATTTTAGTGTTATTTTGAGTGACATGATTATATATTACATAAAAGAATTTTAAACTATACATTATATAAAAAAAATTATTTTGAACTATACATTACATATTTTAGAGTTACTATCATAAATCATTAGTTAAAGTAGTGCTACATTTTTTTATAGAAAAAGTATATATTTGGAAAAAATATATATAAATATTTTTTAAGATTAAAAAAAGTGGTTAATGTGTTATTGAAAAGTAGTAGTTGTTGTATTTTTGTAAGAGATTTATTGATAAGTGATTGAGTTTTCATAATCCTTATTTGATTGTGTAGTCACAAACAATTTATTTTTGTAAATGGCGTCCCACCCCTTGATAGGTGGTGGATACTTGTCATTTAATAGAGTTCATGGAAGCTCCCTAAGATTCTTTAGACAATCTATATCTACAATATATCATCTATATCACTTTTTTGTCATCATCTAAATGATTAGTTGTCAAATTAACCGTCATATGCCATATCTCATTTTCATTGACTTACAAAACTTAGTAAAAAAATCTCATAGTCCAAAAGCCTCAGCAACAAATCATACTCCTAACTTTTTACTCTTCCCCCCCTCCTTTTTCTTGATTCCCTCCAACCAACCACTTACCTAGGGACAGTGGAGTTTTTATCGCCATTAGTTGCTTTAACTTGTCTAGTGGAGGCATAAGAGCTAGGTCCCTTTCCCAATCCAAATAATCTAATTCATGCCTCATCTTCCCTCTCCCAAATGATTCTTCCTACATTGAGGCCAACACGAGGACAATTGCTTCTAGAGCCATTATATAATCACTGTCTTTGCCACACCCTTTTGAATATGGAACTATAACATTTGCAGAGCAACAAGATTAAGTACAATTGAAGTTTTGACTGGCCCCAATCGATGGTGTTTGATCTTTGAGTATTTTTGCCATGATGAATTCCTATTTCCCTCATTAGTAGTGTATGAAACTTTGCCTCTGGACAAGAGGTCACGACTTGTCCATGATTAAAGCGAAGTTTGCATTAGGAGCCAGTGTTTCCATAATATAGAAGTTGTGTCCAACTTTGATCTCTACTCTCCAACACAATTTGGTTAAAGAGGCCTTTGCTTAATTTTGCATAAATACATATTCAAGTGCAGGTATTGGAAACATCCTCGCTAATTTCTAGAGCCAGTGTATTAAACTTGCCCAAGGCATTATTAAAGTTATTTTTCTAATATTAATTTAGTTTTTTATGGATGCTTTTGGTCTACGCAGACAAGTATCGATTACTATATTATTATTACTATTGTTGTTATTTTAAATTTTAATAGACATAAGATTATTGTCATGCTACAAAATTTGGTCTTCATCTGAGAGGTCAAGAGTGGAGAGTATGTATTATGCCAAATTTAGCTAGGATTCACACATGCCCCATCCGTTTTTTATAAGCATAGGTACACACAAGCATAAGCACATACGTTAGAGAGAGTTGAACCATAGTGAGGACAATAACAATACTTGCCCTCATTCATGTGATAAGTCACTATTGACACCATTTTGCTAAAAATATAAAATGACCAAAGTTATCATTTTACTTTTTTCACGTTACCAAAAACCTCACCACTTCGAAAACTAGCTTTATTGCCAAATACAACATATTTGATTCTTTGTTACTTTTTTTTCTCCCACACGTTGACTCACCCACACAACACATTCTAGAAAGAAGGGGAGCAAGTTAATAAGTGGATAAAGTCAACCCTTTTTAAATGGAAATTATTCTGCAAATATATATAGTGAGGATTTCGTTGGATGTTATAGTTCCACTTGATTGATGGGAACTTTGACCATGAAACTTCACCTTTAAGGTTTTTAGCCCAATTTAAGAAGACCCAGATCATTGAAATTTAAACAAAGATGAGTGGATTAGGGCAACACACATTCCCCATCTGTTTTTTATAAGCATAGGTACACACAAGCATAAGCACATGCATGAGAGAGAGTTGAACCATAGTGAGGACAATAACAATACTTGCCCTCATTCATGTGATAAGTCACTATTGACACCATTCTGCAAAAATATAAAATGACCAAAGTTATCATTTTACTTTTTTCACGTTACCAAAAACCTCACCGCTTCGAAAACTAGCTTTATTGCCAAATACAACATATTTGATTCTTTGTTACTCTTTTTTCTCCCACGCGTTGACTCACCCACACAACACATTCTACAAAGAAGGGGAGTAAGTTAATAAGTGGATAAACTCAACCCTTTTCAATGGAAATTCTTCTGCAAATATATATAGTGAGGATTTTGTTGGATGTTATAGTTCCACTTGATTGATGGGAACTTTGACCATGAAACTTCACCTTTAAGGTTTTTAGCCCAATTTAAGAAGACCCAGATCATTGAAATTTAAACAAAGATGAGTGGATTAGGGCAACACTTTGTCTTGATTAAGAAAATGGACTCACTATAAAAGTTGAATTTATCCACTTATTAACTCATCCCCAAAGAAGAAAGGGGGTATTGAGCAAAGCACGCATATTCATCTTGCCACCAAGTAACCATTACTCCCTTGTTGCTTCTTCCATTAACAAAAACATCATAATATATTGAGAATTATAGGTATTTTTCTAGCTTGAAAATGAGCCTTCTATTAACATAAAAACATAATATACAAAAACGTTGTTATAGGCCTGCCCTCAAGAGACCAGGCTAGCTAGTTCTGGATACGAAGCTATATCTAAAAGTTGCCTTAGAAAGTTTCAAAGCCTACCCTGGAGAGGGAAACCGTGGTTGATTAAAGATTAAGATTGCATACAAGACCATATGAAGTACTACCTTAAAGAGTCTCAATGCCTGCCTAAACAAGGGAAACTAGCCTTGTATAACAACTAACTAGAAAGCCATAGAAAAAACACTATGTTGATCACCAACCAAAATCAAAGGAATGTTAAGCAAAGTAAGATGTCATGAGTTACACTTGATAGTGGCCATTCAAGGAGATTTTGATATAGTCTACCCATGAATTGCTTCCATTGCCATCCACTATTTGAAAGGGAGTGTTTACAATCTCCTCTAATTCATCTAGTTACTATTGGAGTCAGTCTATATCCTCCTTGATCCGATAATTTCTCGAAGAGTTGTAGCTTGAAAGAACTCACGATCCATCAACACCCTAACTAAGAGGTTCTTCATGGTTCAATAAGGACTGCAACCACCTTCCCATTCCTTGTCTTGCTCTCCCCCTTCCAGTGATAGAGCCTCCATGGATTCAATTGTTTGTTCAATATGGTATGGGACTGTTGAGTTAAAGGAATGCCTCCCATTGTCTTGCACAACCCCCTGGCGCTATGTTGTCATGGTGCCATTACAACATAGCCCCAATTAAGATAGAGCACCTGCATGATGAGGTGCTTTTCCCCTGTCTGGTTAAGTTGCCGAGCATAGAATCATCTGGTTGGCAGATCTCAGAACGAGCCACTCACATTTCTTCCATAAACAACTTCAAACATCCCCATAACCATATGAAAATCATCCCCGACCAAATAAATCTGCACAGTCTCGTCATTAAGGTCAATGTTGGAGTAAGTGTCATCCTCCCTAATCTTCCCCATTCTCTTGGCCCTTCTGCACATGAGCCCAAAGATCTCGACATGAATGACATGTTCCATCAACCTTAAATTCCTAGGCTATCATAGGTGAGGAAAATTCCATTTATGTGTGTGCAAGGCCAAACACCCTTTCTCCTCCATTGTTCCACTATTTTGCAACGAGATTGCATCCACGAGTTGGCCATATGTATATTTTGAAAGCCCTGTCTTATCCTTCCTTGCATATCAAGCATTATAACACTTAACCTAGTCCAAATGTCACCTATCCCACATATAATATTCATAAGTATAGCCTCTCGATTGTTGCCCACATACATCAAGAATATTGAAAATTATATGCTACAATAAATGAAGCTTCACAATTAAATATAAAATTAAAAAAAAATGAAAAAAAAAACTCAAATAAAACCTATCCAACAATTTATTATCTCCCTTATTACTCATTATTTTCATACACATATCCCATTGCCCCCTTTTAATAAAGTGCATCAAAACTAAAATGAAAACTTAATTATTTTTTTAGGTACATTCAATAATAGGTCCCACTTCTTTATCGAGGATTCCTTTTCTTGATGAGTTGTGGTTGACTATTTATGGATGAAATGCTTCCTTAAAATGATCTCAGGAATGATCTAAACGAACATGTAAATATTAACACAATCATTTATTCAAATCTATATGAATGATGGGCACCATGTGATGTTCTATGCAAATTTCAAGAAAGTCAAAATTTGAAGCTTCCCCTACAATTGTGGGGTTTATCTCGGTTTTTATCTATAGAATTCAAAAGTAAAAGGTCTGTGATGCCTGCCTGTCTACACGGCATTCTCCGTTGATTGGTTGGGTGTACCATTGACTGCGACCTGCCGTCGTTTGCTTTTGCTTTGCTTACATACTTAGGTTTTGTTCGATGCCCGCTTCCAAGCCTGGGATAGAGAGAAAATTTCGGATTTAGATTAGGAAGGGGAGAATCGTCATTATTTATACATATCTAGATTAGATGCTGTCTGAAAGTAATTGCGCCATTTGATTACTCGTTTCTACTGTCTGTCCTATTCAATTCGGGATTTCCATCCAAAACCAAATCTGAAAATTCTACACTAGTTTTCATTCAAACGGAAACTAACTGATTCTGGTTTCGATTTGCGATCATTCCCGCAGTATGACTTCTGGGAAAAATGGGCTCTTGCCACCTTCCTTTGTTTCTAATTTGCAAAATGTCCTAAAGAACAGGAAGATAGAAAAACCCCCAGATGAAGAACAAAAACACCAAGAAGAAGAAGCAGAAGCTAAGATCGAGGCTCCTGCCGAAGAGAAGACATGTACTGAAGATTTAGAGAAGAATGAGGATTTAAGACCCATCGTTCTTGTGACCAACGAGGATGGAATAGAAGCACCGGGGCTCAAATGCCTTGTCGAAGCTCTTGTCAATGGAGGTCGGGTTAATGTTCATGTCTGCGCTCCCGAATCGTAAGTGTTTTTCCTTCACTTCATTTTGTGAATATACGCCAAAAATGTCATATTTAATTTCATGCTCATCGTGTCTTACCTTTTTATTTGTTGAAGCAGAGATAAATCTGGAAGCGGACATTGCGTGTCAGTTCGTCAGACTCTGGTTGCAAGTTCTGTTGGTATCAAAGGGGCTACAGCTTATGGAGTTTCTGGTAATCTGCTTTCTCTGTTCTTTCAATAATCTGAAATTAACGATCATGATTGCTGTGAAAGGGGATTCAAAGGATATCTATTTAGTCCCATAAATCCACGAATTTAAGTCGTATTCTCAAATGTTTTGAGACACTTTACTTTTAAAGTTCGAGAATAATTTCTTATGAAGCATACCGAGAGAAATGGCAGTGAGCTCTAACCAAACGTCCTTACTCTTTGAAGTTGTTACTTCATCATGGATTTCCTTACATTTAGATTAAATTTAATGGCCCGATGCCAATGTTGTAAAGTGGGAATGTTGCTGTTCCCACTATGGTTCAAATCTTTTACATGTTTGCCTAGGTTCAAATCTTTCATAAGACATGTTTGCCTCTCATTTTCTGTTTCATGGCATCTTCATTCAAGGATTTTTCATGAGTGTAAAACGTATCATTGTTTTTGCATTAAGAAATGTCCTGCTTGCTCGTATTGACCGGAAGTGTCTATTAAAAAACAATTTGAATCGTCCCAATGTGCTTGCATTTATTATTTTCTGTTCGGCACATGCCTGATTGATCGATATTGTCTGTATCGTTTCTTTTTCTGAGGAAATAATTTCACTTCACCCTCACACACTTAAGCGAAGAATGAAGGTGCTGGTATCATGTCGGTTCTTCTCCTTCTTCCCTGGAATTTCCAGATGGAAGGTGTATCGACTGCCAGACACATAGGTGGCTGGTAACCCCAAAGAACCCAATGAGATTTGATCCCAAGACCTTTGAGGACTCAGCACAAGTGAATCTACCGATTGAGCTAACACCTGGGGCTTAATCTGGCCTGTGTTGTTGTTGACAAGTGATTATATTAATCACCATTAATAACATACTTCAGTGACTGTATCTTGTTTGAGATAAGGCTGTACTTGACACTTGTCAATATACAGGTACTCCAGCGGATTGCGTCTCATTAGGTTTATCTGGAGCACTCTTTCCTTGGAAGAAGCCTTCGTTGGTAATTATTGGATACTGTTTCTTCTTCTTATTAAATGATTTTCTGTAAAGCATTATATTGATGAATATGCTGTTACTTATATATTGCAAAATTGACACAACACAGCCAGAAGCTAAATCCAAAATCATTGTTGTATATGCAGGTAATTAGTGGAATCAATAAGGGATCAAACTGTGGATATCACATGTATGTTGAACATATCATCTTTTTTATAGAGTGTTCTTCTTGTTATTGTGCGTGTAGGCGATAAATCAGGAGACGTTGCTTTTCTATTGGAGTGTATCCTGTCAACTGTTGCTTTTAATTGGAAAACCATTATTTTTCAAGAAATAAAAAATAGAAGGCAGGAGTTACATTTTAACTTCATGTATCATATTCTGAACATTTTATTGCTAGAATTCAAGGCATCATTGATCCATGTCTTTTCTGGAAACCTACAGCAGGGATGTAGCCAATGTGGCCACCTTTTTACTTTGGCGTAGTATACACTATATAGAATAAGTTGGGATTGCCTTATTTAGAATATTTCGTACAGTTACCCTAACTTACAGTTGGTGTGTCATCCTTGGCAATCTCCACAGCATTTATTCTGGCGCTGTTGCAGGGGCAAGGGAAGCTCTCATGTCGGGGGTTCCCTCTATTGCAATATCTTTGAATTGGTAAGGAGCCAATGTGGTTTCATCTAACTGGCACTTACGATTTTATCCTTTTCACTATTTTGTATGTACATTTGTGTGATGATTTCTTCTGTTACATTTTGGTCAGGAAGAAAGCTGAGAGCAGTGAAAGTGATTTCAAGGAAGCAGTGGAAGTCTGTCTGCCTTTAATATATGCTGCAGTACAAGATACTGAAAAGGATCTGTTTCCCAAAGGATGCCTGCTAAAGGTTGATATTCCAACATGCCCATCTGCGAACAAGGTTAGTTTTCCCTGCTATTAGTGCTATTTGGCATGTTGCTTGTTAATTAAAAAAAAATCCATATCAGACTGGCCATTTTAGACTGCACGTTGTTACTATTTTTGATCAAGGATGTCAACTAAAGTTTGACCAGCAGTTAAATACTCCGTTAAAGTATGTTGTGCAGAACCTAAAGAAATTTATTTAGAAATATTGTAATTTACTCTGATGTAGCTATTTTAAATTAATTTAGCTTGCATTGTTTGTCAAAATCTAACTTGCCATAGGTTGTTACTGTAATATAATAGTTACTCAAGGACATGTACCTATGCTTGCCGTGAGGCTCTCTATTCTAGGCAACTTATGCATGTAGCTTCGGTGCACTTCCTTAGAATAGAATCAGGGTTTGATTCAGTCAAGTAGGGTGCCCTTGTAAAGGTATCTTCATGCATTGTAACCAGTCCACAACCTCCTGCAGGGTGGGTGAATGATTGACATTCAATTTACCAGTGTGTGCACTGTTTTTTTCCTTTTATAATTCTGAGTTAAGAAAGAAAAACAGAGATGATTTCTGAGTGCTGCACTTTCTTATTAGTTGCTGTTAGTACATTTCAGTTAGTGTATTTGTTTTCAGATCTAGTATACATAAATGGTTTTATGAGTTCCATGAGTTTTTCCAGCTTTCCAGGGTTGAGGTCTATTTACCATGTACTGAGATTTTAACATGGCAACAGACCGCATTTTCTGAATCCTTCTAGGAATCTGTGTATGGAATGTAGGGCTTCTATGTTGGAATGTTTCAGGGGTGGATTGCATAAGATCCGTGCTTGAGAAAAGCACTGTGGATATGTGATAGTCTGATAGATTGTTTTAGGTTGCTGATCTGTTTTGTCTAGTAGTGTGTTCACTGTTCAAAGATTAGCAATATCACTACCTGTAGTCTTAGATACGAAAATAGATTGGTAGGCCCTTCCAACTTCGTTCCATGGAAGTGTTGGGTGCAAATGCTTTTGGAGGAGCATGAGCTTTTGGCATCTTGTGGAGAAGAATGTTACATTTCCTATAGATGCTGCTTTGTTGGCAGAATATAACAAGAAAATGTCCAAGGGAAGCAAGGCATCCTTAACTTGGTGAAGGATCACTTCACCTTAGCATTGTTGAAAAGGCAATTGGTAAGGAGATGTTTGATGCTAATCACTCTATATTACATTGAAAACATAAATCATAAGATGCTTATGAGGAATAAGCTTAGAGAATGAGCAGGACATATAACATAGGCAGTTATTTGATGGAGATTATTGAACTCCATGATCGACCTGCAGTAGTTGGAGAAGAGGTCAAGAAAGAGTTAGTACCCATAGCCTTGAATGTATTTTTCATCTTCTTGGCAGCCTTTTGTCAAGGTTGTCCATGCTCAAGATAAGCTTCCCACCTTTGAGAAGCTATGGGACGATTTCATCCAGGAGGAGATGAGATTGGAGATGGTTGTAGGTATGGATGAGGAAGAGTAAAATCTACCCCTTCATCAGTTGGATGAAGAAGGGCATTAAGAAAAGAGGATTGGGGAAGGGCTAGAGAGGAAAGGAGGATTCAGGTTTTGTGAATTAGGGCAAGAAAGGCTTCAGTCATGTCAAGTGTCAGATGTTGGTCACTATGCTTCTTAGCCTTTTGAGAAGAAGGGGAAGGGCAAACCACATTAGAAAAATAAGTTTGTAGGGAGCGTAGAAGTAGGGAGTGTAGAAGCCTTTTTCAGAGTGGATGAGCTTGCATCCAAGTTTGATATAGTCTTCTCCATGGTCTCATGTCTTTCATCTAATGTTGTGTTTGGTGTTAAATGGTATGTTGACAATGGAGCATCCATACACGACCTTTAGGCTTTAATGAGAAGGCTTTTAATAGACTTCAAGACTAGGAGGTAGGCATATAGATGGAACTTGGTGATGATGCCATGTATTCAGAAGTAGGAGTGGGATCCATTTAATCTTGGATGCCCTGAGGTGATGTTCTTGAGATTAGTCTCATGAAGGATCTACTTTTGGTTTCAGTTTTGATAGAACTAGGATGTGTTGTTGAGTTTGATGATCATTTGAAGGATGCCTAGATCTTGGTTGTGTTTTGGCTAGAGGTTTGAGAGGGTGTATGTACATGTGCTAGTGAATCCATTGAGAGCCCTAGTGCATGATAATGACAACTTGTGCAAGTTTTGGCACAATAGGGTGGGTCACTTGCACTACAAAGCATTGCTTAACTTGAAGGACATGGTGTAGGGATTGTCGGACTTCAAGTTTGAGAAGACAAGAGTGTGCAAGGGCTATGCACTCAACACGAATGCTAAGATTGCTTTACCAAGCAATGAGCATAGGTCAAGAGAGATTCTATATTTGATACATACAAAACATATTTTGACCCACCACTTTAACTTCACTATGAGGTAATATTTATTATGTTTCATTTATTGACGATTCCTTTGATAAGATTTGGATTTACCTCATGAATACTAAGGATGAGGTCTTTGAGAAGTTTCAAGAGTATACAACTCTTGTAAAAAATCAAACAGGTAAGAAGATTAAAGCGTTGAGATGATATATTGGTGGATTGTATATCTCTAAGGAATTTGACATTTTTTGTAGAGAAGTAGGTATCAAGAGGAAGTTAACAGTGCCTTACAACCCACAACAAAGTGGGGTCGTAAAAGGCAAGAATGGATCTATCATAAAGATTGCCAAAGTAATGATCCATGACTTAGATTTGCCTGTGTCTTTGGGCAAGTGTGTTGCACAACATTCTACATTCTGAATGAGTGTCCTCACAAGATATTGAAGAACAAGACACCAAAAGAAGCTTTTACTATTGAGAAACTGCATGTATCACATTTTCGTGTTTTTGGTTGTCCTCTCTTGTGTATATTCATATTCTTGAGGAGAAAAGAACTAAGTCAGAACCTTGTAGTTTAAGGGTATATTTGTGGGAGACAATGAGACTTTCAAGTATCATAGAGTTAACGTTTTGTTCTAGTGGAATATAGGTGTAAGCGATGATGTCAAGTTTAACAAGGATGCAGGGCCCTTTAAGTCTCGAGAGCCTCCAACATAGATGGAAGAGTTAGAGAAGCTTGCTGCCCCAAAGAATGATCAATAGATTCCAAATAAATTGGGTTTAGATTAGTGAGATTCCAGTATTGGTACACAAACCATTTCGCATTCAAGTTTAGTAAGAAGGCGTAAATGGTTTACCTAGACAATACAGGAGGCACATGAGCAAGTAGGAAATCCTAATACTTCTTTTTGGGTGAGTCATCCGCCTAAGAAGTTTTTAAATTATGTTGTGTTGATGTCTTCCATTATTGATGCAAAGCCTTTTGGTTATGACGTGGAAATAAGTGAGAAGGTATGGTGGGATGCAATGGTAGAGGAATACAACTCCATCCCGGAGAATGGTGTCTAGGAGATAGTAGGAAGAATGGTAGGGAAGTTAGTGATTGATTCTTGGTGGTTGTACAAGGTGAAAGCATGTAGCTAATGGTAGTATTGAAAAGTATAAGGCGAGGTTCATAGTGAGAGGATACTCTCATAAAGATGAAATAGGCTAAAAGGAGACCTTTGGATTAGTTGCCAGGTATACTTCCATTAGAACCATTTTGTCTTTAGCACTGGTATTTAATTGGCCTTTCTATTAGATGGATTTTAAGACAACTTTTCTTAATGGTTTGATTGAGGAAGAAGTATATATTAATCAAGTGAGAGGTTTTGAGGTGCATGGGTAGGATACCCATGTGTGTCGGTTGAAGAAGGTTTGTTATGGGCGAACTAGGCACCGCTTGTGTACTCACAAATTGATGAGTATTAGTTGTTTGATAAATATGATTTGCATATCCAATGTTGTTTGTAGATGACTTGGTCTTAACAAGTAGTGTAGAAAATCTCATAACATGGTGCAAGAGGAAACCGACAAGTGACTCACAAATTGATGAGTATTAGTTGTTTGATAAATATAATTTGCATATCCAATTTTGTTTGTAGATGACATGGTCTTAACAAGTAGTTTAGAAAATCTCAAAACATGGTGCAAGAGGAAACCGACAAGTGAATTTAACATGAAGGACATTGGCTTTATGCACTATTTCTTAGGTCTAGAGGTCCAACAGAGTTTAGGAAGGGTGTTCCTTGGATAGGGTAAGTATGCAGTTGAGAATTTGAAGAAGGTTTAGATGATGGATTGTAAACCCTTGGCTACTTCTATGATACCTAACTTGAGGTTATCAACATATTCATATTCAAATTGGTTGATTGATTAGTATGTAGACAATTGATAGGTTCCCTCATGTATATGGTAAATACTGGATCTGATATTTGTTTTCTAGTGAACACATATAATAACTATATGGTTGAGTTGAGGCAGATTCATTGGATTGTTGCAAAGCATGCGTTTTGTTACTTGAAGGGCACACTGCATCATGGTTTGATGTATGTTGGAGGTGATGAGTTGATGCTTCATGATTTTGTTGATTTTGATTGGGTGAGAGATAAAGGGCACATGAAGATTAGTTTAGGATTTTGCTTTAGTTTGCGGTCAGGTATGACATCTTGGTACAACAAGAAGTAGGCAATAGTTGCACTCAGTTCAGTAGAGGAGTACATGGCATTAAGTGCCACTAATTATGAGGCTATTTGGATTCACAAGTTGTTAGCATAGTTGACAGGTAAGAGGTTGGAGCTCATAGTGGTTAATCATGATAATCAAAATTGCATCAAGCTCTCTAAGAATCCTGTATTTTATGATCACTCCCAGCACATTGAGATTTGGTCCTGTTATGCCATATATTGTATGGGCATACTAGATTTTATTTTTGCTTTCAACGTGCTTCAACATTCTAGACTCCTATTGTTACAGGTGATATCAATGTTGTGATGATTATGGTATGATGCCATTTTATGATACTATGCCATGCCAAAAGATTGGCTATGATGATGATATGTTACTTGATGTTGTATTTTGTTGCTTCTACATGATTCTGCCTATGGTTGTTTTGATGAGTATAACTAGTAGTATTAGTCATAGGTTGACATGGGTGAAGGATTTTTGATTTATATATGTACCATTGACGAAGATGACCCTTGGTTTTGCAACAACTATTCCCCTTTCTTTGGTTTCATAATTGGCCATTTTCATTATCCATCATCATTTCAATTTAATTATGCATCCTAAAGGTTACTACATTGACTTGATGAACTCTTGATCCCCCCCTTTGTATTCCCTTCACCTCAAGTGCCTCCAAGTTTTCCTTGTGTCTGGGGCCCACTTGTGTTGTAGTGAATCTTGCAATTATTCAGGAGGTTCCTAGGTATGCTCCTTGAGGCTGGCTACTATTAACCACGAAGAGCTATCATTGAGCAATGTTTCCCCTTAAATCTGAAACAAGAAGGTTGTTACCCTATAATGCCTCAAAAAGGGTAGTTGAAGACAAGCTCCTAGTCTAAGAATCTTGTACGAGAAGCTGGCGAAGAAGACAAATTAGTACTAGATCCTAAAGAAATAAAGAGGGACCAAGAAATTGCAAAATCCAGAAAAAGAAAAGCTTGCAAGGATTACTGGTATATGTTGTCGGTAAAATGAAAGCATCTCCTCATCCAAGGTACAAGAATAAAAGTCCAAGAAGAAAAGGGAGCAGAAAGAAGAAAAGGAAAAGAATAAAAAGGGAGTCTTATTGCTAAGGTCAAAGGGGTAACTATCTCACATCACAATCCCTTGTTGAGACACATCCCTATTCTTTGTACTTTGGTGAAGACTACAAAGGCACCTTGATCCCACATCTTGAGTCATTAAGTTGATTGAAAACCATTTCACTTGTTTAACCTTGGTTGAGTCATTCACCTCCACCCCGGAGGAGAACTACTTGTTGCAAGTACTTAGATGTTATTATGGTTATGTTATGTTTCTAAATCATTTATCTCACGATTCCTTTGAAGAGACTTATGAGGTATATAATCATGTTTACATGAGCTATGCTATATGATGACTCACACTTATGATCAATTTGCTTGTATGCATTACACTTTAACTTGTAATACAACATCATTTCAGAGTTTCAGAGCTTCAAAGATATCATCATATGTTCTTTAGATGTCTACAATGGTTCTAGTATTTGGTTATATATTTTGACCAAGTTTGACTTTTTTAGTTGTTGACTTTGTCAACATGGAAGTATGATTGGTCAACAAGAGCAAACAACAGGTTTGATACAGATGCCACTCTTTATTGTCAAATACTTTGGCTTTGGAAGTCTTTCATATTAGTTTCCCCTTGGTTTATGCCATTTATGAACTAATAGGCTTTAACTAAGGTAGTTTTGATTTAAAAAGCCTAAGTCTAGATTTAATTATTTGGAACAGAGCATTTGAGGCATTTCTAGGGTAACTTGAGCATGGATTTTGGTATATATGTTCTTTAGAGGTTACAAGGACTCACCATGTTGAATTTTAGCATTAGCATATAACTTAAAAATTTGCAGATAAACTTAAACAAATAATAAGTGTAGTAAAAACACATTCATCACATCAACACAATGGACACAAGATTTTTCACTGGGGAAATCTTCAAAGGAAAAAAACCCCAAAAAGCATTAGTAGCTCATCTCGTAAATGAGATGAAATGAGATGACTTAGGAAATTCTTCAAAAAGTTCCTCAAACCCAGATCTGGATTTTAACCACAGTTACAGTAAAAATCTCAGGAAAAATTCAGAGTAAGGGTTTCAAACCCTAGGTACTCAATTTCCAGATCTGCGCATAATTAGTCAAAACTGTCAACATAAATTATCAGATCTGTTTTGGACAAATTAGGGCCTGCACAGGAACAAAAAACAGACTGCCCAGAAAACACAGGCTGCCCGAAATTAGCTTTTACTTGCCCAGATTTTATCAGCTGCCCGGAAAACTCATTCACTGTTTTCCTGTTGACTTTTTGCCTGCCCAGAACCTTCTCTACTCCTGCTCGTTGACTTCTGCCTTGCCCGTGACAGTCCGTGACTGTTGGGCAGCTATCTACTACTGTTGAGGTGTCTGGGCAGCCCCACGTAGGTTGGGCCAAGGCTTTAAGGCCTGCCCAAGACCTCTCGGGGTCTGCTCTTTAGTAGCCCGAGGTCTGTACAGACAGTCCGGGTTTGCTATTTAGCAGCTTGTGACTGTAACAGACAGTCGGAGCTGCTAAGGTAGCTTCCAGGCTCTCTGTGGAAGCTCGGATCTGCTCCTGAGCTTAGTGGTGGGGCCCATAGAGTTGCCCTAGGTGTTGAGATGGTTGCCGATGAGGAGGACTGCTGAGAAAGTGAAGGAGCAACTGAGATGAAGGTAAAACTACCAGAGGTGCTAAGAATAAAAATGCTGATAAAACCCTAGCTGAGGGTTTGCTGAGAATGCCCTAGCTGAGGCAAGAAGGTCTTCTTTAGTAAATAGCAACTTCACCTGTCAAAGAAAACTTGTATGTAATAATGAGAAGACTTGATCTTCTTTTATAGTCTTCATTCACCTGTTAAGTGGGCCAAAATTAGAAAAGATAAAATAATAATATTGTAATCTTTTCCTAATTTCACTTTTAGCTTCTTACCAAAAGGTTTTTTATTTATTTTTGACTTTTCCCAAAAGTCCTTATTTATTTTGGACTTCCACCTGTGGTCTTTTTTGATTCCAAAAGTACATCATCATAAACCAAGAGAGTTACTAATGCTTTTATCTCACACTTTGTGTGGCACCTAGATTTCGTACTAGGGTAACTTAACCAAGGGTAGCTAATCCTTGGAGAAGTACAAGGGTCAGAGTGCCACACATGCCTAGACCCAGTCTAGGGCTTACAGTGCCTTCATGGTAACAAACCAGGTGCCTCCATTCTCCAAGAAAATAGCTACTCATAACTAAGCTAAGTCTACCAGTACTAGATTGGTATACATCGTGGTCCCGGACCAGATGTCTACTCAACACTAGGTTGAGTCTACCCAGGGCAGAGCTGGGTCTATATCATGGTCCCAGACTAGATATCTACCATTCAATAGAATGGTCACTCAACACTGGGTTGAATCTTCACCGTGGTCCCGGACCAGGTGGTCCCATTCTCCTTCTCTCTTGATGCTACTCAGAAAAATCAACACACCACAGGCAATTTACCTTCTTGTTTCACAAGGATTCATCAGTTTTGGATTAATGTCATTTAATTAGAGCTTTTCTTGAGGTTATGATTAAAAAAATGCCTAAATATGGTTTGATTAAATAATTAAGCCATAAAAGGGACATTCTTTTGATGATTGGGCATTGTGACTCATCTTCAAAGATTATGTGGAAGCTTTTTTGACTTTCAAAGGTTACTTGGCATCTTTTGGGCCCACTAAAGGAGGGCAAATTGACCAAGGAAGGCGCATCACTATGGAGGGGCAAATTCACTTCAGGAAGATACATTGCATGTTCTCACTTGTTAATTCCTCCGCTACTTGGCATTGATGACTAACTATTTGACTTGGTGTACCTTAACAAGTGGTCCACTCATTTCCTCTCATCCACTTGACATGGTCCAAATTAGTGATTCACCCCACTAAGGAAGGGGACTTGGTATCTACATGAAAGCATTGTTGTAATTATTGTAATATCACTTGTTGATCTATTCTCTTGAGATCATCACTCCACTCATTTTAATAACTCATTGGCTCTTCCGAATAAGCTACTCCTTGTCTTATAAAAGGAGGAGTGATATCATTTGGAAGGGGTCAAAAGTCTTGAGAACTTGACCCCTTCCCATGCTATTCAAGTTCCCAAGAATATGAAGGGGAATAGCATGTTACTTCTTATTTCTTACATGCTATTTTGCAGATATATTCTTCATACAACAAGTTTTTCTTTTATATCTGAATGTTGTAACATTGTGTGGTTGGTAGTTCTGAAGGGACTATGATTTACCTCACTGCCTTCAAGTTGTTAGTTGCATCTTGCTAGCATTTAGATTATTTCTTTTGCAATTGCTGTCCATGCTTTCATCTCTGCATCTAATAAACAACAATATAACTAGTGTGATTGATCTTAGTATTGTGCAAATTTTAGGCTCATTTAGGCTAATTTGCATCCATCTATATTTGAGCTACTTTTGCATGTTTACTGTTGTTAGGATTTGGCTTCATATAGTCACGCTTTTGCATGTGTTAATGCTCTTGATTACTAGCATTGTATAGTTCTTAGATGAAGTGACTCTCATCAATCAAGATCCATATCTTTGTTCTTGGCTAGATCTAAAACTATATGCTCACTATTGCTAGTACACATACACATAACACATCTTGATCATATCTATCAACACCAATTCGTACTTGGACAAATAATTGCCAATCATATTAGATGTATCATGTTCCTATTTCGCTCAAGATGAATTTGTGAATACATTTTATGGTTGATATTGCACTTATGTTTACCAAATTTACTTTACTCTTATTCAAGCAATGATTAGATGTTGATGTTGTATTTTCATGATATGGTTATTATTGATGTTTAAGCAATATTTATTATAATTGACATTGGATATTTGGCATACGAGACATCATTTTGAACTCTTGTGGGTTAGCGGTAGAAAACATGTATAAACAACAATAAGAATCTGTCGTTGAGCTTGTAAATCTACGATTGGGGATCCATTATTGACTGCGAATATAGTAGGTTCTTAAGCGCAGCCTGTTCCATTTTTTGGGGTAGTGTTGGCCATTGCTGTAACTCCTTTCAATACCCCTTTGAGTAGTATAGCATTAGATATGACTTGAGCACATAATTGCACTCCACGTACCTTGAGTGTATCAGAGACCACCTTAGGACACCTAAAACCGATCTATGGACCATCTTGTCATTGTAGTGCATCGGAAACAACATTCAGGAGATTGCTCTTCACATACTTGTAGTTGGGTAATGTGGCTAAGAGTACAGTTAATCCTCCTTGGTTAGTGCTTGAGAGTTTGGGTTGATCATTATTGTTGGACCTCGCTTGTAGATAGAAGAGCTACAATGGCATGCTACTCCTTTTGTCCTAAGCCAAAGTCTAAGGGATAATCCTTGTCCATAATTTTATGTACATGCATAAACTTTTATATTTACCCTTGTTATGATATTTGAGTGGTCTTGGTATCTACGCATTCATACACCAACTTTCCTTAGGTCACCTTGAACTTCATCAAATTAGGGGATTTATTTTTCAATCCCAAATTCTAACAAACCCTTGGCTTATTTTTCACTTCAAAGTGTGCCCTATTTCAACCTTTTTAATCCGAGACACACTCTTAACTGGACTGGTACTTGTGAAAGCCAGCAATTGTTGGTTAGTATTAAGGAAAGTCTTGGGGTTTCCTTTTGGTAGTGACACGTTGGGTGGGAGATCCCGTAGTTTTGCCAGGTTAGCAGCTGTTTTTCCTTGCAATCATTTGGTTGCTAGGTTGTGCAACAATAAGTCCGATTTCATCAGTGATATAGTTCATAGAAGAGTAGTGGTCTTGGAATATGTTGATATTTGATGATGAAGCTTGTGGCTAAGGGGAAGTTTGAGATGGTGAGGGAAAGATTGGACTTGGTAGAGAACACTTTCCTTGCAAAGAGGGAGTGTTTGAGTTCACTTGGTTTCTTGGTAGTTATTCTCCTTTCAGCATCATGATTCAATAGTACCCATTGGATTGATTCCTATTTGCAATAGAGATGGAGTTTGGATGGAGGCATAGTTTTAGAATAGTTTGTGAGTGAGCTGCATGCATGCATGCTATGTATATGTGTCCTCTTTAGTTCTTGTCTCATCTCTTAGAGTTCAGATTTACAAGTGCTTATTGTAGGTTCTATTGTTCCTAATTTAAAGGTAAAGCACATGGAAAATGAGGTTTCCTGTTTTAGACTAGGGTGCATTAATCTGGGATTGAGGTGATTATGAGAAGTATCATCATCGGACTCCATCTGCCCATTTTAAGCATTGGTCTGCTTCTTAGGGGAAGACGCCCTCTTTGGGAGGAGTGGGTATTTCTGAAACCGCAAACTGGTTATTGCTGGTTTCACTTTCATTTGTTTAATCTTACATCCAACAATCAATCTGAGTATCCAATTTCGTCTAATTTCACCGTTTTTCCCTAGATCTCATTTTTTTGCTTAAAAACCTAGGGTAGAATTGGGGCTTTTCACCTGGATGCTCGAAATCTCTTAGTAATTGTTTTCAACCCTAATTAATTATCCCACCAAGAGATTCCACCAAGATTCCCTGGATCATCTACTCATTTTCCTTATTTTAGTGCTATCTTGGTCATAGGGACGCCCCATGGGCTTAGTATTTTCACCGAGTCTGAAGTGCCGATATCCTAACTGGTGTGACATCTGAGTTCTTTCAGAGGTCTTGGATGTCGTAGGTCGAGACTTTAGTTTCCTTTCCTCTGCCATCTTGGATATGATCACCCCACAGGGAAACTACAAGATTAGTGATAACAAGTCTATTAGACTTTATCTACTCTAGTAATTTCCTTAGATATGCTTCTGCAATTTTGGATTGCAAAGGGGATGGTTTGTTGTAGCTTCCACTCTTCAGCATCGAATAACTGTTCCTCCTCATTAAGATAGTCTCCCATCAAAGCCTTTAATTGACTCCATTGCCCAATTGATAAGATACTAATTTCTGGTCCACTCATCCACCTTTATTTCTCAAACTTAATAAACTGTTTTGCTGGAATTTACACTTCATTTCACTTGGTAACCCATTGCCTAAAATTCTAGCAATCATATCCTAGGGAAGCCCCCCTGTTGTTGGAGGAGAGGCAACCTAGAGTGTAGAAGAGAGTGTTGAGGTAACAGTGGCATGCCTCTAGTTCCTCCAAGGCCTTAGTTGAGTTGTAGGACTTTATCTCAAGAAGAGAGGTTTTGAGAGGTAACAAGGCTCATTATAGTTTTTGATAGGATATGTATGGTGGCCATTTAATGTAATGTGGACTGGGTCCACTATGTTAGTTATTAAATAAGGTTGACTACATAGTTATCATTCAATAAATGTAATATGGCATAGTCATTAATGTAAGGGCCCCTTGTGGTTAGGATTAGGGTTTTTAGGTAACTGTATAAAGGTGGTCTCCTCCTTACGGGATATGCCAAGAATTATTGTTGTATTAGAGTATTGCTCATTAGGAGGTTGCCTCCTCAAATAGGCATGTGATCAGGATTCAGGAATTTATCCTTCTATGAAGGACTATTGTATGGTGTTACCCTACTTTAAAGAGTTTTTTGTTCAACAAAGCATTGGACCTTTCCTGGCATATTTTTGGGTATATTGTCTGTTATTCATCTTCAGCATTACGGATCATAACAAAAAGTCTGCTGCTAATGTGGTGTTGGATTGATAGCTACTATATGGGAATTACTCAGCCCTAGAGTATTACCAGTGCAATGATCCCATCTTAAAGTGGATATTTTCAGAAGCTTCTACTTATCTTGTATCTCTAGGCATAAGATCAAAATTAGCAACAAACATTGTTACATTTATGAAGAAAATAAGATTGGGTGCCCTAAGATGTTATACTCGTTGTCTCTCAAACCATTGGGTACATATGTAAAGAAAAGACTGATCTTATTTGTCTTGACTCTTAATAAGTCCTGAAGGCTGAATGATGTTGGTCTACATGGTTTTACCAATTTCAATGATGCTCATCTAGCAAATCCCCATCTTATTGCGTGTTGCCCAAAGTGTAACAATTGGATGTAGCTTTTGCTCAGTGTTGTGCTCTCACGTTATACTCTTACTGGTTGTATCATCTAGTCCCATTGACCTACTTTTGTGGTCATTTGTTTTACATTAATAAAATTAGCTTATCTTATCTTATCTCATGGCAGAGAAGTTTGTGATCCTAACTCTCTTAGGGTAGTTATCCTATTTTTTCTACAAAATTGCCTAGTTGCTAGTTAAGTTTATGGTTATGCTGGAGATCAGGCCAGTGGACAAAAGTATAAATGTTCCTAGGGTGTAAATTACATTTTAAAGTCATGCCCTTTACAGCCAGTTGAGATCAAGATTGTGATCCCTGACCAGATTGCATGCCTAATAGAATATAGCACAGGGGGACCATTGCATCTCTCTGGAAGCAACGTTTTATTTGGGTCCAAGTGTTAAACATTGTATTGTTTAGTATATATTTTCAAATGGGAACTGTATACATCCTTGGAATCCAATTCACTTGAATGAATGTGATTTTTTTTCCAAATGATATTATTGTTTCCATGCATGGGACAGTTGCTGCAACTTTTCTTCTTTGGAATTTAATCTCTGGTATAAGTGTTCTTATAAACAATCCCTTTTCAATCTTTGTTTTTGTGTTCATTTTCTGTTTGCTGTATTTATTTGTAACCTATTGTATTGCTGGTTGAGAATCTGCTGCATATATTTAGGATTTAACAATTTTTAATTATTTATATTTGCATTTTTTCTGTTTAAATCTTGTTTGACAGATTATATATTAATGTTTAGATGAATGATTTTTTATTATGCTGACCCAGAACCCTGTCATTGGTGTCTCTATTGAATTACAGTTAACTGGTTATCTACTGTATCAGTCAATGTTTCTCTTGCAAATGTTGGAATGGACACTCTGCTTGTTTTGTAGAGTCATAGTTTTGCTCTTAGAAATGAATTGAAATTCCATTTCTCATATTGACTGGAAAGATTCATCAGAAAACTAATCTATCAAGGATAGAGAATAAATTATTTGACATAAAACCTCTCAAGTGACAGTAAATTTGTCAAATCCTTTGACACAATCTACAATATTCGGTCTTTCACAAAATAGGCGCTTTCTTTCTTATGGAAAACCTAAACTTCACATTTTATAAAGTATACCTAAATTATGCTACATTAGTTGTTTATATTCGTATTGATAATTTGTCTAGAATTTATAAACATTTTATAATGGATTCTCAAGTGAGTTTCAGCACCGAGTTTCACATGCTACTGGCTGCCGTACTTCTGTTCTTCGTTAACTTTATTGGTTGTCATAGATAGTCCTAGCAGTCTTGTTGCTCAGTTGTATGCTATATGTTAAATAAGACTATCGATTTCTTTTGTTGTGAATTTTGTGCAATATTTTTAAAATTTACTTATGTTGTATGTGCATTGGGAATTTTGACAAGGATTCTCATTATACAAATTGTTGTATTCTGTGCTTAGGGATTTAAGCTTACCTGGCAAAGCACATCACGCTTGACTTCAAATTGGCAACCTGTGACTCTACATCGGCATTTGGCAGGGCAGTATATGTCTAAGGAACAAAGCCTTGGTATCCAGCTAGCACAACTGAGCCAAGCTGCTTCTGCTGCAGTAAGTAGCTTATTTAATTATTAGTATCTTAGTATACTACCTTTTTCATCCTTCTTAGTATATCCTGCATATTTCTTGACACAAGTAGATTTTGATTTTCCATTTGTTTAGTATAATTTTTTGATATGCATGGTTACCTTATCTCATGTATGGATTGCCATTTATAATGGGATAGACCCTTATTTCTGGAAAAGGCGTCATATTTTACATTATAAATCAATTGGCATGTACATCAAGAGCAATATATACAGATGCCACAGAGTGGAGACATCAGATACCCCTGCCTACATAAGCAAGGAGGGCAAGCATATCTGTTGATATTTTATGACTAATCTTCACTTGTTGGGGTATTGAATCCCCAACAAACAGATATATGACAGTACTGCCCATAAGGAGGAGACCACCTTGACTAATCTTCACTTGTTGGGGTATAGAAGGTCTTGCCTACCTTATATGGGGTATTGATACGGGATTGCTTATTGGGTATTCAACCCATTTATTATATTTCATCCACATTTTACTAGGTTGGCCTAGTCACCCTCTTGGGTCTGGTACCTTAACCTTGGATCTGTATAAATACACATCTAGACTCCTCGTTTGTATCATTCTATATTAAAGGTGTTATTTGATAAAATCCTCAGGGCACTTCTGAAATTTTCACTCTACTTGTGCTTTGGTAATTGATCACTTGCTTAAGCACACTGTGGTATGGGTTTGTCTCTCTTAAGTTCATCGTTATAGTGCTGATATATTTTGCTGTTTCTGTTAAGGTTGGATTAGGGTTTGTTGGAGAATTCACCGTAGATCCACTAGCTTATGAATTCAACATGTTATCAGAGACTGGATTTTTTTTTCTCTCTGCATTTTGTAAAGCTGTTTCAGACCTGAAATTAGGGTTTTCAGCACTATTTTTCGGGGTAGGAAGCTGGTCTAGGGTTTCTATACCCATTTCTTCACTAGTGCACCCCTTTTTGGTGTTTTTTCCTTGGTTCTTTGGTGAACTTAAGGAACCTGCTGCGATTCTGTGCCCTTTTTCAAGTACAGCGCACCCTGTTTCAACCAAACTTTGCCGCAAGTCTGCACTGGTATTGTGTCATTCATGGATGGAAAATGGCTCTTTGCTAGTCGTAATGGGGTTAACTATCATTTATGCGCTGATCAGATGACAACCCTTCTTTGTAGTAAACGTCTATGGATGTGTTTGAAGAAACTGTTTCCTGCTGTAACTGATGATAGCTATGATCTAGTATGTTTGAAGAAGGATGAAGCCCTTGGGTTGATCACTCTCTTCATGGAACTAGATATTGTCAATCACACAAGTGGCAGTAAAAGTGCAAAACAGATTTGGGGATTCTTTCACACCGTATTTGGCATTGTGGATATTTCTATTGTTGAAGAGTACATTGGCAGGTTCAAGAGCATGAAAGCTAACTTTTTTACATGTGGTGGCAAAAGCAAAATGAACACTGAGCATGTATTGCTCTTAATAATCTTTCTCCAGCATTCAAAATTTTTCTGTCATTTATTATAGCATTCCACTCGTTATTACAAAACTTGCTTCTCCCATTTTGGAAGATGTGTTTTCTAATCTCATCCAACACCAACCCACCTTGAGGAACTTGGGAGAGCTATTCCTCGGGAGCATGCCCACTCTAAGGCAACTACATCCTCATCTATGCATGAGTCTCTTAGGGACACTTGTAGATTGATAAAAAGGAAAGATTGAAGACATTACTTGGTAAATGGATAGAAATAATGACCTCTTTGAAGATAACCTTGGCAACTTTGCACATTTCATTGTGCACACTACTCTATTGTCCTTAATTTCTACATGGATCCCTAGATTCTGGGGCAACTAGACATATGACGAAGCACTGACACCTTCTTTCGATTACTTTGATTAGCATAAAGGTAAGCATGTAACTATTGGTGATGGTTGGTCTCTCCTAGTCTCTGGTTGTGGTAATGTTCAAATTGATAATGCTTAGCACAGAGATGTTCTCCATGTTCCTGGAGTGAGACCAAACCTTTGTCTCTATGACCCCACTACTCACTATGTGACTGAGCATCATGAGGATATCTTTGGTGAGACAGTAGCTCATGGTCTGCTAGGATCATTCCTATCACTTCTTTCCAATGAAGGTTCCAGTGATGATTATTAGCAATCTGCATGTATCTACGAAACATTAATCTTCTTCTCTCACTAAGTTATTTGTTGATGGTTCCCATCTGGTTGTAGTGAATCTTTCCACCTGTTCATCGAGTATGGGTGCACCAATGGGTACTTCTTTGAGCTCCATTTTCACACTTAATGGACATTCTTTGTGGACTTATGGGACTACTTGTTGATTAGGCCCTTCCCCATTTTTGAAGGTTTCTTTAACTTTCCCTCATTTGACAAGGATATGTAGCTTGGTGATGAGCCCTCTTCCAATGAGCAATGCAGTAATGCACCCTCTTTCAATGAGCAATCCAGTGATGAGCTTTCTTCAGATGTGCACCATAGTGATGGGCCCTTTGTCGATGGTGATCCCTCTCTTTCTAGTAATGTCTAGTTCAATGATGATAGATTTTTCCTGTAGTTGCTGTTGGATGACGACGACGACGATGAAATTGCTTCTTCTTCTTCATTGTTGCCATCTTTTCCCAAGTGGGCTGTTGCCACTATTACCAATGTTGCTCTCTTGCTTGGCCTTCTCAACAATGAGAGTCACTCTGTTGCCGCCCTTCACACACCTGGGTCACGTGGCAGAAATCTTCAAGCCACTCGGTGTGTCCTTGGGGGCAAGTCTCGAGTCAAGGCTGTCACCTTGTTCTTGACTCCTCCGTTTAGGCTCAACTCCTAACGAAGCCAAGGGGGGTAGACCCTATTAAGTTACTAAGGATAATTACTTGGTATGGTGATGTTAAACTGAATGAGTTGTTTAGGAGTTTGAAATTTAGCTATAGACAATCAAAGATGACAAGATACAAAGATGAACACACGAAAGCACAAAGCTGAGACACAATATATATATATAAAGCAAGAAAATAACCAGTGCCTTAGAATGGAGTCAAAATAAAGATCAATGTACTTGCATGTGCTTGGATTGAATGTTTTGCGATTGCCTCTTGGTACGTTTTAAGTTAAATTTGAGGTGTGAGTTGTTTAACATTAGGCGAAGGGGTGGACTCCAGATCAGGGTTGCGGGGAATCGCCCCCCCCCCCTTCGAACCCGCTCCGGAATCGTGATTCCAAGGGAATCGCCTAGGAATCGACTAGGAATCGCGATTCCTAAAACGATTCCGTCCTAAAACGATTCTGTCCTGGAATCGTTTTAGGAATCGCAATTCCCCTGTCTATAAAACGCTCCCTGCCCAAAAGAGGAATTGCCAAGAATCGTTTAGGGTTCGAGCTTCCGAATCGCCAAAAAAACGCTTCCTAAATCGATTCCTGTTTAAAAAAAACGCTTCCTGAAACGCTTCCTTCGATTCCCGAAAACGCTTCCGTCGATTCCGCCGATTTGGAGACTAGTAAAATCCGCGTGGTTGCTTGGGGGACCCACGGTTGGGCCTTAGGGTTTGTATAGAGGGTTTAGGAGATGTGTGTGAGGGATAAAGCCCATTTTGATTCCATTCCATTTTCATTTTCATTTTCTATTGATTGAGAGGAGAGGAGAGGAGAGGAGAGGAGAGGAGAGGAGAGGAGAAGAGAAGAGAGGAGAGGAGAGGAGAGGAGAAGAGAGGAGAAGAGAAGAGAAGAGAAGAGAGGAGAGGAGAGGAGAGGAGGCTTGAAGAAGGCAAAGGAGGCTCCCATCAAGCTTGAAGAAGACAAAGAGGTAGGCTCTAAATTTTAAAACCCTCTCTTATTGATTTGTTTTGTGTTTGGATTTTTGAAACTTTGAAATTGTAGAATCTAGATGCTTGGTATTGGATTTTTGAAACTTCTACTTCCTCTCCTACTCTTTCCCATGTGGCCTCCCTCATTCTATTGCAGGTAACAGGTTAT
>LPNX010773364.1:0-59913 GCA_001517045.1 Pseudotsuga menziesii | reverse complement strand
GAAAAAACACCTTGGGCTGATTGGATTGACAAATAAAGTCTAAGAGACCGAGTCTTTTACAAACACTATCATGCTAGAACATTTATTACAATTCCCCCAAGGGGTATGAACATGTGATATAGTACAACAAGCACTTCCCAAAAGTACTTCCAAAGGTCTTCTAAAGTCCGAACAAGTTATCCTTGTTCGGTTCACCAGGCTCACTTGATAAACAACCACTAAGTACAACTTAGGTGGTAACACACTCCATCGTGAGTCCTTATTTCAGTTGGCTCTCCTTTGCCTAACAAATATGAGTTTGTGCCGTCAAATGCCTTTTTAAGCATAATCAACCCCAATATTTGTTGTAAAGGCTTTCTTCGTGGGTGGTATGACTTTTGATGACCCTAGCTCGGCGTTATGGGTGGGTATTGTAATGGTCTATGGATGTAATGTTGTCTTTGTTGTTTTTGTTCAGCATAAAAGGGGCATTGAGAGTTTATGGCTAATATTCCCTTGATGGGATGAATTATTGAGTATTCAGACCATTTATTGTATTTTATCCATATTAGACTAGGTCAGCTTTTAGTCACTTTCTAGATGCTAGTGCCTAACCTAAAGGATCTCTGTAAATACACTATATATTGCTCATTTGTATCATCTTATATTCAGGGTGTTATTTGATAAAAGTGTAAGGGCACTCCTGAAATTTCAAATTTTCGCTCTACTTGTGCTTTGGTAGTTGATCTCTTGCTTAAGTACACTATGGTATGGGTTTGTCTTTCTAAAGTTCATCATTATAGTACTGTTATATATCTGTTGTTTCTGTTATGGTTGGATTAGGGTTTGTTGGAGGATTCACTGTAGACCACTGGCTTATGAATTCAACTATATCCACCTTAGCTCCAACTGGAAGAGAGACTATATCTTTCCAAAAATGGCTATTTTGGAAGAAGCCTGAATAGCTAAATCTTCTTCAAAGATAGAAACCTTGGCCATATTAAAAGGCAGACTCACATTTATAGAATTTGCACATACAGTCACGCAAAAAATTTGTAGAGAGAAGATATACTGGAAATATTAATCAATGTGTCATAAAATCACAAAGAAGAAACCAAATGTGATGTCTTACAAGAGAGAAATATGTTGGTGGCAAGTTGGCAACCACCATTTAGGTAATGGAAATGACACATGACTTAATTAAATTTCTCAAGTCACTTCAACGAAAAAGTACTAGTGGAATACATTAAAATAGGACCACTATAAAATATAACACTATCACCCGTCGTTAATGGTCATATTAAAAACAACCTCTTTTCCCAAAAGATTACAAACTTGTCACAACCAAGCACATCATAAAAGATCATTGTAGTCTGCTTTTTAATTTTGAAACTGATCAACAATTGAATACGGTAATAGTGAAAGTCAAGCTGCTGAAAATCATTCATTCTACTATACACAACTTCACCTCCTGATGCCTTCTCCATGTACCTGTTACCACCTAAGTTGTACTTAGTGGTTTTTTATCAAGTGAGCCTGGTGAACTGGACAAGGATAACTTGTTCAGACTTCAGTGACTTTCAGTCTTGCTTCTGGGAAACTTTGTTGTACCATATCACATGTTCATACCCCCTTGGGGGAGTTGTAATAAATGTTCTAGCATGATAGTGTCTGTAACTGACTCGGTCTCATAGACTTTATTTGTCAATCTGATCAGCACAGGGTGTTTTTTCCCTTGGTTATTATGGGTTTTTGAATAAATGACTTATAATTTCTGAGTTTTTCACTCAATACCTCCAAAGTTGGGGGGGTTGGCTTGGCATTTAGGCCTATTGAGGTTATTAGAGTCTATGTGTCAATGTATAAACATGCTAGGCATCATGGTCGAGTCATATGAACATGTCTAAGTCCCCCTAGGTTTTTCAATATTTTAATTTTTTTAGTGTTTTTTATTAAAATTTATTTTTTCCAAAACTTAGTCTATTTTTTAATAGTTTAATTGGAAAAATTGGTTTTGTAATAAAAGTGGGCTCGGAAGTCTGTTTTAGTCATGTAGGTGCTCATTTTCAAGCTAAGAGCACCCAGTAAACCTATAGACCCACTATTTCCTAGTTTTAAGTGATTTTCCATCACTTAGGTCAGAAAGCCCCAAAAAATCAATTATTGATTATTTTAAATAATAAATTGATGAATAATGGAGCAAATCCAGAATCCTAGATCAGTGGATTCTCAACCGATTTGATTGAAATCAGTCAGATCTGCACCTGATTGACTGGATCTAACAAATCCTTGACTGAAGGAGGTGCTTTTGGTGGATCCAGAGTTGAACTTCAGCTTCCTTTATGGGGAATTTTGCCCTCCCTCTCTCCTCCACACGTGTGGGCTCATCTGGATGAGTTTTGGTGGATGCTTCAGTCAACAGGTTGAGGTGTCAGTCAGATCAGCTCTCCTATTGACATTTAGACTCAGTAGAAGCTCAATTCAGCTTTAGATCAGAAATTGATGGACTCTCCTTCAGCTGCAGTGGTCTATCTCCTTGGGATTTGCGCCCCCTCTGGGCTGGGGTTTCAATTTTGTGTATAAATAAAGCATGGCTGCCTCCTTTCCGAGTTAGTTAGAGTTGGATTGAGGAGCTATTGCTGTTGTAATACTGTGTAATATCTTTTGCTATTGGAATAAAGTGAAGCTTTGGAGGCCAAATCTGTGTAATGCTTTTATATGTGTGGATTTAACATTGTCTTGTAGCTTTTTACCGTTGGCTTTCTCTCAATTTCTGCATCTGAATCCTGTCTGGCTTAATGATTCAGCTAAATCAATAGGAGTATAGCTGGGCAAGTAAGACTACTTGCTTTTCAATATCTCATAGTATATATGCTTAACGATTCAGATCATACATGTTTAAATAAGTTTATTTGCATGTAATCCCTCTCTTTCTTCATATATTTCTATCCAGATCTCATAAGGTTTTGTGCAGGATTGTTTGTTAGTTTTCAGGTAACAGGGGTTGGACGAATTGTGGATCTAGCTTGACTCCATTGGGCATTCGACTGTTTTGTGAAGGCATTGTCCCTCAGCATTCCGCTAACTAGTATTCTTTACAGATCCATTCCCTGGCAACAAGCGCTCTTCCTTTCCTCTTCCTCCTTCAAATTTCTTCAAAATCAGTCCGGTTACTTGTTTTGTAGCTTTAAATTTGTTTAGATCTATCAATTTCAGAGTTCATCTTACATAGATCTTGCTGCCTTAAAGCTCATAAAACTAGATCTCATTCCTAAAGAAATTTTTACAAGCATTCTAGATCTAGTTTTAGGGAAAATTGTCATATTTCAAGGCTGTGAAAGTAGATCTAAAGCTTGTTGAATGCATGGTTGTTTCCTTAGAATCTAAAAAGTTATATTCAGCAATTTAAGGGCTTCATATTGGCTGCCCCCAAAGAAGGCCAAGATCCCAAGGAAATCTTGCTTTCCTTGGTTCTTTTTCCGCTTCTTTAAAAACTAGTTTTAACTTAGAATTTTTGGGTAAAAAGTTTGTTCATCCAAAAGTACTTTCAAAATACTTTTGGGCATATTTAACTGTGATAAGCTTGCTGGTTTTTAGCAGGTGTAACAGAAAAGAGGAGGAGGCACTGTCCGGAAAGCATTTTTGGACCATTCGAAACCCCCCAGGGGGTCTCTGTCTTCCAAAAATTTCAAATTTTTGCAATTTGTAAACCTTTGGTCTCAGTCCATATAAGGACCAAGTGGATTAATTTCATTTTGCTGATATTGTAATTGCTGCTAATAAAAAGAAAAATCTTTTCGAATAGGCTCTTTCGAGCCTATTCACCATCCCCCTTGGGGGGATTTGCGTTTGTGTCATTTTTTACTTTTTGTTCATCTTTTTTCAATCTAGTGTAGTTCTAATCTGCAGGGTAGTATACTTTGACTTATAATCATTGCCATATTCCATATCTGGTGGTTTCAAAGTAATTTTAATATTTACCCCACGAGCCTCCTTTTGAGCCGAAAGGTGAAGAAAGGGTCGTGGTAGTCTAATTAGAAAATTGTGGTTTGCTTATCTGTTTATGCTTCATATGCTATCATCATTTGTTTTAGTAATCATAATAAAATCAACCCCTCCTTGATTCCCCGATTAAGGTCCACTTGGATCGAAAGAGGTTCCTCGAGGCTTTTCTTTTTAACAAGAACACCTCTTTTAAAATTTACTAAAAATAACAAAGACTCTGGTGTGTATGCTCTGTACTTGGCTGCGGTTCGTCCGATCAGTCAAGCTGCATCAAAAGCACTTGAGTGACTAGAATAATTAGGATTCACTCTTCCCAAATCGACAAACCATCAGGCGAAAATCCAACACCACGATCAAACCGTTACGTTGGCAAAATACCCAAAGGAAGCGGGAACTCCTGAAAAGTGACATCGGGGCACCGATCTCTGTTACACCTTCGGGTGCATTATGAACAACAGCCTCAGAGACTCCATTCAGCCCACATATTCCTTGTGGGTAGCCGTGACGGTTTAGTTTTGGACATACTTCAAGTACCCCCTGGGTATATCTGGAGTCCCCTCACCTAAGTTAAATTACTCATTTTCTTACATTAATTTAAAATCAACCAAGATACAATTGCTCAACATTCATTCCAGCACTTGCAAGCACTCTTAATTGTTTTTCGACTCCATTTTCAAGGCACTGGTCAACTGTTTATTTCTTTCAATCTATATGTGATTGGGTGTCATTTTCGTGCTTACTTGCAATTATCTCATCATGTTATTTGTTGTTTACAATTGTTAAATCGAAACTCCTAAAAAACTTACTCTTTAATACCATCATCATACTAAATAATTTTGCCTTAGTAATTTAATAAGGTCTACCCCCCTTGGCTTCGTTAGGAGTTAAGCCTAAATGGAGGAGTCAAGAACAAGGTGACAACCTTTACTCGAGACTTGCCCCCAAGGACACACCGAGTGGCTTGAAGATTTCTGCCACGTAACCCAGGTGTGTGAAAGGCGGCAACAGTACCACATGCTCTTTTCAATTGTACACCAAAGATCATCTTTTCATGCTGCCATAAAATAAGAGATAAAGTTATGACTTCATGATATGCATTTGACATAGATGATGTACAGCATCTCAAATCACCAACTACTTGTTCACCCATTGTCTCATTAGCACGACTCCTAATCCACTTGCCAAATTGGATTAGCCTTTCTGGCACCAACCTAGATATGTCCAGTTTCACTGTAGGAACAACTGTCTTCAGCCTCAGTGAGTGCTTTCTTCCTCTCATATTTGGCTCTTACTATTTATCAAACCAATGTTCGTAAGACTTTACCACAATAAACAATAAAGAAAAATAAGCCTGTTGTACAGTTTTCTTACCTCCTCTTTTTGGTATCCCATTTGGTCATTCTTCTTTGTGTGGTGTGAGCTTATCCTCCCTCTCATCATCCATGATAGTGTGGCACCACTTTCATGTTGATGTTTCTCTAGGTGCAACATCGGGCAGACATTCACTCATGGAAATCCATGCAGATTTGGCTAGTGAGGCCATGCAGATTTGGCTAGTAATGAATGATATATTCACATTCTAGAGGTGAATGGCCCAGGAAGGGGTTGTGCTTCTCCTAGTCATATGGTGTGGAGATGGACCCCAAGGATGCTCTCACGTTGCCTGCTCTTGTAATGGAGTGATCTATTCTATATTAGAGTGTTTGACTTGTTTATTTTATTAGGGGCTTTCATCCCCTTGTGAAATCCACAAGTCTAGCCTAATGTTGAATTTGACATGAGCACTAATAAGTGACTAGGACTTCTTAGTGCGGGTCTAATCAACATTAGTGCTCTATGCAGTGAATAGACTTGCATGTGACGGATAAGTATAACATCATCACAATGGACAACCTTTCCTAAGAAGACAAAAGAATCCAATAATAAAGTGGTAAACTTAAAATACAACATTGAAGTGGACAAATAGCAAGTCGGCCCTGGCAGAAAGAGAAGTAGACCCCACTAGTGGAAATCAAGTGAATTGATGACTATAAATAAAGTGTTCTAGCTCCTCATTTTAACACACACTCACACAACACATCTTCTCTTTGTGGTGCGCAAGTCTAGTAGGGCAAAGTGAAGGTTGAAGAAGCATCTTGAAGACCACTTATCTCTCTCTCATATCTCTCTTGGGTTCTCTCTCTCTTTCTCTAGCAGTGTGATTGGGTAACAAGTGATGTTTGTCAAACCCTTGTGCACTGGGGCTCTTCTATTATTGTTGTTGTACTCTTATTATTGGAAATATTCTTCTTAAGAAAGGTTGTTGGGTTTTCTCCCTATTGGGTTTCCTAGGGTAAAATCTTTGTCTCTCTTGTGCATGGTTATCTTTCAGTGATCCTTGTTTCTTTTGCAAGTAATGATTATGCAATGAAATTGTGGGATGGAATAAATGTTTGAAGAATCATTGTGATGATAATTGTCAAATTGGATTAAAATTCAACATTTCATACCCAACTTTATGCTCTATCCTCTAATAAGCACCATCTTTTTCCCATTTTGGAATAAGATTAGCCTCTTGATCTTCTTGTGCACCATGCACACTAATCCTTAATGATTTCTCTTCATGCAATTGCTTTCCTTGCACCTTAGTTGTTTTTTCATTCTTAAACGAACAAGTTTCATAGGATATCAGATCTGAATCAGACTGAGATATACCTGACTTTTCATCTACAATAATGCCCCTAGTTATGGTTATCTTGTTAGTAGCAAAATTCAACAACCTATAAGCCTTAGACTAATCTTTCTACTCAACAAACATTAATATTTTGCATTTAGGATCTAGGTTTTCCTTCTTCTCGTCTAAACCAAACTTAGCTACAAAATCAAGAACTTTCAAGTGGGTTTTCTATCTGATTAAGCTTTTTTTGAAGTAACATCATGCACAACTTTTTATAGGACATATGTTAAGAAAGTACACAACAATAGGTATGGCATCAACCCATATTTGTACCTTGTAACAAGCATCTGTTATATTCCATTGCTATTTTGTTTCTCCCCTCAACAACCCCATTCTACTAGGGTGTGTATGGTGTAGAAACTTCTCTCCTTATATTTGCCTTTACAAAAATCAACAAACTCACTTAAGTCACTTATACTTTACTTAAAAGTTAAGACCACTAACTGTTGTTATCAGAACCAACTGAATCATATTGGAACCTGTTGGTTTGGACATGTTTGGGTTTTTTTTGGTTAGAATGGTTGTTTGACCTGATTTTGATGATTCTTTTCTCAGATTGAGTGGTTTTGCTGGTTTTGACTAATTCCGTACTTGTGCAGCACCACCCATGAAAAAACAAAAAGAACAAAAAAGCCCTAAACCTATCATAAAACCTAATTTTCATCTATTGGCTTCTTCTAATTAGAATGTCAAGTCCATTGCATTGTCTTGGTCGGCCTCCAAATCAACAATCCTATTCTCCATCGTTTGATTCTATGCCGATAAAGAGGCGTTTTCCCTAAAGAAATAAACCTCATCGACCAATCTTTCTTTTTTGTTCAACATTTGTTGAGTGATTGAGAAAGCAAGGGACATTTTAGAGCTTTATTGTGCCTGCATCCTTTCATCTTTTCCTTGCAGGAGGACCCTTTCCTGTAGAGACCAAGGCCTTCACTCTAGAGCTCAGTAATTGGTTCCTTACATTAACTGAATCCAATTGATTCTTGTAATTATCACTAGATTAAGTAGCTTTGCGATATTTTCTATACATATGTTACTAGATCCTTGAGCCATAGAAAGATGATAGATCTTCCTCTAGTGGGATCCTTACTATCTCAAAGGTACCTTGCAGGGCCCTCCACTCCTGTAATCACATTTTCCCATATTATTTTTGAGCTAGAGGATCCAATGTGGTGACAACAAATTTCTTTGTTGCTACATTGTACCCGAGCAATAATCTCGCTTGTGCCTCAAGTGTTTCAGTTGAAGTAACGCCCCCTTGGCCTTTTGCTCCTCCTTTGCACTTCTCTCAATATCTGGAGTGGATCATAGGTTTCCATGGGATGAATCACATTAGCCAAGAGAGTTAGTGCCCTATTTCATGAGAGCAACTCCATTAAAAGATGCAATAGATGAAATATAAGATAACTTAAAAGGAGAGGGAGAGGGTAGTGTGTGAGGTGAAGAAACCTCCTCTTGCTAAGCACTGTTGGTTTAGGGACTTCTTGTTTGACACACTTAAATACCTTCGAAACCTTTTGCCTTGTTTCTTTTGTTGAGTCTTTGCTGAGAGATCCCATCCTGACCCTCTTCTACTTTTTTCTTCCTGAATCTGCTCTTCTTCAAACTTCCTTTTCTTAGCTTGTTTTAGTGAGTTGAGGATATTACTTGGAGTGTTAACACCTCCAACAGTTCTTGATAAACCAATTTCTTTCTAGTTGGTGGGTGTCTCCTCCTCCTCATAAGTTAATTTCTGTAGAATATCTTCCCATTCTTGGGGCTATTCCTTTATGGATTTCTCCCCACTAGTTGTGAGAATTGAGCTCTCATGTTGGAAATATTGGGGGAAATTTTTCTGCACCCAAAAGCTACTCGAGGGGGCCTCAGGTGGGGTAGGCATGTCTTGAATTGTCGGCCCAAATTGTTAAGAGGTGTGTAATGGGTGTAAAAGTTGAGAGCAGGTAGGCCCATACTTGGATTTGCTCCCAACTCTAGCCTCTTTGGCCTTTCCTCCAACCTAATTGGTTCCTTTATCCCTTACCCTTCTTTTTATAGCCCTTCCCTAGAAAACCCCATAGCTTGCATTTTGGGGATAGTCATTGGGGGTAGGGTTGTGACTCTTGTGGCTGGGGGCAATTGGCTCTTTAGGAAGTTCATGAGTCCCTTGCTCAACCTTTTCAACCAATTCTTTCATGGGCATGGTTTTCCTTGTTTCTTCTCTTGTTCTACCCTCATCTTCCTCTTCATCTACGTCATGAATATCATCATAATTTTTGTTGAATTCCTCATCTCAAGGAATGTTATGATAAGGGGCATATTCTTCCGCTATGTATAGCCTCAATCTCCATTGGGATCCTCTTTTATGGTGGAGCTTAGTGTATCTTACGGTCTGAAGGAGCTTTGAAAGCCATGTCTTTTATGGTTACTATGACTCCTTGAGGCCTATAAAAGGTGTAGTATGTTGGGACCCTAGGCCGTTTGGGATAAGGAGCTAGGCATGCTTGTGCTTAAATCTTTGCGTCGTCAGATTCACCTTTCATGATTGCCCCCTCTTCTTCACAGGTTTCTTTGTTGGGCTGAGGGGCTAGGAATGCTTGTGCCTCAATCATTGCGGGGTCATATTCACTTTTCATGATTATCTCCTCTTCTTCATAGGTTTCTTTGTTGGCCAACTTCTCAGCCTTTGGCATGGATTCATAATCTTGAGGGTTTGAATGTTTCCTTCCTTTCTCAACACCCGACAGAAAGTGAGGGTCATACTTCTAGGGTTGATCTTATGGGAGGTCGAGTTGTTTTAGGGCCTCAAGAGCATCCTTGATTCCTCTTTTGTCATTTACGACATATCCACCCATGGCAACAGGACATGACAACCAACTCTAATTTTTGGCCTTTAGAAAGTGAATATCATCTTACTTTAGTCATCTGTTTGATGTATTCCAAAACAAATATTTTGGGTGTCAACAACTTAGGCAATTTGTGAGGAGCCAATTCTTTTCCATACAACTTGATTATTGTATATTCAAGCCCTAGGAAACACTCTCCTCTTTGCTGACCTCCCCCAATTGTAGGTAAGACCTGATTTCTACAACCATTCTCTCAGGTTCTTTCCCTAGGACAATTGTGAAGGCAACATATATGAACCTGGACACATATTGGACGAAGGAAGCTCTAGATACCCTTTTCTTAACCCAGGGAAACCAATCAATGCCCTTGGTGGGTAATCCCCCTTGGGTCTTCTACAAATTTAGGGATTTGATGTGGTGTCCTTGAAGGTAAATGAAAAGGTAGACCAAATAGGAAGGGTATTTGAAGATCCCAATAGTTGAGAAGTATGCTTATTGTGATCTCATGCCTACTACTATGGCCTTTGCATACTTGAAATTGGGAATATTAGGGGCATTATAGGTGTTTACCATAACTACCATTCCTTCATCTATGTCTGCATGGGTTTCCCTTCCCAGGATTAAAGTGAAGATGAAGAAATAGTCCGAAGCCCATGGGGTGAATCTTTTAGTCTTCTAGGGTGTAGGAGGGACCTAGACCTGCCTTTGTTTCTATTGTAGCCTATGGAAGATTCTATTGTATCCTATGGAAGATAGCCTCTTTTTGGGCCTGGTTTAGGTTCTTATATCTCCTTGTTTGGCCTTCATAGGAGATAACGATTTTCCCTAAGGACGTGCCTATCATTTGGGAGATGGACATGGCGATGTTGTAGAACAACATGGTTTGATCATCTGTGAATGTGATAGAGGAAGAGGTAGGATGGTAATTACGAGCATGAAGCTCCATGATGGTGTCGAGGACAATAAGTTGGGATAGGCCTAATGACCAAAGGGTATTGGATTTCATGCTTGACGTAAATCTTCCATAGGAAGCCCCTATCAATTGTTTAGAGGATGAATTGGTCATCTAAGGAGTGGCTATATGGTCTAGGTCATTGACAAAAGGAACAACATGGGACTAGGAAACTTTGCTTGTATCAGATCAAATGTTGGTGGAATGGGATGAGAAGTTCCCTGAGGTGGATTTGGAGGCTCTCAACATGCTTACAGGGGTAAAAGAGGCAGAGGGTTGGTTTTATATAGGAACAACAAAGTGGGAATTTACAGACAAATTTTTTGATACTAAGAAAATTATAGAGTTTTGGGCATTTACAAATGACTTACCTTGTAAATTTCATGGGAAGGAGTTTTGTGATGGCAACAATAATGTACTGGCAACTCGTTTTTGATGGTTTAAGTTGCTTCAAGTGTCAATTTAGTTGCATGAGGATCTCTCAATTCTTTTAGAGGTTGGAATGCATGTAAAATGGAGGGAAGATCTTCATTAATGGCAGTGGATCTTGACCTTTAAGTGCCATTCATGATTTTTGTAGAATGGCATTGGCAATTTTTTCTCCAAAAGTTGAAGTACATGTGGCTTCTTGCCATTTGCTGTTTAAAGATGTTGTGGATGGGCCCCACCATTGGGTTCATGGCGCATGCCATTAGTGGGTGGGTTCCCTAAGATTCTATATGAGTTGGAAGAATGACGTCAGATAATCTTTACTTTGAAATTGAATCCTGTGGTTTGACCTCAATTGTTGATATGGGAGTACGATTATATCCCATTCGTTGGTGCAAGTGTCTTATGTGCTAGGGATTGCACATCTCCTTTTGCTTTAGCTGCTGTGATTAACCGATCAAACTCGCCCGACGCAATTGTATCCATTTGCGGTGATGTTGCTCATGCCAGCTTCCAATCACCTCTCATTGCACGAATGGTTTAGATCTACAGAACCAACCTACTTGATCTTATCTTAACCATTCGTGGCAAGGCTTCTCTTGTTATGACCCGATCAAATTTTCCAGTGCAAATGACCACGATTGGCCCTCCTCATGGTGTTAATATAATCCTATCTGTTCGCGGTCGGAACACGTTTGTTATACCATGATCAAGTTTCATTGCGCAAACAACCCAGATCTAGTGATTCATTTTGTTCGATATAATCTAGGTTGTTTATGGAGGACCGTCCCTTGATTATCCTTGATATTGGTCTATTGTGTGAATGGCTCATATATAAGGAATTGATCTGCTTGATGTAATTTGGTCCGTTCGTGGAGGACCCTCCCTTGATAGGCCTCAATCTTGTTCTGTTTTGCAATGACTCAAATTTGCTTGATGTAATATGGTTTCTCCATGGTAAGGCCATTCTTGTTATTTCCCAATCAAACAATTTTGCGTGAATGGCCCAGATCGATTAATCTTCTCATCGTGACACGATCTTGGCTGTTGGCACTTTGAAACTTATTTTTATCTTGTCTGATTGGATTGGGCAGTGGATCTCTCAAGTAAGGATGATCCTGGTTGTTTGAGTGCATAGTGCATAGTTGGGAGGTGTGTTGGACATTGGGTTCAACGCTTCCCGTGATTTTCCTAACATGGACTAATTGCCTTCGAGATCCTAACTTTGGCGATTGTGGCAGAGATTAACACCTGCAGGCTTTGGTCTAACGACAATCGTGAGTCCAACAAATGGTATCAGAGCAACGGGTCAAGGGTTCGAAACTCAGTCGACTCGCGTTGGGGGGGAGATTGTTGGACATTGGGTTCAACACTCCCCGTGAGTGTCGTGACATGGACTAATAACCTCTCGAGGTTCTAACTCTGGTGATTGTGGCGGAGATTAACACCTGTGGGTTTTGGTCTAATGACAATCGTGAGTCTAACAAGGTGACCTTCTGCAAGCTTGTTTGAAGGGACAATAGGACTTAAAATGATGTTTTTTAAACAACTATGGGCTAGGTAAGGGACTCGTAGTTCTAGATAGAACCCGAATAGCAGGTGGGACCCCAAAGGGCTTAACATAGCCTAAGTGACAACAAAGGGACAAGATAGGGAGATGGAAAGTGGTAAGACACCCTACCCAAGCGCTAGGCATCCCTAAGAGGTTGCATATTTAAATTGAGGTAATGGAATCCAAGGAAGGTGGTCAATGCCATCAGCATGTGGTCACACATGGACACATGACAACACCTCTAGTTGTTTGGTGTATGCGAGTTTTAAATGTATGAAATTCGTATGCTACATTTTCCCTTCTTGTAGACGCTACTATCCATGAAATGGGAATAGTAGTGAGTTGCAAGGAAAGAGAGAAGCAAGCAAGGTGATAGAAGACAAATAGAAAATAAATGCGACAACAATAGCCACATAATAATGCATGGGAAGGAGCCTATTGGTGTGAGTAGTGTAAGCTAATGCCCCTCTTTTGAAGGGGTAGTTGTCATTGGTCAATGTTGATGTTTTGTGTAGCTTCGGAAGATATTCCACAAGAAAGAATAGTAACAAAACCAAGAACAAGTCGGCCCGGTTAAATTGACCCAGTCAAATGGTTAAGTCAGTCCAATTAAGGGGGAAAATGGCCCAGTTTAAAGGGGAAAATGACCTAGTCCAGAAGACAAGTTGGCCCATTATGGAAAAGTGACTTTTCTAGTATAAATATAAGTGAACTTGGCTCATTTGCAACATACAATTTTCGCTCAAGCAAGAGTAGTGTGCAGATCCAAAGGAAGACTAGTAAAGGGTTTAAGAAGCATTGTGAAGACAATTTTTGGGGTTTTATGTTTCTCTCTCTCTTCTACGAGCTCAGAGGCTATTCAATATCTTTCTTGTATTATTATTATGTAACTAGTGTCGGGCACTATTCTTGTTGAAGAATCTTATCTAGAGAAGTTTGCTGGTTTTTCCTAGGGTACATTTGTGTCTATTATGAATGTCTTTCTTTTAGTGATCCTTTATATGCATGCAATTTATGTTTATGTGATAAATAAGTTAATAACACCTAACTGCTAAGAAAAATTAACATGGTATCATAGTGGTTCTGAAAGAGACCATTACATAGTCCAAAAACGCAGATCTGAAAAAGCAGATTTGGAAAAGTAGGTTGAAAAGGTAGAGCCCTGAAAAAGTAGGCTTGGAGAAGTAGGTCCAGAAAATTAGGTCCAGAGGCTATTCAATATCTTTCTTGTATTATTATTATGTAACTAGTGTCGGGCACTATTCTTGTTAAAGAATCTTATCTAGAGAAGTTTGCTGGTTTTTCCTGTGAGAGGGTTTTCCTAGGGTACATTTGTGTCTATTATGAATGTCTTTCTTTTAGTGATCCTTTATATGCATGCAGTTTATGTTTATGTGATAAATAAGTTAATAACACCTAACTGCTAAGAAAAATTAACATGGTATCATAGTGGTTCTGAAAGAGACCATTACATAGTCCAAAAACGCAGATCTGAAAAAGTAGATTTGGAAAAGTAGGTTGAAAAGGTAGAGCCCTGAAAAAGTAGGCTTGGAGAAGTAGGTCCAGAAAATTAGGACCGAAAAAGTAGGGTTGGAGAAGTAGGTCCAGAAAATTAGGACCGAAAAAGTAGGTCCAAAAAATTAGGGCCGAAAAATAGTGAGACAAAAATAGGGCCGAAAAAGCAGGCCTGTAAAAATATGGCCGAAAAAGTAGGGCACATCTTTTTGTGGAGCCAGATTTAAGTTTTGTTTGAAATTTTTTCTCAGTTTTCAGCCACCGGTTTAAATGTCAAAATTTTCATTGTTTAATGCCCAACCCAGATTTAATGAAGGCTGGAAATTGCACAATATTTCAGACTGATAAAAACATTGCTGAAACTCACATTTAATGACATAAAATAAAACAATAAATGCACACCATAAATTTCAGACTCAGAGATTTTTGGCAAACTTGCCCAGGAAAAATCCACAAGGGGAAAACCTGTTAGGAGAGAGATTTTTATTTTCTGGAAAATATTACAGCAATACTCAAAAAAAATTTCAGACCAACATATCTCAACTGGAGAAATTTTTGTCTTGTTTTCCGTGCCAAACAGTAAAAAATCAAACTCAGAATTTTTCCTGTAGCTGCCTCGAAAAACATGCTGCTGTACGGACTGTACAACAGCCTGCTGTTCGGCTTGTCTCAAAATTCGTGCTGCTGGAGATGCCTCAGGATTTGTGATTGCTTGCCTCGAAAACTGTGCCCAACACTACCTCGAAAACCGTGCCCGGTTTCTGCCTGGAAATACTCATCTCGTACTTGCCTCGAGAAGTGTGCCCCTGTACGGAACCCGTACAGTACGGTCTGTCTGCAATAAATGCAGGCTCCTCAAAATCTGTGCACAACCTCCTTGAAAATCGTGCCCTCATCTCTTGCTGTTGTCTTCCTCGATTTGCATGCTGCAATTTTTCTTCTCTTTCAAGAAAAATGGTTTCTCTGTCTCCAAAAGTGAGTGATTTTGCCTTTACTTGCCTTGTTGGTGAAAACCCTAGGGTTCTTGTAATCCAACGGTTGAGATTAGATGAGATGAGTGGATGAGATTAAATGCTCATTAAATATCATTTAAAATTAATTTCACTCACCTCACTTAAATTTTTCCAAAAAGTGATTTTATTTTCTAAAGTCAACTTAAATGCTCATCTCAAGTCATTTAATGCAAGGTTCACTTTATTTCCCCCTTTTAAGTGACCAAGGCCAAAGTCACCTAGGAGAACACTTTCCTAGGTACAAAAATCAGCATTGTTAAATTTCAATTTTGATCTAATTTTTGCTGGGATTAGGGTTTCTGGTTCAGATTTCAAATTTTTATTAAGATGGTGTCCAGTATTAGAAGAAGAAAACAGGTTGGATGGTGTGCAAGATCCTTCAAAAGTCAAATGTTACAGTTGTCATTCATTTGGTTACTATGCTTGTAAGTGAAAGAAAGAAAGATGCATTTTCAGTTGATGTTGAAGAACTTCCACCTCAAAAGAAAACAAGAAGAAGACAGGTTTGATGAAGACTATAGATAAACTTTGGAAAGAGTACTTCTAAGTGCTCTAGAGCTTCAACATGAAGGTTTTTTGTAGATGTATACTTGGCAAGAATGCCAAGGGATTTTTCCAAACTATGAAGGTAGATCTTGGATCTAGTGCTTCCAGAAGACATGAGGACCGAGGATGAAGACTTCAACAAGTTTTGGACTTGATGAAGAAGAAGATCAAGGTCTTTAAAATTAGAAGAATGAATCAAGGTACGATTCCAGAAACTCTAGCGATCTCTGCAAGGAGGCAAGGAGCCTACAAAACACATGAAAGATAAGTATTTACTATCATTTGAGTTATTCCTTAAAGTTCATAACGGTTATATGTAGATCTATGATATGGTTTTCTTTTATGCATTTATATATGACTGGTATTGACGAGCAGTAGGCTCATGTAGTGCACATTATGTATATGTTAAAGTAAGTAGCCTATAGTGCTGCACAACATCCCATGAGCCCTTGATGGAGCTAGTCTAGGATGAAGCCTTTTTGCTAACATATTGAGAGTAGTGAACGCTCTTGATAGTGTGTTTTAGTGAAGATGGAAGGCACCGAGATAGTTACCGTGTGTGTTTGGGATGTGTTTTGGTGAAGATGGAAGGCACCCAGATAGTTGCTGTAGAAGATTCTAGAAGTCAACAAGCAGAAAGTTGGTATCGAAGATTGTGACCAGAAGAATACCTTCCTCACTAAGAGGGAGTGTTGATGTTTTGTGTAGCTTCGGAAGATATTCCACAAGAAAGAATAATAACAAAACCAAGAATAAGTCTGCCTAGTTGAATTGACCCAGTCAAATGGTCAAGTCTGCCCAATTAAGGGGGAATATGGCCTAGTTAAAGGGGGAAATGACCCAGTTCAGAAGACAAGTCAACCCAGTATGGAAAAGTATTTTTTCCAGTATAAATAGAAGTGAACTGGGCTAATTTGCAACATACAATTTTTACTTAAGCAAGAGGAGAAGTGCACAGATCCAGAGAAGACTAGTAAAGGGTTCAAGAAGCATTGTGAAGACAATTTTTTGTGTTTTTATCTCTCTCTCTCTCTTCTGCAGGCTCAGAGGTTATTCAATATATTTCTTGTATTATTAATTTGTAACTGAACCGATCAATAACAAGGCCACCAAGAGAGGAAAGGCGAGGCTTGCCTTGAGCATCGGGAGGACAAGGGAAAGAGGAGAAAAAATGAGAGGATTGCACACGAATCCAAGAGGAGAGGAAAGAGGATACAAGATGGAGGACTGCCCTGAGTAAACCGGGACAGATTATATGAGAGGGTTGAAGGGCCAAGGGACCTATAAAGAGCCTTTGGATGGCCAAGGATTTGGTTGGAGCTTCCCGATGAAGAAGAACAGCTGACAATAGTTTTGATGTCATTGCTGCACATCTTGATGGCTTGTGTGTAAGCACATCAGTTTTCTTGTTTGGCTCTTGTATAAAGTGTCTTTCAATCTTATTTCATGTTATACAGATTATATTTGGCCTCCTTGATGCTAGTTCAGGCACAATGGTATTGTCAATCTTCTCTTGTTTAGGTACATTCCACAAGTATTTATTGCTTGATAATTTTGTTTACATGATAAGAATTTAGTGACTAGAGTCAATGTCAGTTCTCGTTGTTGAGGATAAATTTGCTTGATAAGGGACATTGCTATTTCTAATACAGCATGGTGCTCAATAATCTGACTTTCTGTGTAATCTGTAGGATAAAGATGAAAACATTTGTGACTTAACTATCTACAGCCTAGACATAAGACTCATATGAAATCTTTTGAGAATCCTGTGTGCATCGGTATATTTGTTTCAATATTGTGCAACTGTTATCATCCAGCACCAACATGGAACTTGACTAAATACACTGAAATGAGATGTTCTACTGTATGAACATATTAGTTGTGTAAGGTTAAAATCTATGTATGAGGAAACTGCCCAGATGACAGTGAGTAAAACGTTAAGATGCTTTTCTAGATATTCAAGTGGCCCTTTTAGGATGCAGTACAAATTTGACATAAAATCATTTTCTAAGTGCAGGGTGCTGCTCGTCGTCTTAATTTACGAAGGAAGAACATAGAGGTAGAATCAGTTGGAGAAGCAGGCAAGCAAGAGACACACAATGCAGCAGTCAAAAAGTACTTCCGTGTTGAGGTGCGTATCATCATTGCTGTGTTATAAGCCCATTGAAGTTTGTTGCATTTGCAATCTGCAACTTAAATAATTGTATATGAAGTTATGCTTGGACCTAGCTATGTGGGTCTACATGAAATCTACATGTATGTGTATGTATGAGGCAACATTAGACAAAATCATAGTCCCAACTTTCAAGCCATTTATCTATGTATTCTACTATTCTGGTTCCAATGCTTTGTTTTGATTTGCTGCCATCCCGAGTCAATACCTGTTTCTCAGAAAGTACAAGCCAATGCACAGCTATTTGAATTATTCCATATTATCTTGAATATTTGATTTGATGATTTTCCCTACCACTTTTGTATTGGATATGGTGGGTGGTCAGTATAATTTCTCTTTCTTTTTAATATATATAGTTTAATTTTTATTTTATTTCCTTTATTTGTATGCATGGGTTTCTTGGAATTCTTCTATCTATGGTATAGTGATTGCTCAAGTCCAAGACTAATGGTTAGCAGATCAGCAAATTTATCTTGGAACAGAAAATATGAAAAAGATATTTGACTCAAGAGTCAACACATGTTTCCATCTTGTTTTGATTTGTGTTATGCTTGTCAACATCCTGAGCTTTGAGACTAAAAAATAGGCACATGAGAAGTATCTTAATTCGCCTTTGGGCCTGAAGCACTTCAAAGAATGAAGTCGACCTAGCTACCTTGAGAAAATGTGTTCATAAATTAACGAAGATTGTCTCAGAATTAAGTTACTTGCTTTATAATTTAGTTGAATGAAACAAGTTGGCAACTAATTTTAAGATTACTTAGTGACATTGTTTTAATCAAAACCCTACAACATTTAAAAAAAAAATGCATCATTTATTGCATCATGGAACAAACAGTTACATCATTCAACAAAGAGTGTTAGAACAATCTAACCGAGGAAAACAGGGAAATTTCTGTCCTAAAAAGCTAGAAATGTGAGCATATGAGCTTGCAAATGCTGCTTAAAGAGCCTCAAATCACCTAGGCTAAGAGGGGAGTGTTCCTCATGAAAAGTGGCCTACACTGATACTTCACAGAAGCCAATAATGGACAACTGAGCTGTGTACCATAAATATTTGCAGCTATCCTGAATCATCCAAGCATCCTGAGAGAGAGGACTTATAAATGACAGTGGAGCAGTGAAAAAGTAGGTAAATTTCGGCCTGAGCCATGCCCAAAAGTTCTTTGAAGATGGACATCACCAAAATACATGTTCGACTGCTTCATCCCTACCATGAAGTGTGTATGCAACACTTGTAACACCAACTTTATGAAGGTTGGTCTTGGACACTTGAGTCTCAACAGCCTAGCCTTTGCGAAACATATGCCACTACTGGTCTTTGTGTGTGAAAGATGATTTTGATTTCCAAATAGAGCTGTGCCTCAACCAACAGGCTTCGGGGTCTCATCCACACCTTTTGTTCAAGCATGAGACAATGTTAGAGGTGTGTCTTACCAGCGTAGGTGCATGTTAACTCCAAATCTATCAAGCACCAAAAGGGATCAAATCCCTTGAGGTGTCACTCAACTTGGTAGAACTCAGATTCAAAACTTATGTAGATATGGATACTTGAAAATACAAGTTTGATTATTTTCAATGTATTAATATGTGCATTGTAATAATATTTCTATATAGATATCATATCTATAGTATTTCTATATCTGTCGAAATCTGGTATCTCTCTATATAGCACTTTCTATATTAGATGTACATATCAAATCTCTCTCTCTCTCACACACACACACACACACACACACACACACTCATATATATATATATATATATTTCCCTTTGTATTTATATTTGGCTAAAATATAGCATTACTATTCATATTTGTTATAAGCATTATATTTCTTTTGAAACCAACATATGGTGACATAAGTGTTACCCACACATGTGACAACATCTCTATCATGTCGGGCAGTAGAATTAGCGCCTTTGGGTGCATCAAGGTCATAAAGGTCCTTGCCACATAGATGTAGAAAAGTAGGGCAGCCACTGATCTATGATAGGAGGGGCCAAACCCCAATCGATCCACTATGCTAAGGATGGAGTCCCATTTAATCCCCTCACGTGCCTTATCAAAATCAATTTTAAAAAACAAAGCCTTTTGAGTAGTCTCTTGACCCACCCAAGGCCTTTCCAAGCATTTTTTGGATTTTCAAGAATAAATCTGCCTTTAGTGAAACCTCTTTGCTCCTTGTGGACAATCTAGGAAACCAAAATCCAAATCCTCTTGGCTAGTGCCTTTGCTAGGATTTTTAAGGGTCATTGAGGAGAGTGATTGGACACAAACTCTCTCCTAGATCCCCTTTAATGCCTTTTAGCCTCATATAAGCTTGATAAGGTCCACATTGAAAAACTCCCACACTACCATCGCGGGTTGATTCCTATCCCATTTTCAAATATGTAGGGCTAACTACATGCCACATCTTCTAGAAGTCCATAGGGAGATTGCTAGGGCCTAGATGTTGAGATTCACAAGAGATTATGTATTGATGATGAATCAACCTACAAAACCCTAATTCAATTAAAGATAAAACAGTAGCAACAAATCAACACTAGTGTGCTAGAAAGAGGGCATTGGTGCACTAGAGATAGAGCACAAGAGTGCTTCTACAGAGAGCTATATCCATAGTTATAAGTGCGCCCCCTAATCATAAGTGCGCAAAAGAAAGAGATACACAATCATATTCAAAGCAACAACCAAAGAGAGTGCACTATAAAGAAGGTGCTCTTGGGCTTATGATCAAGAATGAATCACATGGATTAATAATACAAATGGGGAGTGGTGTATCTATACACCATTCATAGGTAGGTAGGGCATTATGATTAGACCCAATGGCGTTTGACTAGATTGGCCTTATCTTAAAATAGCCAAAAATACAGTATAATAACGTGTTACACAAAGTTAGGCATGTGGCCATAATAAATACAATAAGGTTGGCTTATGGCCTCAAGTGAATAATAAACCCATAAATTTAATGTTCCTGCATACATTGAACAAGGGTCTAAGAGAAGACATTATGTTATCACAATATCCCCCTTGTAATGTTGAGCATGGGGTTTGAGAGAAGTCATCATATATTGCCATAACTCTCCTACATGGGTCCAATAGGATCTTGGATAGCATCAATTATACTCGAAAGGGTCATAGGTGGATAATTGAGTGCAATAGGTGCAACAACCATGGAGAGAAGGGCCTGAGATGGAGGAGGCTCTGGAAGGTGCTTTGATGTGCCTTCATCAACATCTTGTTAGAGTGGATATGGTCCACTTAGGCATAGATCTTGGTCAAGTTGAAGGGAGAGTATTTAGAGTAGACGAATCCCTTAAGAAATCATCAACATCATGTTTGCCCCAAAACACACCCATAGTGCATATGGGACTTATTGCCGCCTTTCACACACATGGGTCATGTGGTAGAAATCTTCAAGCCACTCGGTGTGTCCTTGGGGGCAAGTCTTGAGTCAAGGCTGTCACCTTGTTCTTGACTCCTCCGTTTAGGCTCAACTCCTAACGAAGCCAAGGGGGGTAGACCCTATTAAGTTACTAAGGCAAAATTATTTAGTATGGTGATGTTAAACTGAATGAGTTACTTAGGAGTTTGAAATTTAACCATAAACAACCATAGATGACAAGATACAAAAAGAGCACATGAAAGCACAATGCTGAGACACAATATATATATAGCAAGAAAATAACCAGTGCCTTAAAATGGAGTCAAAGATAATCAATGTGCTTGCATGTGCTTGGAGTGAATGTTTTGCAATTGCCTCTTGGTACGTTTTAAGTTAATGTGAAATATGAGTTGATTAAAATTAGGCAAAAGGGGGGGTGGACTCCAGATATACCCGAGAGTACTTGGAGTATGTCCAAAACTAAACCGTCACGGCTACCCGCAAGGAATATGTGGGTTGAATGGAGTCTCTGAGGCTATTGTTCATAATGCACTCGCAGGTGTAACAGAGATCGGTGCCCCGAGGTCACTTTTCAGGAGTTCCCGCTTCCTTTGGGTATTTTGCCACCGTAATGGTTTGATCTAGGTGTTGGATTTTCACCTGATGGTTTGTCAATTTGGGAGAGTGAATCCTAATTATTCTAGTCACTCAAATGCTTTTGATACAACTTGACTGATCGGACGAATCGTAGCCAAGTGCAAAGCATACACAACGGAGTCTTGTCAATTTTAGTGAATTTTGAGATGGGTGTTCTTGTTAAAAAGAAAATCCTCCAGGAACCTCTTTTGATCCAAGTGGATCTCAATCGGGGAATCAAGGAGGGGTTAATTTTATTAAAACTGAAGAAACAGTTGATGAAAAAGAAATCCAATATACACAATGCTGTTTCTCTAATTAGTCCTACCACGCATCTTTTTCCCCTTTCGGGTCAATCGGGAAGTCGTGGGGTAAGTATTAAATTACTTTGAAACCTTAGATATGGAATATGGAATTGATAATAAATCAAAGAATACTACCCTGCAGATTAGAACTACGCTAGATTGCAAAAAAAAAAGGAACGAAAAACGAAAAAAGACACGGACTCAAATCCCCCCAGGGGGGATGGTGAATAGGCTCTTTCGAGCCTATTCGAAAGGACCTTTTCTTTTTGTTAGCAGCGATTTACAATATCAACAAATTGAAATTGATGCACTTTGGTCCTTGTTATCTGGGATCCAAAGGCTTACAACAAGCTTGTAACAAGCTAGAAAAACACAGCGGTGGGGGAAGCTTTCGGGAAGCTCTGGTTCGTCCAAGAGTCGGAAATTGGGCAGATTCTCCTTCTCTTTTTTGTTAGACCTGCTAAAAAACAGCGAGTAATTAAAATCAAATGTGCCCAAACACACTTTAAAAGTGTTTTGGGTCACCACAGTAGTTACCGAAAAAAACTAAGTAAAAATTTGTTAAGTTGGGGTAATCTAGTTTTGCAAAAAAAGGAACCAAGGAAAGCAAGCTTTCCTTGGGATCTTGGCTTGCTGTTTGGGCAACCAATGAGATGTGCACTTTTACTGCAGAATATGAAACTTTAAAGTACAGCAAAGGAAACTACCTTAAAAGCAAGCTACAAATTTTCTTTAAAATGCTTGCAAAAAAGAGGATAATTTCAGCTAGATCTCTTAAAATATGACTTTATATGCAAAACAGAACTGAGATCTAAACTTAAGAAAGGATCTTACTAACTAGATCTATATGTAATTTTCTTTGTGAGACAGATCTAAGCAATAAGATTCTTTAAAAGTAACCAATTTGAAGAGAAATTAAGATTTTGAAGGAGGAAGAGAGAGAAAGAGTGTTGGAAGCCTGGGAATGTTGGGCTTTGGAGTCTGCTTTGGTGGAACACCGAGGGACTATGTCATTCAGAAGATCTTGAAGATGAGGAAGATGCAAACCAGCTCAACCTCTTCTACAAGCAATATCACCCGCAACTTAGAAATCCTTGCACAAATAGATGGTTAAAACATAGGTGCTGCTGGAAGAGATAATTGGAAAGCATGCAATTAAACTTAAAATACATACAACTCCAATAGATCTGAAACAAGCAGCAGTAAGAGCATAAATCAAACTAGAATAAACTTTTACCCTAACAGGAGGGAGCTCTCTTCTTCAAGGCCAACAATTAACCAACAAAAGCAGTGATAAATAACACAGATTATACCTCATAAGCGTTTGACAATCACCATCCACACATGAAGAGCATTACACCATAGATCTTGCCTCCAAAGCTTCTTAATTCCAGAATAATAAACAATACAATACAAGAGCAACAACACCTCAATCCCAGTTCTAACTAGCTTGGAAGAGGCTGCTTGTGCTTTGATTTATACAAAAACCAAGAGATCCAGCCCAGGGGGGGCGTAAATCCCAAGAAGACAGATCAAATCAGCTGATGGAGAGTCAATCAATGCAGATCTAAAGCTGAACTGAGCCTACTTGTCAATCAGGGGCTTGATTGAGCTGACACATCAACCCATAAACCGACACATCAGTCCACAAAGCTCCCAGGAGAGCCCACACGTGTGGAGGAGAGAGAGAGGGCACAATTCCCCCTAAAGGCTGCTGAAGATCAACTCTGGATCTGATTTGATCACCTCCTTAAGTCAAGGATTTGTCAGATCCAGTCAATCTGGTTTAGATCTGACTGATTTCAATCAAATCGGCTGAGAATCCACTGATCTATGATTTTGGATTTGCTCCATTATTCACCAATTTATTAATTAAAATAATCAATAAATGATTTTTTGGGGCTTTCTGACCTGAGTGATGAAAAATCACTCAAAACTAGGAAATAGTGGGTCCATGGGTTTACATGGTGCTCTTAGCTTGAAAATGAACACCTACATGACTAAAACTGATTATTTGGCCCACTTTTATTACAAAATCAATTTTTCCAATTAAACTATTAAAAAATACCCTAAGTTTTGGAAAAATTAAATTTTAATAAAAAACACTAAAAAATTAAAAAAAATGAAAAACCCTAGGGGGACTTAGACATGTTCATATGACTCGACCATGATGTCTAGCATGTTTATACATTGACACATAGACTCTAATAATCTCAATAGGCCTAAATGCCAAGCCGACCACCGCAACTTTGGAGGTATGGAGTGAAAAACTCAGAAATTATCAGTCGTTTATACAACAACCAATAATAACCAAGGGAAAAAACACCCTGGGCTAATCGGATTGACAAATAAAGTCTAAGAGACCAAGTCTTTTACAGACACTATCATGCTAGAACTTTTATTACAACTCCCCCATGGGGTATGAAGTTTGAACATGTGTAACATTGGTACAACAAGCACTTCCCAGAAGTACTCCCAAAGGTCTTTTGAAGTCCGAACAAGTTATCCTTGTTCGGTTCACCAGGCTCACTTGATAAAAAACCACTAAGTACAACTTAGGTGGTAACAGGACTTGCTTTTTTTGTAAGTTTCCTAATTTCTTTGTTTGTTGTCATGTGATTTAATGTGTAAAACCCTTGCAGGAAAACCAGTGAAAGAGTAGAAGTTCTTTAATATCTTTCAGAAGAAATACATAAATCTTTTACACAGTATTCACATAGACTTATCTCTGAAATCCTAGCCTTGGATTTCTTTCTTGATAACTGTTGCAGACTCCTTGGGATTTTTTCCTTCTGAGTGTCTTGGGATTCACTCCCTCTTCCACTGTTGGCTATTCGCCCTCTGTAGTTGGGTATTTGTCCTCTTTAGTTGGCAAGTTGCCCTCTTTTTCTTTGTTGGTGAATTCGCTCTCTCAGAAGCAATCTTTGTCTCTGATGAGTTCGCTCTCTCTCTCCTCTAGATGAAGTGCACCCCTCTCTCTCTAATATGCGTTCCTCTCCGTCTCTGAAGTACACCCTCTCTCAATCAATCTTTGAATGAGATCACACTCTCTCAATGTAATGATGCGCCCCCTCTCAGTCACTGAAGGAAATGTGCCCTCTCTTCTCTCTGCATGTGCGGTTGAAGAAGTGCACCCTTGCTCTCCTTTCTCTTTGAGTTATGTCAATCTCACATTGATCATAATCTGAACTTTTACCCTATGCCTCTATTTTATAATTTACTGCTGACTTTAGGGTTTCAAAACCCTAATTTCACTTTTCATGCAAAATCCTTGCATGCAAAGTTCCTCATTAAAAATGCATGCACAAGTTTGTTAATTAAGTTTTTCCCAATAAACTAAAATATCACTTGCATGAAAAAAAAGTAAAAGCTCGGACACTTTCGCATGCTTCCAACTCTAAATCCATGCAAAGCACTTGTGCTCAATTATTCCAAAAATCAACAAAAGGGCCATTTGGAGAGGCCATAATCTTGCCCCTAATCAGAAGAGATGAGTGGTAAGGCACTTGTGTTGGTGAGTTTTTGTTCAATACTTTTGACAAACTCATAATGCCAACCTTGTTCCAATTGCATTGCAAAATTTGAAGCAAAGCAAGGCGGGGTAACTCTTCCTTATGCTTGTGAGTTATCTCCATGCAAATGACCTTGTGGGTGACACAGCCTTAGCCCTATCTTGTGTGACTCAGACTATCACATCATGTAATTTGGAGAGAAGGGTATATTTTCCTAGATTTGTGAATTAGCTCAATGCAAGTAGCTTGCAGGTGTTTAGTTCTCCGACTCAACCAATTGTGACTTAATCCCCATCGCCAACCTTTGACTAATCCAATAACGATCTTGTCTAATTGCACTCACGCTCGTTGTATAGTTTGCAACCTTATCTCTATGGCACTCACTTTTGTCGCATAGCTAGTGTCCTAGTCTTTTCACACTCACCTTTGTTGAAAAAATTTCATAAGTTAAACCACTTGCAAACCCTTCATTGAGCCATTCACAACCTTACCTATTGAACTCTTCCCAAAGGAATAAGACTATTACCACTCATAAGCTAAGGATTTGAGCTATTGTTCGGTCTTAGCCCTAGTGAGTGCAAGCATTGAGTGCAAATGCACTCGTGCTAGCACTATCCAAAATGAGACGATAGTCGCCTTTGTCTCCTTTTGTCCAACAAGTGTGATTAGGAGTGGGGCCCACCTCATATTGCCCTTATTTGAATTAATAGTGGGCAAATTTTTGAGGAAATGACCATTGGATTGACATAAGGAGTGTACCCACAAAATTGCAAAGACATTCAAAGCTCATACCTTGCCTAGATTTTGTATCCTAACAAGTTAATGCTATTAGATTTTAACCAGGATGTTGAGCTCATGGCTTCTCATTTGAATTGGTTTATTGAAGGTTAGTGAGGCGATCATTAACTATCCCTCATCGTTGGATTATGCATTCAACCTTTGAGTTATAATAGAATACGATAAAAAACATTGTTCTTTTGTTAAACTTTAATGATTGCCTTTTGAATATCATTATGCAACTGAGTTCTTGGTAAAGACTTGCACCTCACCTAGCAAGGAGCGAGTCATTTCCTTTGAAGGCAGGAGATTTCCTACATCTACTATTTAAATTGTGTACTAGAGGTGAGGATTCTAATAGTATCTTGGGATAGTTTTGTTATTCATTTCCAATAGTGCGATTTTGAGTTTCAAGTTGCATTTTGCTATAAAAAAGCATCTTTTGAACATGTCTTTGTAACTTGGAATTAATGCATGCTAACAATTAACTATTTTTGTTATGGTGTTTGGAGAAGCATGGATTTGGCAACATGACTTTGAAGAAGGATGAAGAAGAAGGAAGTTGAGGAACCTGTTACTGCCTCTTATGCACTTGGGGGTTAATGCAACATAAATCTTCAAACAACCAGGTGCGTCCTTGGGGGCATGGATTTGGCAACATGACCCTAAAGAAGGATGAAGAAGAAAGAACTTGAGGAACCTGTTACTGCCTCTTATGCACCTAGGGGTTAATGCAACATAAATCTTCAAACAACTAGGTGCGTCCTTGGGGGCAAATCTCGAGTTAGGTGTTGTGGCATGATCTTGACTCCTCTGTTTTGGCAAACTACTAACGAATCCAAGGGGGTTTATCCCTAAGAAAGCGTTTCTAAGGCTTTGAAGTTTTTATTTAGTTGTTAAGGACGAACATGATTGTTTTTTAGGAGTTTTTTTGAAAGAGGGTGAATTAAACACTAAACAAGACAATGCAATATCAAATGATTAAGCTTAGTAGCATAACTATAAAATGGCATTCACAACATAAATGATTGAAAGCAAATAATATTGTTGTAAATAAACCGATGCCCAAAATGGAGTTGACAAAAAAATGTGTTGCTGAAATAGTAGATATTTTGCAGTGTACTTGGTTTGTTTCAAATTGGTGAAATGATGAGTGGTTTGAATGGGAAGGAACTCCAGATATACCAAACGGTACGAGGAGTATGTCTAGACTCCAGACTCACCAAGTGGAGCTCCACACAAGAAAATGTGGGCTAAACGGAGTCATGGGGGAGTGTCCAACCCTACACAAAACGAGGGTGTAGCCTAATGGGGACTCGTGATCACTTTCTAGTGGTTATTGTTTTCTCTGTGAAATTTCCCCACACGAGGTAAAATCTGAGGTGCTGGATTTTTGCCTTCGGAGGTTAATTGGAAATGAGTGAGTACTACATTGGAGAAAGAGGGCGAGTTCTCTTGAGTTCTCATGAGATGATTGAGGGATATGTTGAATGTGATTTCAAGGAGGGGGTGCCACCTCTCCAAAGAGAGATGCGCCCTCCCTTGAATGCTTCACGAATCCACACAAAGTTTGTCACATAGACAAGTCGCCATCCATGAAGAAGAGGGCGCATCCTTAACTTGATGTGCATTCGCCACCTCTCCAAATCAGCCCCAATCACACGCTTTAGACTTGAGATGAGGTCGCCTACCACTAAATATGAGATTGGCACATTCCCAGACATTTCTTGGCATGTTCCCATGATTTAAGGATTTTGTCTTTTTGTCTTTTTTGGCTATTTTTTTGACATTTTTTGTCCTTTTCCAAGAGAAATTCAATTAAGTGATAAAGAATCACTTAAAACTTAGGAAAAGTGGGTTTTGGGGTAAAGAGGGTGCTTCGAGTTTGAAAACAAGCACCCCCATGGAAAATTCCTACATTGGAGAAAGAGGGCGAGTTCTCTTGAGTTCTCATGAGATGATTGAGGGATATGTCGAATGTGATTTCAAGGAGAGGGTGTCACCTCTCCCAAGAGAGATGCACCCTCCCTTGAATGCTTCACCAATCCACACAAAGTTTGCCACATAGACAAGTCGCCATCTATGAAGAAGAGGGCGCATCCTTAACTTGATGTGTATTCGCCACCTCTCCAAATCAGCCCCAATCACACGCTTTAGACTTGAGTTGAGGTCGCCTACCACTAAAGATGAGATTGCCACCTTCCCAAACATTTCTTGGTATGTTCCCATGATTTAAGGAATTTGTTTTTTTGTCTTTTTTGGCTATATTTTGACATTTTTTTTGCTTTTCCGAGAGAAATTCAATTGAGTGATAAAGAATCACTTAAAACGTAGGAAAAGTGGGTTTTGGGGTAAAGAGGGTGCTTTGAGTTTGAAAACAAGCACCCCCATGGAAAATTCCCCCTCTAAACCACACTTTTATGACACTTTGAAAGTTTACATGTAACTTATAAAAATTTTAACTCGTTTAATGGGAACAAATTTAATATTCTCAAAAATTAAAAACAACCTAGGGGGGATTTAGTACATGTTCACAATGACTCAAAATAGTGCCTAACAATGTAATATACATTGGCCCTTAGACTTTAATAACCTCCTAAGGCTCGGATACCCAGGTGACCATTCCTCCTTCGGAGGAGCGGGTAAAAAACTCAAAAATTATACACAACTTGTTTAGCTGTGCATAATTAACAAGGGAGAAAACACCTTGGAATAGCCAACTCAATGTCTAGGTCCTAGGAAAGTCAAGTCCGTTACATTATTTTCATCATGCCTAGCACACTTTATTACAATATCCTCGAGGGGTATGAACATGAGCTTATTGAAAAAAGAGACCAACACTTGGTCCTGATGAAACCATGGAACTTCTGAGCACTGAGTAGGAACAAGTGGCTTGTTCTAAATTTTGATGGCGCATTGGAAATCTCCTAAGTGCAACTTAGTGGATAATAGAATCTACCACAATATATAATCCAATCCCATCTTCAATGAGACATCTAGCATTGCTATTCTATTTGATCAAACATTTGACAATCTCTTCGAAACATAGTTGATAGCACTTCCATCGCTAGAATTGCCTTGCCATGCTCCTAGCAAGGAATTTGCACAAGGATTTGCTAGCGAGAATGACCTAGTAAAAGTAATAGAAAACCAGTGGGAAAAAGGAATGACCTTTAGAAAACACCTCTCTAATTTGTATTCTACCTCTTATGATAATAAGATAAGGTAAGATAATGTTATTAATGTCCAACAAATGACCACAATAGTAGGTCAATGGGACTAGAGGATACATCCAGTATGATTACAATGTGGGAATGCAAATGCATCTCCTAGAAAGTGCCGAAACTAGGACAAGAGAAGGGAAAATAAATATACAAGTAGTAGTAAAGCCTTGTAAACATGTATAAAACCGTAGCAAAGGTACGAGAGGCAAAATACAAAGTGAGATTGTCTGAGGTTGGACAACTCAAACGACTCAAAAGCTTGCCAAGAAAGGGAAGAATGCGAGAGAGCTGAAGATGGCTTTGGTGGTGTCAATATCTCCTAGGCCTGATGGTCAATGGGGAGGGGGGGTGGATAGGGTGCCTGTTCACTATCACTATTGGGACTCTTTGGAGCAATCGGGATGTGCGATTGTATGATCCCGGGGGAGATGTAGGAGCAAGGGATACTCCTAACATTCGAGGTCGAAGGAAAGAAACTCTGTATAGATCGTTGGCTACCCTGCTGGGTTTGGGAGGAAATATATCGAGCGGGGTGTGCGTTGCTTTGGATCCGTTTGGGCCTGATCCCTCTGACTGCTCACAGCTGCTCTGATCTCCTGATGCACACAAAAGATGAATGACTTGTGCAGCCCCAATGCCTTTTTATAAGTCAACTTGAAATAAGGTCACCAAACCCTAATTTCACTTTTGGTGCCAAAAATCAAATTGCATGCATGCAAAAGTGACTAGATACACTGCATGTCTCCATTGCTGGACCTGTGAAACATGGCAGAGTGCATCTCACACTCTACCGTCCTGCTTGAGTTGATAAGTGCCTCCATGCTAGGCAGTCTGAATGGAGGACATCCTGAGTTACACCATAACTCAACAATATAGAGCAAGTGCAGGTGCATATTTGCTAAAATAGCACTGAGTGCAATTTCTGAACCAAAATACATCAACAAAGAGGCTCTAAATGGCCCCTAGAGTCCAAAAATAAGCATAGTACTAATCAATAACTATAGTCTAGTGTCTGCAATTTGATCATATGTTACCACTAGTCTATACTCTAACTGTGCATAATAGATACTCTACAATTTTGATGAAAGCTCCTAATCCAAGCATTAAAAAAAGGAGAAAAACTTTGCATGCCTAATAAGTAATTTTGCTTGAGTGAAGGGTACATTATTCTTAAGGTCATGACAAAGGAGTCGAACAATCAACATCACCACCATCAAGATACATAGAGGGATTGATGCGCTTAATTAAATGCCAATCCCCTACCCTCATACATGATAGAATCTAGTGGAAACGTTGCAATCGTGAAACCTTGAAAACTATCAACTCTGAACTCTGAATGGGATAAAAAATTCTACCTTTTGCATATGAAGTCTGATGAGGTTGGAATTGTTGATGTTTCTCCAGTTAGCAGCATCGGGCAGACACTCACCCAGATTGTTCATGCTGATTTAACCAACGCGGAATTTTACATTCACTCACGCGGCCATGCTGATTTGGCTAGTGGTGAATGACCTAGACGCAGTCTTTCCCCTATTAATCATGCTTATTTGACTACAAGTGAAAAGGATCGAGATGCTCTCACATTGCCTGCTCCAGGATGGAGTGATCTATTTTATTTTAAAGCAGGTTTGACTTGTTTACAAGTATAGTCTAATGTTGATGTAGGTTCAAGAGACCTCTATTGATGAGGGGCTTCTCGGTGGGTTTACTCAATTGCATTAGAGCTCTATATTAAATAGACATGCATGTGAGGAGATGATCATTAACAAGGCTTATTGACAACTTTTCTAGTAAAGAAGAAATGCCAAGATGACAAGTAAAAGCCATTGTAGCTTTGAAGAAGCCCCAAGAAATATTGAAGACAAAACGTGCAAGTCGGTCCTAAAAGAAAAGTACGAGTTGACCCCAAAAGTGAAATGAAGGTGACGTGAAGTGTATAAATAAGTGGTTAAAGATTTCATTTTATCAACACATCATCGCATCTCTTCTAAGCTCTTCTAGTGCACAACTTCAAGGAGGTCTAGCGAAGATACAAGGAGCATTTCTTTTGAAGATAAATATTGTGTCTACTGTTCATGGCTATCTTTCTATGATTCTATTGTTTTCGCTGCATTTAAGGTTGAATTTTCCAGTGTGTAATTACTCAATGATAACAATGGATGAAATTATTGTTTGAAATCATTAGCAAGTAATTTTATATCTGAAAATTGTATTTCTGCTGCTACAAGGAAATTCAACATGGTATCAGAGCATTGTTGAAATCTACCAATTGCACACTCAGATCTGAACTTTATGTGAAGATCATTGGGCATTTATTTGACTGCATTGGGGCTAAATTTAGTACAAGACAACTTGCCTTGGCAGGGTGCACCTATTGGTAAAGTCATTTCTCAGTTTTGTCAAAGTTCAGTTTTGAGATATTTTGGTCGGTGTCAGTGTTTCTTGTTCAGATTTCAGACTTCTTTTCAAGAAAATGTCCAGTCTCAAGTAGAAGACAGATTGGATGATGCCACAAATTTCAGATCTCAGAAGGCCAGGATACTCTTCATCTTGGATGAAAATGAGATTTAGAATTATTTAAAAGAAGATGTCTAAGAACCAGAAAGGGCTGAGGAGAAAGCCAGACACAAGAAGAATGAAGCAAAGGCTGTAAGAGGATCTTGATAGATTCCATAAAAGATCATTTGATTCCACACATTGTTGAGTTGAAAACTGCCAAAGAAATGTTTGATGCCTTGGTGGGATTGTTCGAGAGTAAGAACACTAGCATAAAATTAGCTTTGAGGAATCAACTCTCTTGTATCATGATGACCAAATCAGATTCAGTTGCCACTTATTTTATGAGAGTCTCCTAGTTGAGAGATTAACTTAAGTCCATTGGAGACACCATTGATGATGCAGAACTTGTTACAGTGATTCTTAATGGATATCATTCTTCATGGGATCCATTTATTCAAAGCATTTGTGGATGAGCTGATTTATCCAAGTTTGATTGGCTATGGACTAATTGTGTCCAAGAGGAGGCCAGATTATTGTGCAAGAACAGTTTGGAGAGACCTTAGAATGAAAAAAATCAAGCTCTTGCAGGTCATGCAAGAAAAGGAAAATGGAGAATTGTTTGGAAGAAAAATACAGGTAGAGGATCAGCTCCAGTTCAAGAACAAAAAGGATCTTTCAAAAATCAAGTGCTTCAACTATCATACTTTTAGTCACTATGCTTCTCAGTGTCCTCAGAGGAAAAGGAAGGGAAAACAACATGCATCAACAATCGATGTTGATGAGAAACCACAACAGAAGAAGACAAAGGAATCTAAACTTGACGAGATTGCAGATGAACTACAGAAAGAATATTTATTTGTCTTCGCTCTTTGTTACCTACTCAGTCATGCTTAATTGGTTGTATCAAGTGAGCACAATTGTTCATTATTCATAGTTCATAAGTCAGCCAGGCTTCTTTTGGGAAATTTTTTAAAATTTTCTTGTACCACATGTTCATACACCCTTGGGGGAGTTGTAATAAAATGTCCTAGCATGGTGAAGTATGTAAAAGACTCGATCTCCTAGACTTGGACATCAATCCGACTAGCCCAAGGTGTTTTTTCCCCTTGGTGATTATTTGTTGTTGAACAAATGACTAATAATTTCCAAGTTTTTCACTCACACCTCCAAAGTTGGGGTAGTCATCTTGGTGGTTAATCCTAGGGAGGTTATTAGAGTCTATGTGTCAATGTTTATAAACATGCTGGGCATTAATTTTGAGTCATATGGACACGTGCTAGGTTCCCCTAGGTTTTATTTTAATTTTGGATGAAAATAATTTTTTCCGTAAACTTAGGCTATTTTTTAAGTCTAATTGAAAAAATTATAAATGCAATAAAAGTGTGGTTAGGGATCGGATTTTTCCATGGGGGTGCTCATTTTCTAACTTAGAGCACCTGTTCAACCCAAAAATCCACTTTTCCTAAGTTTTAAGTGATAAATTTATCACTTAAAAAAAATTAGAAATTAGAAAAAATTAAAAAATGGAGAAAAATTCCCAATTCCTAAATATGTGGAAAGTGGTTGGATTTGATTGAAAACAGTTGCATCGGCTCTCACTAAGGAAGGCGAGTTCATCCCTTGAGGTTAGCGTCAACTTTTGGTAGGTGGATGAGGTGGTAGGCAACTCCAAGTTTACAGATGCGCCTCTCTCTCTCTCTTCCCTCATGTGTGGTTGAAGTGGCGCATGATCAATGGGTTGGTAGAGTTGGGTGAGAGAGGTTGCACCTACCTCTCTAGTTCCACTCGCCTTTAACTCACTTCAACTCCCAATCAAACTCGACACTCTCAGTCAGTCTTGGATGCGCCCCCTTTGGGCTATGCTGGCTATAAATAAAGCCTTTGCCTCTCTCTTGAACTAGTTGGGTTTGGAGCAGAGAGTGCATGCTATTGTAATTTGTGATGCTCTTGCTATTGTGCTTATAATAAAGAGAAACTTTGGAGGCTAATGGTGTTGTGCTATTGTGTGTGGGCTAAAATTGTCATGTTCCTATGAGGTAACCTGTTTCTTTTCTCCATTTTCTTGCTTTTCTCATGGTATAGATCTTGCCTATAAGGATTCCTCAAAATCAGTAGGAATAGGAATTGTAAGTAAGGTTACTTTCATTTCTATTTTCTCATGTATGTTTAGAGGTGAAAATATTGCACGTCAATAAGTTTGTTTACATGTTATCTTAACATTTTTTTCTATGTATTTCAAGATCTCACCGGTAGTGCAAGTTTGTGATTGAGTTTCAGGATACCTAGCTTGGAGGAGGTGTGGATGTAGGTTCACTCCACCCCACTTCTGGCAATTGTTTAAGACATAGCCCCTCGACATCCGCAACTGCATACTCTTCCTCTTTCTCTTCTCTTATCTTAAAAATCAATACTCTCCTTTGGTTACCTTTCTTGCTTACTTAGATCTATGCACTAAAAGATATTTTTTCATTTAGATCTAGTTTTCAAGATTCAAATAGCTCAGGTCTAGCAAGTACTTCATTTTTTTTACCTTTATTCATGTAGATTTGGCGTAGGAAAGCTTTTTTTTCACAAAGCATTGTTAAGCTTGCATAAAGTAGTCTTTCTTTGAAATTTAAAGTTAAATCTTGCATCCAAGTGCACAATCTTATTGGCTGCCCAAAAAGCAATCCAAGATCCCAAGGAAAGCTTGCTTTCCTTGTATTTTTGCAGTTTTCTCATAAAAGTTAACATAGAAAGTTTTTAGAATTTTTTTGTGTTGTCCAAAGACACTTCCAAAGTGTTTTTGGGCACGTTTTACTAATAATTACTTGCTGGTTTTTAGCAGGTCCATTAAAAAAGAGGAGGAAACGCTGCCCGTAAATTGACATTTGGGCCATCTAGAGCTTCCCAAGAGTTCCCCCTCCTTTCACAACTTTTTTTTAAAGATTTGTAAGCCTTTAGGTTCAATTTCTATAAGAACCAAGTGGCCTTTCCTAACAAGCGTTGTAACCGATCATAATAAAGTATTTGAGTAGGCTCTTCAGAGCCCACTCCCCATCCCCCCCAGGGGGATCTATGTTGGTGTCAATTTTTGTGATTTTCCTTGTTTTTAGTTTAGTTTCTTTTTTGTATATTAGTATACTTTGATCAACACTTTCACAATATATCTTTATCTAATTCAAAGTAATACAAATACTAACCCCACGGCTTCTCGAGTTACCTGAAAGGGGAAAGAGATGCGTGGTAGGACTAATTAGAAAACTCTCGTTTATTTATTTGTTGTTGTTCTTTATTTTTCGTACAATTTACACCCCTTGCTCTCCCAATTAGGGTTTTTTCAACCTGCAAGAGATTCTCGGGGACTTAATAAACAAGTAAACACATTGCAATTAAAATTCTTAAAATTTACCAAGGCTCCATTGTGTATGCTCTGCACTGCTGTGGTTCGATCGACCAGTTGGATGTATCAAAAGCAACAAGGGTGGCTAGTTTAAGATAGACTCACATTTAAATTAACCTCCTAAGGTGAAAATCCAATGCCTCGAATTAATCTGTTGCGAGGAAAGTTCACAGAGGAAGTAGGAACAATTGGATAGTGAACTCGGGATACCGTCAGGCTACACCCTCGTTGGCGTAGTGTTGGACACATCCTAGAGACTCTGATCTAGCCCACATATTCTTCGCGTGGAACCACATCGGATAAGGGTTTTGGACACACTCCTCGTACCGTCAGGTATATTCAGAGTTCCCTTCCTCCTTAATCTAATCCCCTCATTTTCACATCCTAAAGTAAAATTACCAAGAGCACTTGCAAAACAAATCTATCAACACTTCTTACTTTCATTGGTGACTACATTTAAGGCACTGGTCTGTTTCTTACCTCTATTGTGTATCTTAATTCTGGTGTCGATTAATTCTAATAATTGTGTTACCAAAGTATTGATCTTATATGCTTTTGTGCTTCTTATTTCACTTTTATTTCAAATCTATTTGCAAGCATCTTGGTACATTTTTTATCAACTCCTAAATGTTTCACTCATCCACAAACACACTAAAGCCTTAACAATCTTAGAAATTAATAGGGTCTACCCCCTTGGCTTCGATTAAGAGTTGGCCTAAACGAAGGAGTCAAGAACAAGGTGACAACCTTGACTCGAGACTTTCCCCCAAGGATGCACTTAGTGGCTTGAAGATTTCTGCCACGACAACCTACCCCCCAGGTGCGTGAAAGGCGACAACACTCTTACAGGCACTATTACAAGCAGTAGTGGTACCTAGTTGGTATACAATGGTGCTTTTAGGCACATGACGGGTTACTGAGATTCTCTTAGATATTTGACAGAGAAGGACTCAACATTATAGGTGGAACTTGGAGATAATTCCAAGTATGTAGTAAAAGGAGTTGGAACAACATCATTTCAGTTAGAGTCCGAAGATTCTCTACACATGAGAGATGTATTGCTTGTACTAGGATTGAGAAAGAATCTGCTCTCCATCTCAACATTGGAGAATAGAGGTTACAAAGTTGCATTTGTAGATGGTTAGGTTCTTGTATTGCCTAAGGGCTCTAACATAGACTCAACAGTGGTGATTGGTGTTAGAGAGGCGAGACTGTACAAATTGTTAGGATGTCCAACCCAGTCATTAGTACATGACAATATCAGTTTATGTGAGTTATGGCATCGAGGATTTGCACACCTGCATTACAAGGCTTTGCCAGCATTAAGGAGAATGGTTACAGGTCTTCTAGAGCTCCAGGTAGAGCATGAGGGTGTTTGCAGGGATTGTACACTTGGCAAGAATACCAAGGGATATTTTCTAAGCAGTTAGTAGATCCAAAGGGATCTTGGACCTTGTAAGTATTGAAATTTGACCGGTAAATAATCGTCATTTTCCTTTTTACACGTCAAAATACTCACTTCATAAAATTAAACGTCATTAATGAAGTGTGAATTTTAATCTCACCCATCATTTTGAAGTGCTTTTTTATTTTTACATGTCATTAATATCTATACCCCATGCCCATATATATATATATTCTCTTTATATTTCTATTTCTAATATGGAAATTTTGATTTTTGTCATGGTCTCGTTGTTTCTCCTTGTTAGGTAAACTTGACTTGGTCATGTTTTTTTGGGCCCATGGTATTTGATGGCCTGTGGTAATGGCCCATTGTATTGCTTGTGAAGAGGCCTTTTTAAAAGTTTCTAGGATAAACCTTCTATGTTATTATGTGTGTTTGGTTTAATCGTTATGTTTATTATGTTTTTTTGTTTATCGTAGTTTTGCAAATTTTTTATTTTTGTATTATAAGAGGCGAGATATGAGAATTCAATGTTTCATATAGTTATTATAAATGTTATTTAAAAAAATCAAATATTATTATGACAGGTAAAGTTAAGATTTAAAGGTCAAATGAAAGGGGATGTTAAAATTAAAACGACATAAAAACTTGTTGACGTGTAAGGTAGGACATCAAATTTCAACCTTGGATCTAGTGCATTTAGATGTATGCTGACCGATGATATTACCATCTTCGGGTGGCTTCTTGTACTATGTGATTCATTGACGATTCCTCCCAGAAGACATGGATCTACTTCTTGAAGGCCAAGGATGAAGTCTTCAGTAGGTTCCAGGAGTTCAGGGCTCAGGCAAAGAACTTGACGGGGAAGAAGATCAAGGTTTTAAGGTCAGATAATGGAGGAGAGTATACTTCCAATGACTTCAGTGATTTTTGCAAGGAGGTAGGGATCAAGAGGGAGTTGACAGTTCCTTACAACCCTCATTAGAATGGGGTTGTGGAAAGGAAGAAAGAGTCCATTGTGGAGTCTGTCAAAGTGATGATTCATGATTAGGATTTACCCATGTTCTTATAGGCAGAGGTATCCAGCATAACAGTTATGTGCAAAACAAGAGTCCTCATCGGATATTAGGAGACAAGACTCATGAGGAGGCATTCATAGGAGTGAAGCCAGCTGTTAATCATTTGAGGAGCTTTGGTTGTCCAGTATACACCCATGTGCCCAAGGAGAAGAGGACGGAGTTAGAACCTTCTAGAAAGAAGAGTACTTTTGCGGGATACGAGACTTCGAAGGCCTACATGATCTACATTCCTTGATAACGTCAGATTGAGGTTAGTTGGGATGTCACTTTTGATGAGGAGGTATCTTTCAGAAGGTCTAGAGAGTCTCATATGGAGATTGATAGTGAGGAGCAAGAGGCTCCCAAGGATGAATGTATAGATCCCTCTAGTCTAGTTGTTCATTCTTCATACTATCATGAGGAGCCAGTAGAGCCAGTAGAGCCAGTGGACTCACCTAGATATGTTACAGAGACCAGGAAGAGGCCAGCATGGCTTAGTGACACCTTGCAGGATGTAAAGGGACATGCAACTCCCAGTGGTACTTTCAAGGAGAACAAACAATCTTAGAGTTTCTTGAGTTATATGGCATTGACGAGTTACATCATGGATTTTGAGCCTTCCAGTTATGAGGAAGCAACAAGCCAACAGGTTTGGAAGGATGCCATGATGGAAGAGTATCGGTCCATCATGAAGAATGATGTGTGGGAGATAGTTTTGAGACTAGAGGGAAAGTCAATAGGGACTTCCAAGTGGATATATAAGATCAAGGATGCAACAACTGGCATCATCGAGAAGTACAAAGCGAGGTTTGTGGCGAGAGGATTCTCCCAGAAAGAGGGAGTGGACTATGAGGAAACTTTTGCTCCAGTTGCCAGGTACACTTCCATCAGAACTATTATTTCTCTTGCTTCAGATATGGGTTGGATGTAAAGACCGCATTCTTGAATGGTGTGATTGAGGAAGAAGTTTACATAGAGCAACCTCAAGGTTTTGTGATACATGGGAAGGAGTCCAATGTCTGCAGATTAAAGAAGGCTTTGTACTAACTCAAGCAGGCACCCATGGAATGGTATTCTAGGATTGATGGATACTTGATGAGCTTGGTCTTCACCAAGAGTGATGTGGATCTCAACCTTTACTACAAGGTTTTTGATGGTGATCCTTTGATCTTGGTGCTGTATGTTGATGGTTTGTTCCTTACTGGGGTAGAGAGCCTCATTGTTGAGTACAAGAGGAAGTTGGCTTCAGAGTTTTAAATGAAGGATCTTGGCTTGATGCATTATTTCTTGGGATTGGAGGTGTGGCAGGAACCATACGATATCTTCCTCAATATGGGGAAGTACACAACTGAGATCTTGAGGATATTTAGTACGATGGACTGCAAGTCCATGGCTACACCCATGGTGACAAATTTGAAGAAGCTAAGTGATTTTGCTTCAGATTCATATTTGGTAAATCCTACTATGTACAGGTAGTTGATTGGATTCTTGATATACTTCGTTAACACCAAGCCAACTATTTGCTTTGCAGTGAGCACCTAGAGCCAATTTATGTTTGAGTAGAGGCATGTACATTGGATTGCGACAAAGCATGTGCTGGGGTTTTTCGCGTGGTACAGTTGGATATGGTCTGAGATATGTCTTAGGTGAAGAAGTGAGGCTGCAGGGTTATATTGATTCTCACTGGACAAGGAGTGCAGTGGATAGAAAGAGCACTTCGGGGTGCTGCTTTAGCTTAAGATCAACTATGATATCTTGGTTTAGCAGGAATCAAACTTTTGTAACACTCAGTACAATAGAAGCAAAGTATATTGCAACTAGTGTCTTAAGTCACGACGTAGTGTGGCTTCGGAAGCTTCTTGTAGGACTATTTAATTAGGAGCTAGAGACGATGTTGATACATTGTGACAATCAAAGCTGTGTTAAGCTTTGGGAAAATCTAGTTTTTCATGACAGGTCGGAGCACATTGAGATCAAATATCACTTCATTTGAGACATGGTGCAGAAGGGAGTAGTAAGGCTCCACTACATATCCAAAAATGAGCAGATAGCAAACATTCTCACCAATACTCTGTTTAAGGTGAAGTTTGTATACTTAAGAGACACGCTTGGCGTGATGCAAAATGTCTCGCTCATTGATAGGGAGTGTTGATGTTTCTCTAGTTAGTAGCATCAAGAAGAGATTCTCCTAGATTGGTCATGTTGATTTGACCAGGGGGGAGTGATACATTCACGCACGAGGTTATGTTGATTTGGCTAGTGGTGAATGGATCAGGTGCAGTCTTTCTCCTATTAGTCATGCTAATTTGACTAGGAGTGAAAAGTTTCGAGATGCTCTCACATTGCATGCTCCAAGATGGAGTGATCTATTTTATATATACGTGGGTTTGACTTGTTTACAAGTATAGTCTAATATGAAGATGTAGGCTCGAGATACCTCTAGTGACGAGGGGCTTCTCGGTGGGTTTACTCAACATTAAAGCTCTATATTAATGTGAGGAGATGATCATCAACAAGGATCATGGACAACTTTTCTAGTAAAGAAGAAATGCTAAGAAGACAAGTAAAAGCCATTTACCTTTGAAGAAGCCCCAAGAAATATTGAAGACAAAAAGTACAAGTCAACCCTAAAAGAAAAGTACAAGTCGGCACCAAAATTGAAATGAAGGTGACTTGAAGTGTATAAATAGGTGGTTAAACATTTCATTTTATCAACACATCATCACATCTCTTCTTAGCTCTTCTAGTGCGCAACATCAAGGAGGTCTAGCGAAGGTACAGGGAGCATCTCTTTTGAAGGTTCCTATCATTGCTAAGGGTTGCCTATCTTGATTTAGGGTTTCTTCATGAAGGGCGCACTCTTTATGTGAAAGGGTTTTTCTTCGTGGTGGTGATGTACTTGTAATATTGGATTGATTTCTTCTCAAGAAAAATTGCTAGGTTTTCTCTTAAAGTTGGGTTTCCCATGATAAATATTGTGTTTACCGTGCTTTGCTATATTTCTATGATTCTATTGTTTCCGCTGCATTTAAAGTAATATTTTTCAGTGTGTAATTATTCAATGATAACAATGGGATGAAATTACTATTTGAAATCATTAGGAAGTAATTATCATAATTGAAAATTGTATTTCTATTGCTATAAGAAAATTCAACAGGAACCACTCTCAAACATCCTGAAACAATAAATGGTAATGTTAAACATTTGAGTAAAAGGATAGAAAATGAAAGATAAAGAGAATACCACTTTTACTTTAAGAATTTAATATTACCATTTAATGGTAGTGATGATTACTAAGGTTGGTTTTTTTGTTAGTGTAGGATTTAAAAAAAAATTGAATTTTATGGGCCCACAACCATGGATGTACGACGTTGTATGAAATCAACCGGTTCTAGTTTGATGAAAAAAGGCTGGTACAATACCGAAATGGCTAGCTCTGTATGGAACCGGCTAGTTCGATGAAAAAAGGCTGGTTCGGTATCGAACCGACCATTTCCAGTCTGAGTATCCAGTTCAGTGCTAGAGGGTGAAACTGGTCAGGCCGACTGGTTTTGCATGAACCAGACCGGTTTTGATAACACTGTATTCAATCCCCCAAGGGACCTAAAAGGTCTATTGACTTGAGTATTTTTCACTATCCCAAATAATATTAGGAAGTTATCCTAGATTTCTTTTGCGCTTTTATTATCCATGGTGTGATGAGTCAAATCTGGATCAACATGTAAGGTGGTCAAGTCCGACAGCTTTGTCCTTCTTCAGACATATGAGATTGTAGTTGTTATCAGTGGCAGGAGGAAGAGGTCTTTCTAGGTACATCCGTAAGCCTTTACTTAAGAAGATCAGTGATTTGGTCTGCCCAAACGTGATATTTGTGCCATTCAAGTGGTTAAAGAGTCATTATGCATCTATAGGTGTTAAATTACCTTTATAGAGCCAAAAGGTTTAGAATGCCAGCTTCTTTTAGAATTTTGCAATACACGTCAGCAAATCTGCAATATGCTTCAGCTGAAAAAGTAGAGGAGAGTGCACTGGTCTTAGAAGAGGGTGTAAACCCTAGGAGGGTGTTGACCTTATAAAGAGAGTTAAATCCTAGAAGAACAATGTTGAATAGGGTGAAACCATGTTGAGATTCAGAAGTGATAGAACTTCGATGGTGAACCAACCAGCAAAACCGGAATTCAGTCGATGGTAAAACAGTAGCAACAAATAAGCACTATTGTGCTAGAAAGAGGGCACTAGTGTGCTAGAGAGATAGCACAAGAGCATAGCCATAATAATAAGTGTGCCAAAGAAAGAGATACACAACCATAACCAGAGTCCTATAACAGCCAAAGAGAGTGCAATATAGAGAAGGTTCCCTTAGGTTTATGATTAAGAATGAATCACATGAATAAATAATACAATGAGGACAGTTGTATTTAATATTTATACACCATCAAAGAGGGCGAGGGTACAAGCCCCATGGAGGTTTGACTAGGTCCGCCTTAGCCAAAAGCAGCCAATAATACAATATAATAATGTTACACAAAGGTAGGCATGTGGCCATAACAAATACAATAAGCTCCGTTTGTGGCCTCAAGTGAGAATTAAACCCGTAAGTATAACATCAGAGGTTTTACATAAGCTCTTTCATAGCTGTCTCCAATTTGTCCAACTCCAGTGCCCTAGAAAGATAAACCTGCTCATAAGTGTCCATCTTCTGGGGGACAACTTGTTTAACAAGCTCCATAGAAGTGTCATGCATAGGGTCTGGACCTACTGAAGTGAAGAACCTTTCGAAATGTTTAAAAATCTGTCAAATTTCCATCTCATCCTGTGTAAGGTACTGCGATCTTGCAGAACTAGTATCCACTCTTTTTTTGTTCTGTTTAGGTGCTGGAAATAGAATTTAGAAGGCACATCATCGTCAAATATCCATTGCATGCTCCCCCTAATTCGAGTCCCTCTTGCCTTGTAATCCTCAAGTACTTGGAAGTTGGACTGCGATTCCAAATTACTGGCTAATTGTTGATGAAGTTCCTTAAATGGGTCCACATCCACCCTTTACTTGGTAATTCCTTACCTTTCCTTGTTCTAGAAACAGTCTTCCAAAGCCCCTAAGAAGCTTGTGTATCACATGGCTGCCTCTCAGCATAGAATCCAACCACTGTCCTGTATTTGAAAAAGCGCCAGATGCCAAACCCTTGCAACAGCCTGCCGGTACTCTTTTGATTCCAGAAGAGAACATTTAACTATTGTCACTGTAAAATTCAGGGCAAATTAAATCTTTCTATTTCATATTGAACTGATGAGTCAACTAATAGCTATGAATTATGTCTAAACTATTGGAACAGTTGGTTTGTCCTAATGGAACAACAGAACCTATCAACCACATTCTTGAAGGCTTTATACTAGGAGTTAATGTAGGGTCAAACTTCTTCAGGATATGCTTATTTGTGGAGCCCTTCTCTTTATCATTGCTTTGATCCACCGAGTCCCAAAACCCTTGAGAAGTCATCTGGTGTGTTGTTGAACTGGTCTGCCTGCATTTGATATATGTTTCAGTCCCTCCCAGTGTTGTGAAAGGAATTGTTTTTCAGGTATACATTCTGGCACTACGATTAATTGTATTTCTTCCCTAGGGAGTTTTGAGCCGTGTAGACAGATCTGTGAAACAGTCAAAGGTCGAAATCATAAGCTTGCTGTTGGGCTCTCTTTCTTTCTCTTGCTTGTAAGCAGTGCAAAATTAGCAGTAAAAACTCAATTTTCATGGCCAGTATTCCCTTAGTTCTCAGAAAAGGCCATCTATTACAGTCCAACTAGCATGAGGGGTCTAGTTAGTCTATTTGTGACTCGTGAGAATACGGGTGACTTGATGAGGATCAACCATTCTTTAAATGGTTAAAGTTCTATGCTCCCAACTGCTAATGACAAGATCAAAATTATTTTCCTTTTGGTTCTTTTATAGTCAATGGGTTGATTTTATGATTATCTACAAGGTTGCTGTGGTCCAGTGTTGCAACTTATTTTTCATTATTGAACAATTTGTTGTTACAGAGACCTGTGACTGCATTTGCAGTAATAGAATTTTTATATTTTGGAAGAATGCTAGTATTCTGACAGATATGATAGTGGAACTTTAATTTGTGGGAAGTAGTTTCATGCATTTAGATTGTTTTATTTCTACTGCTTTTATTTATTTATTTATAGGCAATTCTCTTATGAAACTTATTATATCAATATGCAGTTTTCTGAGCATGAACAGGGAGACATGGATGATGATCTCGACTATGGAGCTCTTGAACAAGGATTTGTAAGCTTTTGATTGTTTATTCTTTTGGCAGTTTCATTTGTGATTTTGGATAGTTGAATTCGTGTTCAGTCCAATGGATCCCTGTGACTGACAGAGGCTTATTTAACTTCCAGGTAACCATTACACCTCTAGGACTGATGTGTAATGCTGAATTGGACGCGCGCACTTCTGTGGCCACTTGGATTACTGCTGCAATTGATCAGGATGCACCTGCATCTCTCTGATACAGATATGAAACATGGTTATTTATTGCCCGTCATTGTTGACAAAAGTTTGCTGTAGATATTCTGCATATATTTGAGTATAGTCTATTCACTACCATAATTGAGACACCTAAAACAGACACATGGAACCAAGTAAAATATTCAAGATACCCTGCAATATATGTGAAGGTCCTTGTAAATAGTTTTTTCCTCTGCTGCAAAAATTCAGCAGTTATTCCCTGAAAGTTGTTTTGTAGGACCTGATTTCCAGTATACAATCAATTGTTTCTATCCAGCTAAGTTATAGCACCACCCCATCTTTTAATTTAATATTTTTTGAGAATTTTTGAAAGCTCTTGGTTTGCTCTGGCAGGCATTGCCTCTGACTTTTAGGGACTATCCACTTAAATTTAAAGTTGAGTGATATTTTGCATGCAGTTTTTTTTTTGCATGCAATTTTGAGAATTATGATCCATTATTATCATGGTTCAGTGTGTGAAGTTCCAAACTTAAAATGATACTGCAGAGGCAGTGGTTCAACACTGCTGATGTTGATCAAGTTTAGTTTAATCGCTTTCCTTGTTTAAATTTAAAGGATATATGTCAGTGTCAATGTTATGGCAATTTCAACCCCACCTTTAACAATGGCAAAGATAGATCTTTTTTGGTATTGTTGTTGCTTTGGCTCTAATTAATACATTTCTTCATCATATACTTGTGATCTTGGTAAGAAGGTTGATGGTCATGATCAGGAAGTTTGTCAGGCAGGAATATTGGTACCAAGAAACCATAGAGCGTTTGCGGGAAAGATATGGTTGCCTATGTCCATAAAGGTCCACATCAATAACAATGTCGAGTTGAGCATTTTTTGCCATTTGTATAGAACATGTTATTTATCTTGGATATGTGGCATGTAACAATTTGCTGAATGACCTGGTTATCTTAGTTGAGCTTAAATCTTCATTCTGGCCTACATAGACTGTCATAGTTATGAGAATTTGGATTCCCTTTTATGAGACTTCTGGCTTGGCAAAAGTAAAAGTTGATTTTCAAGAAACCTTAGTCACTCTATCAAATATTGCAATTAGATTAAAATGTGTCTTCATGCAAGTGTCTTTGTAGTGACATTTGTTCGACTCATGAAAGGAAATCAGTCTGTATAATGGGTAACTCTGGATACTTGCATATTTATAATTGGTTCATAATGATAAAACATTGGTGCTTAACATGTAACCAGTTGTTAGCAAGGAATTCAATATTCTTTGGTTAACTCTATTATTAATCTGAAGACCCCACAGAAGATGCAGGACACAATGATATGATTCCACATCCCTAAAATAATTTAAACCTGAATCACACAATTGGTCATTTTGTGATGGAAGAGAAATAGTTTTGTTATAACTATAAATGAAATGAAGTGATCTCAATGATGTATCTGTTGCTTATGTTTTACTTGAGGTATGGCAGTCATCATTAGCTTAAAGGTTTGTCTGCCGGTATATAGATGTTGGTCAGATTTGTCAATGCCTTTATATAAGGTATCAGAACATACTAGGACTAGAAGATGTGCTAAAGTGGTATCTGTGCAACCTTGAGAGTCTTTGTGATATGTTATGAATGAAATATGTGCATGTGTATTATTTCAAAATGATTTTTCTCCCTTTTATGTTGCTAAATTTTAAATCTAAAAGTTCGTCCCACTTCCAATACATTTGGCAAATAAGACACTAGTGAAAGGGCCAGCCTTTATTAATTGACAAATCACTTTGATGGGTGTATGATATCTAATAAATAAATCATAAAAACTTGGCCAAAGATGAGTGTTAAATACCTAGAAGTCTTATAAAGTGGCATGCTTCAAGTTAGTCATGGACTTGGAAAATTCCAGATTTAAGTATATATGTATTCAGATTTCTTTAAGTCAATACTATTTGATGCGTGAAAACACTATTATAGGGCATCGACAAAGGAGACCAAAGGAATCTCCTTTATTCCACTTTGATTGGGAAAAAATATATTATTACAGAACATCAACAAGTGGTTCTCCTTTCCTTCACTTTGCTTAGGAAAGGGATAATCTTCCCTTGCCAGTGTCTAGGGATCACCTCCATTAACTAAGAGGGCCTACCCTTACTTGAGCTATGGTTAGCCAAAAAAGAGAGAAACTTCCCTTTGATACGAGGGATTTCATTCACAATGCTCAAGGGTCTTCCCTTAAATATTCACAAGGGATATTCTTCTCTTAAGCTTACAACGATGTTCAAATAGCTCTCCCTTCTGCTTACACAAGAGAGGGATATCTGTCCTTTTACTATCCAAGAAAGTTTAACGGATAACCATAAAAATGGCCCTTTATTTTCTACAAGGATAGTCTTCCCTTTTATTGCCATGTTAAAGAAAGGGACAGCCTTCTATTTGTAATGCAACTTTTGCACGGGGACTTCACTTAGTGAACCTCTCACATAGCACGTATAATCGTGAGATATCAAAGAATACCCTTAATTTCCAGAGATATTGACCCAAACTCTTTTTGTTGAAACCCCCTCCCAATACTTAAAACTTTCTCTCCACCCCTTTTTATACGTCAATCCTTATAAACCACCCTACCCACCCCCACCTTAAACCCCTCATCCCCTCCAATACCTGCAATATATTGGTTCAATTTTTAATAATTTTAAAACCCACAATATGAACTAACGTGATAAGATATTGGTCAACAAGTGAAGACCTCGTGAACTTTTGGAACTACTATAAAATAAATTTCTGAAATTGGCAAGGTTGTAATCCAACCTTTGCTAAATTGCACTTTAGAATTTATTATTGACCAAATGGAGAAAATGAGGTTCTCAAATTTCTCTATCTGTATAGCAATGTGAGAATATTAGCATGAAAATAATGGAGTAAGAATGACTAGGTATCTCAACTTAGTTATTGGTTAGTATTTTGTGTTATTAATTCATTAAAAAATGATTTGTGATTTATTAGTATCGAGGTTGAGTAATTGTAAAGTCCGGTAGACAAACTACCCAAACATATGAACAAACGGGGGACATTAATAACGTATGAAATAACTCCATGTGCAATAAATTTTTATTTTATTATTATTTTCTATGCATATCTTTAATGATCATGGTTTTCCATTGGTGGTCTTGAAGTTACATTGATTCTTAGGTCCATGATTGAAAGTACAAAGAAGAAAGGATTGTGGTTTGAAGTGAGAGAAAGCATCAAGGTGTTAAAGGCAAGTCAAAGTTCATTTATAATTTTGTGAGGTTTTGTAGTCTTATAAGTTTTTGATTTTTTAAAAGTTTGAATACCATGAAGTCGAAAAGTTAAGAAAATGGTAAGTCCTATACATTGAAGATATGAAGCGCACTATACATGCACACAAGTAGATTGACTAAAGTGGCCCACACAAATGTGACAATGAAAATACACCAGAAATTGCAAGCCTAGAAACAACAAAGGGTAAATAAATGACAAAGAAATAAAGGAAGGGTAGAGAAATGAAGACACATGATTGTAAGCCCCAACATGTGTGGATAATGGGAATTGATGTTCAGAAGGTTCCATAAACGATTGAAGTTAAGAAGATGTTCCCCCTTCGGAACACCCCTCCTAACGTTTCATGCTCCTTTTGTTTCAATTTTAATGGTTATACAAGATCTTAAAACATTTAGTTTTATAACATCATAACTATATGCAATAGGATCACTGAAAGAAAGACAAGTATATGAACACAAAAAAACACAAAGATTTATCCTAGGAAATTGTCGTGGGGGAGAAAACCCAACAAAACTTTCTCAATATAGAATTCGACCAAGCACAATGTAAAACCCCAAGAACAAGACTAGAAGCTCCCTTTCCACAGTAGTCTGCTTCTCTCTCTCTTTCTTGCGCAATTGCTTGAGTGAGAAGTGTGTACAAATGAGAGATGCGCCACTTCTATTTGTACTTATCAAGCGAGGGACTCAGTTATCTAACTAGGTTGATCTAGTTTTCTAATTAGGGTTGACCTACCTAGGAAGACTCAAAATAACATTTATATAATACTTTTGTGGGTACTATTAACCTGACTTACAATGCAGGTTTTACCTCAAGACTTTTACATTACCAAGTACATCAAGGACATCTTTGAATGGAGGAATAACATCTTCGAAAGGAAGAATAATAATAATACAATAAAAAGTGTGGTAGGATATTTTTCAAAGTTATGTTTCTTTAACACTCCCTCTTAACAAGGAAGATATTTTACAACATCATCAACAACAACAACAACTATACAACTGATTGGTGAATCTATATATCATATGAAGTTTTGGAACAACATCATATATTTGGAACATCGTCATCGACATCAGCACCAACATGTAACATCGTCATCAATACCAACATGGAACCTCATCAACATCATCATCATGGAGCCTCATCAACATCATTTGGAGCATCATCATCGACATCAACATGTGCCTGTTGGAACATCATCATCATCATCATGGAACATCATCATCCTGGAACATCATAATTACAGAACATTATCATCGTCATGGAACATCATCATCGTGGAACATCATCATCATCATCAGTATGTGAATACTGGAAAAAAACCATCATTTGGATCATCATCAATAGGTGAGTACTAGAACATCATCATCTAGATCATCAACAGTGTGAGAAACCTCCAACAATAAAGAATGAAAATGCACGATGTAACAGAAATAATTGAGCACAAAAGGATTTTTATTGATCGCAAGCCACTTCGAGGGGGCAACCTCATTTGAGCAAGCTCAATACAAATAACTCATGGATGCCTTCATTGGCCTCAACACGTACTTATATACTAAGTCTAATTTAAACAACTATTACTCCCCATGAATGTAGGATAATACAATATACTCACACGACGACTTACGAAGCATGTGCGTCCAACAAAAATATACTAACGAAGTAAAGAGAAGGGTTGACACGGGTTCCTAACATCACCTCCCTCTTAGAAAAGCATTGTCCTCAGAGCTTTAGATGTGGGAATTGTTGCTGAATTTGAAGGAGTGGTTCCCATGTAGCATCCTATGGTTGCATGTTGTGCCACTGAATTAATACCTCTGTGGTGGATCGAGAGCGAAGCTGACGAGAGCGCTTATTGAGGATGGCTTTTGGCTCCAAAATGATGGATCCTTCATTATCCAGTTCTGGTAAAATAATTTGTGCTTTGATGTTGGTGCCAATGAATTTCTTAAGACAAGACATGAAATACCGAGTGAATGTGAGAAGGAGGACGTTCCAATTTATAAGCAACGAACCCAATCTTTCGAAGAACATTATATGGCTTGTAGAACTTTGGAGCCAATTTCAGACGCCCTTTGAGTTTCAAGGAGGATTGCTTGTAAGGTTGTAGACGAAGAAAAACCATATCACCGACTTGAAAAGTGCGCTCATAACGATTTTGATTGTGTTGTTTCATTCGGTTTCTTGCCATGTGAAGATTGTCCTGCAAAATGTGAAGAATCTGATCTCGGTTTCGGAAAACCATGTCAACTACCTGAATTGGTGAATTGCTAGGGGTGTATGGAAGGAGCACTCGCGGTGCCTGACCATAAACTGCTTCATATGGAGTCATTTTAGATGCAGTATGGTAGGAAGTATTCTGCCACCATTCAACGAGAGGGAGCCACTTTGCCCCCTGATGCTGTTGTTCAGAGGTGAAGCAATGAAGATACATTTCCAAACATTTGTTGATAACTTTGGTCTAACCATCTGTTTGTGGAGATATCCTGAACTCATACTCAGTTTGGTGCTAGTGTGGTAAAATAGTTATGTCCAAAAATGACTTGTGAAAGTTACGTCGTGGTCTGAGACAATCGAAGAAGGGATTCCATGAAGATGGAAGATCCGGTCCATGAAAATTTGTCTAATTGATGAGGTGGTATATCGATGGATGAGAGCACAAAAATGACTATATTTTAAGAGCTGATCAACCACAACCAAGATTACGGTCTTCCCTCTAGATTTAGGGATCCCTTCAATGAAATCCATCGAAATATCTGTCCAAATCCTTGTAGGGATGGGAAAGGGATCGAGCAACTTGGGAAGAAGTGTCGTTTCACCCTTGTAGTGTTGGCAAGTATCACATTTGGCCACCATCTGTTGAATTTCCCGTTTCATTCCTTTCCAAAAGAAGTTACGCCTTTCCCGCTCATACGTTTTGAGGAACTAGAGTGCCATGCTGATGGAGAAGCATGTAGTTCATAGAAGGCAACCTATTGAAGTTTTGTGCTTTTTGGAAGCACCAGGCGACCCTTTTATCTTAGAGAAGAACCATCCCAAGAGTAATGCGGTACAACAGAAGTGTTACTGGCCAACCATTGGATGATTTTAGATAATGAAGAGTCATTGACATAACCTTGCTGAACAGATTGTAACCAATTTGGAATAGGCATAGAAATAATTGAAAGAGAAACGTGGTCATCAAATGTGCGGGAAAGAGCACCTGCCACAAGATTGTCCTTACCCTTCTTGTAAGTGATCTCATAGTCATAACCCATGAGTTTACTAACCCATTTCTGTTGTGTTGGGGATGAGACTCGTTGTTCCAGGAAATATTTCAGACTTCGGTGATCAGCCTTGAAGCAAAAATGATTCCCTATTAGGTATGGCCGCCACTTCTGTAATGCATGCAAAATAACCATGATTTCCTTCTCATATGTAGAGGCGACTAAATTCTTACCGAAAAGGGATTTGCTAGTGAATGCAATGGGATGTTCATCTTGAAAGAGAACAACACCAAGTCCATTGTCGCAAGCATCACTCTCAATAGAGAAGGGCTTGGAAAAATAAGACATAGCTAGAACAGGTGTGGTACACATAACTTGTTTCAGTTTGTCAAATGCACACTCAGCAACATGTGTCCATGTAAAAGCATCCTTTTTCAGTAGAGCTGTTAATGGAGCTGTAATCTTCCCATAATCCTTGACAAACGTGCGGTAGTAGCCAGTGAGTCTCAAAAACCCATGAAGGCTCCTTAGTGTATGAGGATGCAACCAATTTTTCATGGCATCTATTTTGGTAGGATTTGTGCGAACCCCTTGTGCTAAAATAATATGCCCGAGATACTCTACTTCCTCCTGGCCAAAAACACGTTTAGACTATTTGGAACGGATATGATGATCACAGAAAAGTTGCAGTACAATATCTAGATTTTGGAGATGCTCAACCCATTTTTTACTATAGATGAGGATATCATCAAAGAAGACCAGAATGGGGTTTCATAAGTAGGGCTGAATTTTTTTATTCATCAATGCCTGGAATGTGGAAGGAGCATTTGTGAGGCCAAAGGGCATGACCAAAAACTCATAGTGGCCATCATGTGTGCAGATAGTTGTTTTAGGAATATCATCATCGTGAACCTGAATTTGGTGATACCCAGAACGAAGATCCAACTTGGAGAAAAATGAGCACCATGAAGCTCATCAACAACATGAATTGGAAACTTATCCTTGATTGTGATGTGATTAAGTGCTTGAAATTCAATGCAGAGGCACCCTGGCCCATATTTTTTTCGGATAAGAAGAATTGGTGAAGAAAAGGAACTGGTATTAGGGCAAATAATACCTTACTTCAATAAGTCTTGTACGAGCATCTCAATCGCTGTATTTTGGTGAAACGGGTAGCGATAAGGCCTGATTTTGGGAGGGACGCTTCCAGGAAGGAGTGAAATATGATGGTCCTCTGGTCTTGAAGGTGACAATCCCACTGGTTCAACAAAGACACATGCATATCGATCCAAAATTTGTTGTAGATCTAAGGGAGTAGTAGAGATCCCTGAAGGTTGCATCTGAATGAAATGGAGATGAGTGATGATACCATGTGAATTCTTCTTAAGAATATTTTCGATGCGATGTGAATTGATGATGCTGAGAGACCTTGGTTGTAATCCATTCAATGTGTGTTTTTTCCTATTGACTGAAAACTGCATCCAAAGTTCAACAAAATCCCATAAGATGGGTCCAAGTGTGTGTAACCATTGAGCGCCCAAAACCACATCACATCCGCCTAAGGGTAAGGAAAATATGTCAAAGCGCAAGTTATAATCTCCAATAGAGATTCACACATTACAACACTTCCCTTTGCAAGGTAAGGTGCCCCCATTGGCAATCATGACTTCAAAGCTGGAGCAAGGATGGACAAAATAATCAAGTTGTTTGGCAATCCGAGGGTCAATGAAGTTATGAGTGCTACCATAATCAATTAGCATTATAAGAGGGAGCTTCTTGAAGAAACCCTTGACCCGCATGGTTTCTAGGGTTGTGACTTCGACCAATGCATGAAGATATATCTTTGGATGGTCGTACTGAGTAGGAGGGTTAACATGAAGCTGCTGAATGTCATCCTCATCATCTATTGGATCTTGAGCATCATCAGAAATTTTAGGTGCAGGCAGAGAATCCACATCCAAGAGATAGAGCTTTTGCTTAACTCATCGATGTCCTCGGGTGAATTTCTTATCACAATTATAACAAAGCCCTTTTTCTCTACGTTCCTGCATCTCGACTTTAGACAAATGCTTGATATGAGTGGTTCTAGGAGATGGAATGATTGGAGGTATTTGGGGAATCATGTTTCTAAATGGAACAAAAGTGGATTTGGAGCGTTATTGAGCTATGATCTTGTTCTCCGCCAACTTAGTCAACCCTAGGGATTCCATCATTATGTTGGGACATAAGATTTTAACCTTAGATCGGATTGCATCCTTCAGACTAGTGATAAAACAACTCCCGTAGAAAGCATCAGACAATCCTTCTATGTGATCGACCAATTTTTCAAATTTTGTTTGATACTCCCTCACAGTGCCAGTTTGACGAAGTTTAGTGAGTGCTCTTGTGAAGTCATCAAAAGCATTAGGGCCAAATTGTTGCAAAAGGAGTTGGCAAAAATATGTCCATTTTGGCTATTCATGAGCCTTAATGTACCAACAGAACCATTGAAGGGCTTCATGTTCAAAATTAAAGGATGTAAGTGGAACTTTGTTGAGATCAAAAGTGTTATGCAGACTGAAATATTGTTTTTCCTTGTATATCCATCCAATCGGATCATCACCATTGAAGTGAGGAAAATCAAGATTCAACCCACGAAAATTGCTGGAAGAAGAGAACCCAGTGTCTGTAGAAGACTCGGGTTGTCATCTATTGTTCATGGTTGAATGCTGAAGATGGAGGCTGAGAAAATTTTCATCCATATCTTGGAGTTCAGTCTTGAGGGTGGCAAGTTCCTCTTCCATTTGTTTTTTTTCTTTAGCGCGGGTGACAACCATAACCATGAGTTATTTTTTGGAAATGGGTAGTAAAATAAAAATATACAATTTTTAAGAAAATGAAAAATTGGAGTTGGAAAAATCTCCAGTGGGTAATTGGGGTTTGACTAGGTTTTGGACACTTTCTTAGAGACAGGGAAGAAGAAAATGAGAATTTTAGAAGCAGGGTGAAAGAATGAGAAAATTTGTCATAGAGAGACAAGGAAGTAGAATTAGGAAATGAACATTGTGACAAAATTTGAAGGCGATTGGGTGAGAATCGAAAAAGTTATGGCAAACCCTAAAAAAAGACAAATGTGAGATTTCAGGCTTCAGGAAGTGGAATTTGGGATAGGGTCCTCAAGGAAGGAAATATGCATAATGGAATGACAGGGGTTCCAGTAAATTTTCAATGGAAACTGATATAAACAAATAAGATACGGTGAAAAAAACAGAAATTTATACTTCCCTATTTATTATTTTATTTTGCTTCTTTTTTATATTTTTTTGTATTTTTTTTAATTTTTTAATTTTTAATTTTAATTTTAATTTTTTCGGTTTGGTGGAATTGATTTGTGCCATCTTTGGAAAAATGCAAGCTGCAATTTAAGATATGGACCCCAGATATGTGCAGCTTCATAAGGGTTTAGGGAATTCACTTGGCCACTAATGCTGTCTAATGGCTTGCATATTGGGGCAGTACCCCTCACTCCATGACAGGTAAAAACTGATAATCACTTTTCCACAAACGACAACTCTTGGTTTACCTCATGGGTCGAAACTAGTCAAGCAGGTAGGGTCGTTGCCCTTTTCGCTTGGCAGGTCCTTTTAATGACCAGCTACTTTGAGGTTCCTGTGATATTCCTCACGATAAGTTTTAGGGCTATGCCCAAGTACTTCCCATAGTTAAGCGGATAGGGGTTATTCCATAATCTAAACTTGTAATTGAAATGAACAATACAAATGCAAATAAAAAATTATTGCAATGATCACAACCCCAAGAAGCATTGCAAATGAAAAAAAAATGATCAGAAATTCCACCCAACAAGCCCAAGAAAGTGCTCTGATACCAGATGTGAGAAACAACATAGCACATAATAAATTTTATTGATCACAGGCCACTTTGAGAGGGAAACCTCATTTGAGCAAGCTCAATACAAATAACTCATGGATGCCTTCATTGGCCTCAACACGTACTTATATACTAAGTCTAATCTAAACAACTATTACTGCCCATGAATGTGGGATAATACAATATACTCACGGGACGAATTACAAAGAATATGTATACAAAGTAAAGAGAAGGGTTGACACTAACAATCAGTAGGTGAGTACTGGAACATCATCATCATCATCCGTATGTAATTACTGGTACATCATCATCATCTGCAATATTAGTGTGTGATTACTTGAACATCATCAACATCATCAATATGTAAATATTGGGACATCATCATTATCATGTAAATGCTGGAACACCATCCAAATGTGAATGCTGGAACATCATCATCATCATCAACAAATGAATGCTAGAACAAAATCACCATCAACAAGTAAATACTGGAACATGGTTGACATCTATAGGAGGTATACGGTGGGCACTTTGGTAGACCCAACTAGCCTTATCTGCTTACTAATCCTTTCGGACCAAAAAATCATAGTCAGTCATGCCAATGCCCCTTGTGAGAATTTTGATTTACAACATGATCTAGGATCCCAAGAGACTCTCACAAATTGAATTACTTGCAAAAACCAACAAAAAAGCATGAAGAAGGAAGAATTTTACATACACAGTGTGAATAGAATTTGGATATTATTTGACTATCTAAGATTTGAAAATGTTAAGAACAGGTTTATATTACATATGGTTCAATTCGAGAGGCTTTGTAAGTCAAATTTGAGTGTACATGTGAAAATGGCCAAATTGGCCTCAATCCCCCCTAGGTGGGCCAAACTAGCTTCAACTTACCCCAAATGGTCGCTAATGGTGGTGTGGAGGTGGGTGAAGTGTGCTGGAGCAATGAGGACTCCTTGGCATGTGTGGGTGTGCAAAATAAGGCGAGTGGGAGGCTCAAGATGGGTATTAAATGCTCCAACAGTCCAAAAATGGGCTAAAAACACCCCTAGTGCTCCTAGTCAACCACAATTCCTCAAAACAAGGAATGGGAGTGCACCTGTCATAAATGAGGGAACACATGTGGAATTTGATTGAGCTGGAGCACTCCTGTAGGTGTGAAAGCATCAAAATATCTGGTTATTAGGTTGGATTAACTTCTCTAACTCCAAACCATAACATATTATTGCATAAATGCAAATAAAATTGACTAAGGCTTTAGACTAAGGTACTAAGTGTTGTATTAGTGTTCTAACACCCTCCCTTAACCATAACTTAGTACAACTCATCAAAATTTTATTGGAGGCCTTGGAAACAAGGGCTTAAGTCACCTCAATACAAACATAAATTTATTTGTCCATATAAAAATGAGGAAAAGAGGAAAACCTATTGGGACAAAACCTCCCCTAAAAAATGGACACGTGGCGGAAAACCTGCAAAAAATAGTAGCAATCACCATCCATCACTCACTCCAAGCAAAGATATCAAGTAAGTGAAGGTCTTCTCAGTAAAACTCTTGGTGATTTGCTCGGTGGATGTGCAATACTACAAGGAAATCACTCTGTCATGCACTAAGCCCCAAATGTAGTGCATATGGATCTCTATGTGCTTTGTTCTCTGCCTTTGAACTAGATCAATAGATATCTTGATGCACTTTGATTATCCACCCAAATGTTAGTAGGAGAATAAAATGCAACACCAAACTCTTGAAGAATTCCTTGCAACCAAACACACTGTGTGGCAGCATTCACTGCTCCCCTGTATTCGGCCTCTACTGAAGAAAGAGATATTGTGTGCTGTTTCTTACTAGACCAGAAAATAGGACCTTCAACAAGCATGAAAACAAAATCTGAAGTGGACTGTCTGTCAGTGGGATCTTCAGCCCAATCCGAATCAGAAAATCCAACTAGTTCAAGTGAAGAACTAGCTGCATAGTGTACCCCAAAACTCTTTGTTCCTTGGACATATTAGATGATCTTTTTGGCTGCCTTCCAATGGAGCTCATGTTGCTGTTTCATATACCTTTCTAGAACACTAACTACATAAGACATATCAGGTCTGGTATGTGTAAGGTACAACAAACTACCAACTAGCTGCATGAATAGTGTACAATCTACCAAAGGAGAATCACAAAATTCACCTAGTTTTATGCTAGAAAGAAAAGGGAGATTGGATGCCTTACAATCAGTGATCTTGAAATTTATTAGCAGGTCTGAAGCATACTTAGGTTGGCTCAGCATGATGCCTCTTTCATTTTTCTCAATTTCCAATCCTAGAAATTGTTTTAGTAATTCTAGATCTGTCATTGCAAACTCATTGTGTAGGGATGCCTTGATTGATCCAATTTGGTTGCTACAGCTCCCTGTAATTAAGAGGTCATCTACATATAGTACAATAACCTTGTTGAGACCTGGAAATTCGCAGGCGGCAACAGTAAGGGATTCTCCCCAATCAACATTCCCAACTAGCCCGTTGATTGTTTGGTATAGGGAATCCGTCCGGTTTACGGTCCGGCTACCGTAGGTCAAGGAACAAAACTAAGGCTTTATCGGTTGCGGCTCGGCCCACCGAGTTTTGTATTTTGACTTAAAGAAATGATATGCAAGTGCCTAACTAAATGCAGGGTGATCAAGCTGCAAGGAGCGGTCACAAAGTGATGCGCAGGTTCTTACCTCTCGTCTTGCGCTCGCGAGCAACCCAAACCAGATACAAAAGAAATAAGCTAACTATCTACACTATCCCTAGGGAGCAAGGTCATAATTTTGGGTGAGCAATATACTTTCACATACATAAAGAAGAATCACAGGTAGCTGATATTTCTTCTAAAGCACATGAACACTTACAGATACTCAAATAACCAGATAGCCGATCATTTTATAACAACATCTATTACTCACAGCGAAAAATATCCAGAAATCACTGAAGAACATTTAGCAAGAACATAGGTTCAGCATATCGAATACTCTTACAGTAAATGAAACACAGATGAAAACGAAATAATTCCCCTTCAGCCTTATTCATTGAGTTTACATTGATACATTTCGCTTTTCACTCTCTCCGACAGGAAAAAATTGCAGTTCCTATGCAAAACGAAGTAGTTCATCTTACAAGTAAACAAATACAAAGTTTTCCAGGGGAAAAATCCCTCATTTTAGTCCTACTTCCAAATATTTAAACTACAACCCTTGCCCCTTGGGCTGCCTCTCAGCACGTGACTCTCCAGCATCTTCAACGTTTCAGCTTCCTCTTCTGGCCGCTGCACTTTCCCAATCATTCTCTATGAGCGTTTATCTTCTGACCAGTGACTGATGAGTCTTCCTCGTCGGTGCCTCTGTCATTCGTTTGTTTTGTCCTTTACTCCGCTCTAGGTTGCTTTGTCTTTTTCTGCGTTTCGCCTTCCTTGTGATCGTGCCGGTTCCGGTCCAAACAAGCTAAGTCTTAGCCCATGGTCGCTTCAGTAGCACCGAATTCCTTCTGCAAACAATTACAATGCATTATTCGCTGCAAAGGGGAGTTTTTTAAACATTTAAACATTCTCTGCCCAGCATTGTAAATCCGCAAGAGACTAGTCAGGTTCGCTCGGACAAGATATCGATTTAATCTTTGGGCGGGCAAAAATATAAGCGGTGGTCAACCAACTTCTGCATCGGATGAGATGAGACTTCAGGAGCCGCAACAGCGGGGAAGTATAGAGACCGGGTGAGCGGAAAAATGGGCGGAAAAGGGGGAATCGGACGTCGGGGGGAAGAATGCTTCGGGACCCAAGAGGGGTGGCTCATCCGCAACGGCGGATGGCACACTGGCAGTGGACAGGCGACGAGGTGGAAAAAGTCAGTTCAGGCGGGGGAAGACAAGGTCGGACGTCGGATGACACTTGAATCGGGAGCTAACTGTCTCCTCCTGGCCGCAACGGCGGACGAGTGGAAGCTTATGGGCAAGCGACTTTAAAAATAGACGAATCGGGCGTCGGACGGTTCAGGAGATCGGATGAAAGAAAGGTCTAGGAGCCGCAACGGCGGAAGGGTTGAAACTTCGCAGCGTCCGATCCAGCAGTAAAAGAGGTCCGCTTAAAGGAAAACTGAGGTATTTGAGCAGTGCTAAGGATCGGCTGTAACCAGCCTCGCTTCTTTTACAGAGGATACGTTGAAGAACAGCAAATTTTCTTCTCTTTGACCACACATTCACGACCCGAACCAAAAAAGAACAAGGCATACACAAATTACTGGCATCCACCTTCAGAGACACGGAAAGGAACACGCTCAAGGAGCCTAAAAGTTCAACGATCAAGCCACACAAAAAATAATCAGGAGGGGCCCAGAAATTAAAACATTAATTTGGGGGGGGGGGGAAACAGTTGCGGTAGCAACAACTGGCGATTACCTAGTGAACCTAGATCTCTGGGTGACCTTTCTTTGAGTAGCAGACCGTTTCTTGACCAAAAAGCATTAAAAGAAATCTTCCAGCTGTCCGGATTTCTCCCATGACCGAAGTGTGTCCCTTAATCATTGATGCTAGTCCCATTCGGGGAGAGGGGCAGCCGAAACCTTCAAGTCCAGAACACTATGTTGAGGCCAGAGTATGATTTTCATTATTAACTCTGTTTTCAGGTAGCTAACAGTGTGGACACCACAGGATTGTAGCATATAGTAAACAGCAGTATCTGTTTGTTCCTCATTCCCATGCCATTTTAACACTTTGTGCCTTTGGACTTTTGTCCTTTTATCTGAGTCTTTCTGTACGCCCTTCTTACTGAATTTTAATTCAGGATCCTCTATCCCATAGTGCCCTTTTGTGTGAGTGGTGTACTTTAAGTCTCAGCTCACGGACGGAGAGGCCCTTTTGGCAATTTAGTATTTAAGCTTTAGCACTTGCTTTGATTTATGATGCTTTTATAGAAGTTTGACTCTTTATCTGCCTTTTGGCATTTCGTTTCTCAGCATGGGATCATTTATATTTAATACGCTGTTCACCTTGCTTCCTCTCATGGGTCCTTTACTATCGCTCCTTAGAACCTTTTGAATGTGACGTGGATGGAACCCCGACATAGTACTCCAGACTCTTTGAATCCGGTTTAATTCATAGGGGTTAAGCTGGACTTCAATGCACACAACATTTTATTCGAGAAAACTGCTAGG
>LPNX010773338.1:362166-410736 GCA_001517045.1 Pseudotsuga menziesii | reverse complement strand
AAAATCTATTTTTATTAATAAAAGAAAAATTACACTTCTCAAAAATTTAAATTATATGTCTTATACTATTATAAGGTTCTTCATATAAACTAAACATAATAAAAACTATAATTATTACCCCTAGCATGTTATGACAAAAAGTCATAACATAACCTTCAATAACATACCATAATAATAATATCAATATTGCAGTACATAATGTTAAAAAATTCTTTTAAGTATAGCAAGACACAATTTTGAATATTCTAAAAAACAATAAAAAAAATCTTATAAACCAAATCCTTTGCTCATGTGAGAACACCCATTTTAATTAAAATGATATCAGCCATTCACCAATGAAACAAAAAGTTTCTTTAAAAGGCAATTAAAGTACACAATGTCATCTTCTTAAAGGAAAACTAAAAATTAATAAAAATACAATGAACATATCAATATTGTCCACCTTAATTTCATCATATAATATCAAAGAAATCATATTTATATCTCAACACAAAACTTTGAATATTCCCACAACTAATCTAAAGAACTTATCAACAAAATCCTATGTTCACATGAGAGCACCCATTTCATTTAAAAATAACATCATCCATCTACCAATTAAACCAAAAGTTCCTCTAAATAACAAAAATTACATACTAAATAAAAATTAGAAGAACATGATCAATGTTACCTACCTTCTAACATGAAATTTTTTCCACATTTCTATTCTAACACAAAACATTAAAATAAAATAACATCAAAAATACAATAAAATAACATCAAAAATCAACCATTGAAATAAAATGTTCCTCTTAAAACCAACAAAAATACACAATGCTATATTACTTAAAGAAAAATTAAAAATAAATAAACATTTTAGAAACCTTCATTTTTCCAAGTTATTTTTTCCCTGAAAGTATTAAATAAAACAAAACAGCCCCCACACTCTCTTATTTAAAGAAAAATTAAAATAAGATAAACATTTTGAAAACCTTCATTTTTCCAAATAATTTTTTTCCAAAAAAATAAAATAAAACAAAATAGTTTATATATCGAGAGAGACACGTTACTCTCTCTTTTCAATATGCATGTCATGGACTGAATTTAAAGTCTCTAAAGCTTATTAAAGCAGCGGGCATATTGCGATGGTACTGTTTATTATAGGGAAACTAAATAAAACAAAACAGTTCATAAATATATACAAGTTACTCTAGCCATTCGATATGCGTGTCAATTACTGAATATAAAGTCTCTGAAGCTTATTAAAGCAGTGGGCATATTGGGATAGTACTGTTTATGGGAACTGAGGTTACTATGGCCGCTATATATTGATATTGCCACTAGTGAATTATGTAAGTTATTATTGCATCTCTAACTTTTGGATGCTAACGAAATTCAGTGCGTCCTTTGAACAAAACAAAACCCGAATCTTCTGCCATTACGACAATTCTCGTTTCTGTAGATAGTGTGAGTCTGTCGACCCATTTTAACATTGATATGGACCTTTTGGATGTTAATGAAATTGCGTGCGTCCTTTCAACAAAACAAATCCCTAATCTTCTGCCATCACGACAGTTCCCGTTTCTATAGATAGCGTCAGACTGTCGACCCATTTTAACATTGAGATGGAGTACAGTTCTCACTTATAACAAAAAGGCGATAAAGCTGTAAGAAACGATCCCGCGATCCCACTAAAAAGATGCTTACTCACTATACTTTGTATCATTCCCGTATACAGACAGGACTATGACTAGGAATTACGATCCGTGCAAAAGTAGAATTCCGCTAGATCAGATGAAATCCTATAGGGCTAGGGAGTACGCATTTAAACAATATTTTGAGCCAAATTACACGGGTTAAAAAGCATGAACTCTAAGTAACTAAATTTGATGAAGAAATGGGGTTAAGATTTGGTGAGCAAGCACCATTTCTCAACCTTTCGATATGATAACTTATTCAAGTCAAATTGAATATGGCTATTGAACTGGCATCCCAACCCTAGAGTGTCCAGTTCTTGTCTGGCATTGTTCTTACGGGAGCTTTTGAACTGACAGTGTAGAAGTGGTTAAATATCACTAAACTGTTGTATTGCTCTTAAAAAAGAAATGTTCACTACGGCAGTGGCAGTGGCATATGTTGTATTTCTATGAGAAAAGAAATGTTCACTACCGCACTGGCAGTGGATCTTACAAGAGGTTTTTTGTCACGATGGTGCAACCTTTGGCTTCCAACCACCTTGCCAAAAGATATTCCAAATCGTAGAATGACGCGGTACGGTCCCCAAAGATATTTCATATTAAGCAACGATTATTTTTTACATAAATTTATTATATTAATAAGTATAAATATTCTATCTAAATACGTATCTACTAAGTTTTTAGAAAATCAAATCCACGTAAAGTGCACACCTTTTCTCTTCATATGATAAACTTTTCATAAAATCTGAAGTCCCTGACCCTCTTTTATGCTACGGAATGAAATTTGAAATCCAACCACCACAACGGTTTTTTTTTGTATATGCGCTTCATGCACATAACTTTACTTTTCATGCTCCATAATGAAATTTGAATTTTTAAATTAAATTGGAACTCTATGAACCTCGTGCTTTATTTATGAAATCTATGGTAAATTAAAACCAATGACCCATTCTCTATCAAAATGTGTGATATATTATTTTCTCTGCTATGTGAAAAGCGATTTGATAATGTGAATTGAAAATCCATTTTATATGTGAATTTTATTTGCAGCCTAGAGAAGTTTTGATGTTTGATTTCAGCTGTCCAATATATATACAACGCTACAGGTTTTGTCATTACAACAATTGATGACGTAGACATCTGTAACATAAAAAAAACTACACGTTTTGTCATTTCAACAATTGATGACGTAGACATCTGTAACACCTCCAAAATTTTGTAAGTTAAAAAAAATTAATCGGGAAGGTTTTTAGATCCAGATGACTTAATAGCCTTACCTTCAAATTTCAACTTAAGATTTAACTTATAATCTATATAAAATTTTAATAACACAAAACAGGTTTTCTAGACTTAAAAAATAACACTAGTTTTAAATGTCGATGAGCTTTGCCTGCTTTGTCCTAAGTTACTTTTTAAATACTTAACTTGTTCTTAGCCAAACTTGTTTTTATGCTTTCATCATTTGTTTACTAATCTTTAAAGTTAAGGTTTCAAGGTCTTACTTGGCTTCTACCAACTAATGCATTTAAAACCTTGAATTCTTGGAGGTTTCTACAAAAGTTCATGGATAAATCCTTTTCCATTATGTGTTCCCTAAGCAACTAAAGGTCCTAGGAAACAAGCACTAAGATAGCACTTTAAAAGACTAAGGAAAACAAATATCAAGTTCAAATCAAAATTATGGAAAGTCGGTGACAAGTTCTCGATCCATGTGGAGGTAGCTGAAACATTAACTAACGCCCATGTGGAAGGTTCAATAGTGCTATCTTGTTGTATAAGGAATAAAACCCTAAAGAATTCACCCAAGGTTAAACTCCTTTGGTTTTTCTTCTTTGTGGGCTAGTGGTGAGAGCTAAAGGTCTTGGCCCTTCCAGCCATAGTTTTCACCTTTGTCCACCCATTCTTTCAACAACATTGAGTTGACTCCACTACAACATCACCTTTGTTGCCTCTTGTACACAATACTTCGTAGAGTCATCGCTATTGGTTCTTTGAGAGAGTAGGTAAATTTTCATTTTTTAGTTACTATGTAAATTTAGTTTTTAACATATGTAGTGAAGAACCTCACCAAATCTAGATGAGTGTTACATATAAAAGAAATCAAAACCATTGTCTACAGTGATATTAATAACTAGAATTTACTAACTAATAACTGAAATATTATTAGGATTATTCAACATTGCCCCCTTAATCCGAAGGGACATCTAACATGCCAAGCTGCAAATTTTCAAACTTTTCACTGCCCAATGCTTTAGTAAAGATATATGCAATTTGCTATGATAGAACAATGTGTGAGTTGAATGGTTTTGGCCTCAACATGATGTCAAATCAAGCGATAGTTAGTGTTGATATGTTTTGTTGGATCATGGAATTTTGGATTCTTGGCCAATTGAATTGCATAAGTGTTTTCAACAAAGAGATACATTGAAGTCGCTTGTTTCTCCTGCAATTATTCAAGTATTTTACGAAGCCAAATGATTTTTTTGTGGCGTGAGTTGCTATAGCATATTCAGCTTCAGTTGTAGAATCAACAAGAACAGATTACTTTTGTGATCTCCATGTGATAGCTTCTCATCCAAGGTTCATCAATTAACGTGAAGTAGAGACCCCATGGTCTTTATCTCCATCAAAATCAGAGTATGAATAACCACTCAGATCAAAGTATGAAACTTTAGAATATTTGATGCCATAAGATTAAGTGTCTTTTAAATATTTGAGCACTCTCTTTGTTGCATTCCAATGACCTTCAGAGGGATGATGCATAAACCTAGAAAGTATTCCTACAACAAAAGCTATGTGAGGACTACTAGTAGTAAGATAAATTAAACTTCCAACAAGTTGCGTGTATTTTGTTGGATGTTCAAATGTGCTACCTTCATTTGAAGTAAGCTTTAGATTTTGCTTCATTGGTGTAGAAACAAGATTACAATCGTGCATACCAAATTTGTTTAATAACTCTCCAACATATTTTTTTCTCAGAAATGAAAATGTTCTTTGGTTTTTTATCTACTTCAATTCCTAAATAATAATGTAATAATCTCAAATCTATCATATCAAAAAAAAAATGAACTCTCTTTTGATAGATACAATATGATCATCGTTATTTCCTGTGATAATCAAATCATCTACATAGACAACTACATATACAATCGATCTTCCAACTTTCTTGACAAATAAATTTGCATCATCTAGATTGAAATGCTTATAATTCAATTTGAGAAGATGTTCAATTAAATTTTCATACCATGCTTGGGGTGCTTTCTTCAAACCATATAAATATTTGACCAATTTACATACCTTCTGTTCTTGACCTTTGATAGAAAATCCTTCAGGTTGATCCATATAAAGAGATTCTTTCAAGTCTCCATTCAAAAAGACTATTTTAACATCCATATGATGTATTTTCCATCCTTTTTGTGCTGCTAATGAAAACAAAGTTTGAATGCTGCCCCATTTAGTTGTAGGAGCAAATGTTTTCTGTGTAATCAACACCTTCTTTCTGTGTATACCCTTTTACTGCAAGTCTCTCTTTGTGTTTATCAAGTGACCCATGTGCTTTATACTTATTCTTATATATCCACTTGCATCCAATCGGTTTGGTTCCAATTGGAGGGTCCACCAACCTCCACGTTCCATTTTTTATGAGAGCATCATACTCTCTCTGCATTGCACTTTTCCATACATCACTATGTACTGCTTCTTGAAAAGATGTTGGTTCATCAAACACATCAAAGTTTAATTCACAATCTAATGTGACAAAATCATCATACCTTTTTGGAAATGTCTTAGTCTGTATTGAACTACAAACTTCTTGTTTTGGTGTTTGCTTTGTTTCTTCTTTAAGAGCAGGTTTAACATTATATATGATACTTAATTTATCCATTCCATTAACAATATCATCAACAATCTCTTCTTCTATTTCATCAACTTGTGAATTAGAATCATCAACTTGTGCATTAGAAGAACTTGTTGATATAGAAGGAAATTCCAAAAATTGACTTAGATCAGGAATCCCCCCTTCAAGATTTGGAAGTTCATTATCCATTTCATGATAGATTTTTTTAGAATGAAATCTATCATGTTGAGAAAGTTGTTTATCAATAGTAAGTGCATCTTTCTCAAATTCAAGAACTATAACATCTCTAGAAACAATAAACTTCCTGTTATATTTATCATACAACCTATAAGCTTTAGAAGTATTAGACTATCCCCAAAAGATACACTTTCGACTTCTTGCTTCCAAATTATGTCTTTGTTGCTCAAGAATCAAAGCATAACATGTGGAACCAAAAATTCTAAAATGTTTGACAGCTAGAAGATGGCCATGCCACATTTCATAAGGTGTTTTGTTTTTTAGTGCAGCATAAGGACATCTATTGTTAATGTAGACAGCACAAAGAACTTCTTCTCCCCAAAACATTAGCTTGACATTCTTCAAAAACATCATTGATCTTACCATATTAAACAATGTCCTATTCATACATTCTGCCACACCATTTTGTTGTGGATTATAAGGAATAGTTGTTTGATGTTTAATACCATTCTTCTGCAAATACTTTTCAAAATATTGAGATGTATATTCAACACCATCATGAGTTTGAAGGGTTCCAATATTGAGCCGGGCTTCATTTTTAATCCATAAATAAAAATTTATGAATGTAGCAAAAGCTTGAGATTTTTATTTTAATAAATAATCCCAACACATCCTTGTAAAGTCATCAATGAAATTCATTATATACTTGTTTCCATTTGCCAATGGAATGGGCATGGGCCCGCATAAATCTGAGTGAATACGACCAAACTTTTTTGAAGCTCGAAACATAGAATCATGGAAAAGTTGTTTACTATGCTTGCCTAAAATACAAGCATCACATGGGGAAAGTTGTCTTGTAATATTAGGAAGCCCTTGAACTCCTTTATGTTTCATAATTATGAGACTGTCATAATTAATATGACTGAATCTAGCATGCCATAACAAACTGGAAAATAAATTACTATTATGCTGAACCAAATTTGTAGAATTCTGTGAATTGGATGATGTACCATTCAACTTTAAAACTTTGTTATCTTCCACTCCATTCATTACAATCACATTATCATAATCTCTTATAGTTTCAATGATACCATCAAAAATATGTATTGAGTGATCTTGCTGTCTAATTTGCACAAGAGATATTAGATTTCTCTTCAATTGTGGAACATAAAGAACAACATAATCTATATAATCAGCAAGTTGTGATAATTTCAATCTAATAGAACCAATTTCTGAAGGTTTTAACTGCCAAATGTACTACCCCATCAATTTGATCACTAAAATTTTCAAAGAAGTCTCTTCTAAATGTCATATGACATGTGGCTTCAGCATCTAATAATCAAATGTCATTCCAAGAAAACAAAGTACTGAAAGCTTATTCAATTCCTAGAATACAATGTGCAACAACATAAGGTGCAGATTTAGGAGGGTTACCTTTATCATTTCCTTTATCTTGTACTTTGTCTTGCTTGTTAATAATTTTCTCCCAAGAAGTTCTACAATAACTCGCAGTATGACCAGTTTTTCCACATCTATAACATTGTTTCTATGATTGATTAAATCTTCCCCCCCCCTTCCTCTGTAGTGTCCTGTTTGTCCTCTACTTCAACCTTTCCTTCTATTTTCATCCTTTGCAAATTCTTATTTTGATTTGTGTCCTTTCTATGCAAGACACAAAGTTTCTTCATTGGGTTTAGACTCCTCCTTCCCAAATTCTTTCTCTCTTTTTGTAATTTTCTCAACAAGTGTTTCAAAGGTCATAGCTTTCATTTGGCCACTAGATTAAAGTGATTCTAAATAATGAGTATAGGTAGAATATATAGCTTTAATAAATGCAGTACGTTGAATGTCAACTTTTACACCAGTTGCATCAATATCATGGAAAGTTGCTCTAATTTGAAAAGCAAGTTTCATTGGATCATTATATTTTAATTCTAAGTTAAATAACTTCATCAACAATTGTATGATTTCAAGCTGAGAATGTGAATCATACAAATCTCTTAGTTTCATTTACCATTCCCAAGCACTTTTGCTAGAAACTAAATGTCTACTTACTTCTTCACTTACAGAGGCAATGCTTAAGGCATAAACCTTCTTATCCTTGCTTTTCCATAATGTTAACTCTTTGGCATTTGTATGTGGTACTGGTGCACTTTTATCCACTTCATCTATTAATTCGCCATATTTCTTATCTTCTAAATTATAATTTTCACAAATCCCATCCCACATATCATTAAAAATAAGAGTATTTTTAACTTTACGAAACCATCCCTCATAATTTTCTTTTCGAGAAAAAATAACTCCAACAATTGAAATTAAAGATTCATTGAAATTTCATTAGAGGAAATTTCAATTTAAAATGGGCCTTCCAAAAATAATACAAATTCCATGTCATCATGTATTAGCTAATCAAAATGATTTAAAATTAAAAAGGGAGCAACTCTTAAACAAATTTTTAATATAAATTTGGGGATAGGTATCATAAAAAAAACTACTTTTTTGTTAGTATTTTCGACATATCTCCGTGTGTTTTTAATCAAATTTCAATTGGGAGAGCTCGTTGGATGTAGAATTCAATTCTTCATCCAATAAGTACCCACTCAGCATACTCTTTATGGGCCCCGCTACCCCAAAAACAAGAAATACCTGAAAAATGTGATGATGACATCATCATCACATTTTTTTTAGGTATTTCTTGTTTTTGGGGTAGCGGGGCTTGTCAAAAGTATGCCGAGTGGGTGCTCATTCAATTCTGCATCCAATGAGCTCTCACGATCTAAATTTGAGTAAAAAATCAGGGAGATATGTCGAAAATACGAACAAAAAATAGTTTTTTATTTTCTTCCTCCAAAATTAATAAATATTATTTTATTATCTTAACTATTATTTTATTAATTTTCCTTAGGAGGCCCATTTTGAGTTGAAATTTCCTCTAATGACTATGTACAAAATACAATTTGATATATTCTTTTCCTCTTAGCCAATGTTCTTTAAAACCTTTTTATCTTTTAAAAATATTTCTGAAAGATTTCATAATTCAATTTAAAAAACCTTGCACTCAAATATAAATGGCTTTTTAAAAGCTTTTATTTTCTGAAAAGAACTCCCCAAAGATTTGATAATTAATTTAAAGAAATCATTGCATGAAAAATATAAATGGCGGTTCTCTTCTTTTCTTTTTTTTTAAATAAGAAAATAATTCTTCAAAACAATTACCGGAACAATTTACATGTAGTCTCCTCTTTATGTGTAGTCTTTGTCTTTCTTCCACAATATTTACAAATCAACTCTCCTTTCTTGGTGATAGCTCCTTTGATGGCTACTCCTTCGTGGGATCCTTGTTTCTCACTAATGCTTCGCTACCTTTCTCTGATACCATTGACAAACAACGTGAAGAACCTTACCAAATCAATATCTTATTACGTAGATGAGTGTTACATATAAAGGAAATCAAGACTGTTATCTACAGTTAGATAATGAGATTATTAACTAGAATTTACTAACTAATAACTGAAATATTATTTACAATGTAATCCCGAAGGATTATTCAATAGTTTTGATGAAATTTTAATGCAAATAATTCAAACAAGATTTTAACCTATGTCCCTTGTTTTATTGGAAAGAGGTTTTGAGAGTGGTTGCTTGGCTTGGAAGTGGGCTTAAGTGGATGGTACCGAGGTCAAAAGGTGGTAAGACCTTAACTCGTGAACCCTAGGGTTTTTGACTTCATGGAAAAGATCCGACATGGTGTGTTTCTCGTTCTCGTTTCTTTTTGGAGTTCCTAGAAGAGCCTCCTTCTTTTTTGAATGGTAAACATTTTTGAGTTTTTGTCTTGACGACATTATTGAACAACCCTACCTAAAGACCTTGATAAAAGAAATACTTATAAGCTTATGAAAACAAAATGTGAATTGGGATCATGCTATATGATGGTTAAATAAATATTAACAATATTATATGTATATATATAGTTTATATATGTTATGAGTAAAAGGGTAAGTGCACATATTAAATAAAAAAGAATAATAATAACTATAATAATTAATGAAGAATTTATATGGAATTATTTACTAAAAGTAATTAAATAAATATTTAATCCTAAAAGAGTCAAAGTAGGAACTAGTAAAAGAGTTTCTAAGTTAAATATAATAAATTATTAAACTTCACATAAATCAATTAAAATACTATTTCAAGAAAATAAATGATTCTTGATCTAACTGAAGTTTAAGTGCTAGTTTCCCTAAAGCTTGTCTATAAAGACCCAAGCCAAAGAAAGGCTTAGGGATCTCATCACTATTTTCCTAAGAATTCTGGAGAGCATTTTCCAAAAGTAAAGCAATCTAGTAATATTCCAAATAGGTGAAGCCTTACCTTTAGGAGATGTAGACAACTTGCATGTTGGAACTAGCTCTCGGAGATCAGCACTCAAACGAAAAATGGTTCCAGGTCATGGCTAGGTGGAATGTGATATTTCCCAACTTATTAGGTTCACATATCTTAGGTGAGAATTGTCTAAATTCTTATTAATTTTGTGTGTTTAAGTGTGCAAGGCTCTCTAAATTATTATAGATTTTACTAAGTAGGGTTTAAAATATTGATTAGAAATATACACATTGAATGCAGATAGGTTTCCCTTTGTTTATAGAAATTTGGTGTGAACTATTTCTATATAAATTCTAGAGATAGATTTTATATTACACGCTGATTTATTTGTTTAAACTTAAAGTCAACCATTATTTCCTAGATAGTTATTTATAGTTTAATTTCTCTTATTTTGATTTAAAGAAGTTCTAGAATGATTTAACTATCAAACAATATATCTTAGATTTAAACCCTAGTTATTAAGATAACTTTAGATAGGAATTTACAGTTTTATTTCTCTTAGTTTGATTTAAACAAGTTCTAGAATGATTTAACTATCAAACAATATATCTTAGATTTAAACCCTAGTTATTAAGATAAGTAGCTACTAGATCTTCCTCAAACTTTATTGCAAAGTTAAACTAGAGTTTTCATAAATCTAAGTAAAGTAAACCCTAATAATAATTAAAACTAAAACATTATTAAAAACTCGGCATCAAAACATTTAAATAATCCATTTATAATTCATATCCAAACCATGCTATGGAAACATTAAAACATTTCTAAGAATCGTTAAACCAAGGCCAACCATTTGGCTACGGGACCTTATGTATTCATTTCATGAATTACACATCAAATAGTTAACCCATCTCAACCATCGAATCGTGTCGAGGATTGGTTCCGGGCATTTATAGATTCATTTTATAAATTACAAATCAAACCACAAGTATATCTATTTATCGGTCATCCCACAATAGAATCCTGTAGGCTCTGTTATAGCTGATTTTACCACACATGGTTAATCACATATTTATGGCCTTCCTTGTCTCTCTGCAGACTCTATGAACACCATGGACTTATATTATCCTTTGATGTTCCAATTTCATCCCTTAAAAAACGTTTGTTTATTGTTGTACATGACTTTTAACCTCATACTCACGTGTACGCGTGACTTTTGACCTCAAACCCACGTACATTGGGATGTGTGCATAAGTCCAAATATTTTTGGAATTTTCCTTATATGAGTCCGAATAACTTGACTCTTGGCCTTCAAAATTTCTTGAGAATGCTCAGACTCGACCCTCCATTACCCTTTTGGAGTGCTATATAAGGAACCCTTTGGATACATTGAAGAGGAGGAATTGAAGAGAAAATAAACCATAGTCCATTGTTGCCTCAGTTTGCTTGTACTTGAGTCTGCATCCCTTTGTCCCTTTGGAGCACTTTGTGTTCTTCCCAAGCTTTCCTTTTTCTTGTGAGCTTGCTATCGAGAGATGGAGGATTGGGGTGGTGGAGGCCCATGTGGAGGACTCAGTTTCTCTGGTTAGTAGATGTGCTGACAGAGGTTGTCACTCTTGTAATCTCTGATTTTATTAATAGAAATATGTTTTACTGTCTAATTAATGTGCATTTGAATGAATATTGAATTCATGGATATGTTTAATTGCTTATACATAGTTGAATATATATGCTAGAGTAGTTTTAACACATTATTATATAGCATGCTTCTCTTTTTTGTTGTTGTTGGGAGCGAATTTCTAATGCAAGCGTGAATTGGAAAAGCTCAACAGGGATCTACTTCAACCGTCCAGAACAAGGTACGATTCAATATACCTTATTGTTAGATGTTTGGTTTCTCTTGCATATTGGGAAGGATTTTTTTTTGGTGTCTATATGTCTGTTGTGGTACACCCCGAGCCATTGGAAGTTTCTCTCCATAACAGAATTGGTGACTCCACTAGGGAAGTTCTTTTTTTTTTTTGGGGGGGGGGGGGTTGGGATCACAATGTGCTTGATCTTATTGACTCATTCTATGTTTGTCCTCATTTATGTGTAGCATTTAGTACTATGTTCATCCATTAACACTCCCCTATATTGGTTTGAGCGTTGGCCCGCTTTTTACCACTCTCTTTTCTGTATATGTAGGTTTTTTGCTAAAAGTCACGTACATACATGGATTGTTGGCCAAAAGTCATGCATACATGGACGTTTTTGGCCAAAAGTCACGTACATACACTGTTGTTCTTTATATAGTCGCGTATATCCTCCCTTTTGGTTGAGTTTGATGTCATGGGAAGTTGTTGGGCGGGTTGTGAGTGTGGTTGGGTCTTCCTGGGTTCTGATGTTGTTTGTTGACTACTTCTTTCGTGACAAGAGACCATTTTTCATTGATTTTTCTTTGAAAATAGTTCTAGTCATTTATATCCTTATTTGTTTTTCCATTAGCGTATTAGTATTTTTGTCTTGATGTCTTTCCTAGATTGTGTTTTATACTTGCTGCAGAGACTAAGAGTTTTAAATGACTTTTGTTTGCATTTTTCATTCTTTTATCTTGAAAACTACAAAATAGTTACATTCTTACTTGCATCTCACATGTGGACTTGAAGAGGTACTTGCATTGGATCGCTTGGATGAGAGTCGTATTTAGGATTTCATATAGGAAGGATTGCATTGGCATTCAGAAATGAATAAATATTTTGCATCTCATGTAGTGGCATACCCTATTATTGATTCTATATATTGCAATTGGAATTTCTTGTTAGGTGTGCATATTTACTTCATGGCCGAGTCATAACTTCATTAGTTGCACAACCATTTACCCTCTGATTAATAATAGCCAACTAAAATCAACGCTTAATAAAATGAATTATACTCTTTTCTTTTCTAGGGTGCATCAACAAGAATAGGTTTTAGGTTCTTGGAATAGTTCATTGTGAGTAAATTCTCCAAGACCACTAAACAAAAAAATTAGGTGTCTGTCCAGGTTAGAGTGTAAAATCATTGATATAATTAGTGTTTCTCAGGATGATCCTCTTACACGGGAGTTAAGTACGAGGCATTGCATGCAATTGTGATACCCCTTGGTCATTTTTGTGAGCACTGGAGATATTTCTAGGATCATATTCATATCTGGGGGTTCTTTCGAGGGTTTCGAGCTTTTCTACCCTTCCCATATAGTCGATCCCACCTGCAACTATCCACCTGAGCATTGGTTATATTGGGGTGACCTTAGTTTCGCTACCTAGGTATCACAGGGGGTACTTGCAGTGGTTATTATGTAGGTGTCTTGTCCAAGTAGGGGTCAAACAACACACTCACTATATGCATTGAAGGCCAATTATAGTGGCCAAGGGACACTATAATTGGTTACATACCTTCGCTTGTAGTGTATGGGAGTCTTGAGCCTCTCCTAGGCGAGACATACATGCTGCATTCGGGATCTCACTTATCATCCCCTTGGCTTTCTTGCATTTTGGCTGTATATTTTCTTCGTAGTGTTCTCTTTGTGTGCTAGTTGGCCTTTGGGATCGCAGTTACTTAAGTATATTTATGTTCTCTTGAGTTTGGATCCTTTTATTTTTAGAATGCCTCATATCCTGTGACCCATCCTTGGTCCTAGTGTAGACCCTCGTGTCAGACTTGGGGGCATAAAATCCCCTTACCGTGCTCATGGTTTTGGGAATGGTCATATTTCATCCTCTACTCCCTTTGTGGAGGATCTTTATTCCCTTCGCTCGATCTTTACGCTAGTGGTCGCCCTTATGAGGGTGGTAGTGGATACGTGAACCTTGGGTATACACCTTGCATTGGTTTTTATGTCCCATAATCCATCACACTGTTTCCTTTGAATTTAGTTGTCATGATCAATCCTCCCTGTATCCTATAGTTTGGACTCTTTACTAACTGTTTCTAGTTGTTTTTGGACTAATATTGTTGTCATCTAGGGTCCGTGTTTTGCACACTCTCTTCGAGGTCTTTGACTTGTTTGTGCCTATTACAGGTATCATGTCTAAACTGGCATATAGGTTAGGATTTTACATCCGCCTGCATTTTGCATGACATTATGATAGTTAGATCTTAACCTTAGGTACCAACCCATTCCATGATGTCACAGAACCTTCATGTTTCTATTAGGAGTGGCATTATGTGAATGGTAGATATTTCCCATACATGGGTACCCTTGTTAGATCCTATATTTCATTTGGTTCCCATGTTGAGTTTCCTCCTTTAGGGTGTGGAGTCCGTTTTTAGTCTTGCCATGTCCTCGAGTAAGAGCTTCATACTCCTATTGAACATTATGCTGGTCATTTTCCTTGGGACTCCCTAGTATATACCAAGTTGTAATTGCATTTTCATGATTTTTTCTTGCCTTCTAAATCCTTATGCCACCCCCCTAACTTTGCGTTATCAGCAATATAGCTCGAGCTTGTCTCATGTCTAGACAAGAAGAGCCTTTTTACATATCTTTTACGGCTTGATCATCCCTTTTACCGGGAGGAGACATTCCCCCGAGTGTCATTATCCTACACATATATCCTTGCATGGATAATAGGCATGTTCCACTGCTTGGAACTAGTTTTCTTGTCCCTTGACACTTGTCTCCTCCTAGACTTTTAGTATAAAGAAATTTTATTCTTTTTCAAGATTTTCAAAATATCTAAAAAAGTCCAAAAAAATAAAAAAACCAGAAAGCGAGACAGCAAAAGATGTTATCTTTGGCAGTAGCTAAGTTGTTTTGCCTTTGAAAAGAGCATTGTATATCACATCTGTTGGTTGGGTTATTAGTTTGACTTTAGGAGTTGTACTTGTTACTCTAAGTTTGTCTCCACTGATAGGTTAAAATTCCAGTCCCTATGGAGCCTCTGATGATGCCTCCTGTGTGACATAGATGTCCCAATTTGCATATTGATTCCATGATTCCTACCTTCAATCACCATTTTCCTTTATGCTCTTGTTCAAAGGAAGTTGAAGCCTGACTCGACCATTCCTTAGTTAACTTGACTTTGCATGTCATCCATTCCCGATACTGTTACTGGTTCATGCACATCTTGTTCACATTCTTCCACATTATACAACATTGTTGAGATCCTTGTGTTGGTTTATGGGGGATTCCTTAATTCCCTCCTTCTAGGGGATTCCATTCCATCGACATCATATCATTTATTTTGGAATAGGAGTATAGAGTCCTTTGAGTGCCTTGAGACTTACAGTCATAGGTTTTCTTGCCATCGACAGTTTTGGGAATACATCAATGTCTCTTGATCGATAGATTCTTCCAAGTGTTCGACCTCAAAAAATATATTCACACTTGTTAGATTGCACTCTGTACCTTGATTCCCATTTTCATTAGCAGTGGGTGATCTCGCGTCTATTAACGGTATACATCAATGACCGGTAATCAGACGATGGACTACTATGTTTGACTTTGACAAATCTATTCACACAGTAGTACATGTACTCATAGAGTTTCATGTAGAAGACCTTCCAGCTTGGTGGCATTCCATATATGCTACCTCCTTAATCATGCCAACGTTCATGAGATTTCATCTCTCGTGATTTGATTCCAGTGTATATCAAATATCTTCTGCTACTATGGAGATATTGATCCATTGTATATCTTCATCCATTATGGAGATCTTGATCTATTATACATCTTCATCCACTATGGAGATTATGATCTATTGTATATTGTACGTGGCGATGAACACATATGACACATTTTGTATATTATGCCTATTCATGGCCATTGTAATCTTATGTATCCGAGTTTTCTCCATGTATTTGCAGTCACATGTAGAGATTTATCATTGTATTGTACTTATGGATGGATGGTTCTTCCACCTAGGTCTTCATTACTCCACTTCTGGGATGGATTTTATAATGTATTTCAGCCATCATGGTACCCCTATGACCTCACACGTTAAGGGGCATTTATAATAGCTGATTTTACCACACATAGTTGATTAGATATTTATGGCGTTCCTTGTCCCTCTGCAAACTCTATGAACCCCATGGACTTATATTATACTTTGATATTCCAATTTCCTCCCTTTAAAACCTATGTTTGTTGCTGTGCGTGACTTTTAACCTCAAACTCATGTGTACATGCAAGTTTTGACCTCAAACTAGTGTACATATGAATCTGTACATAAGTCCAAACATTTTTTGAGGTTTCCTCATATGATTCCGAATAAATTGAATCTTAGCCTTCCAAATTCCCTGAGAAAGCTCGGATTTGATGCTCCATTACCCTTTTGGAGTGCTATATAAGGAACCCTTTGGATACATTGAAGAGGATCAATTGAAGAGAAAATAAACTATTGTCCATTGTTGCCTCAGTTTGCTTGTACTTGAGTCTGCATCCCTTTGTCCCTTTGGAGCACTTTGTGTTCTTCCCAAGATTTCCTTTGGCTTGTGAGATTTCTATCAAGATATGGAGGATTGAGGTGGAGGACTCAGTTTCTCCGGTTTGTAGACGTGCCGACAGAGGTTGTCACTCTTATAATATCTGATTTTATTAATAGAAATATCTTTTCCTATCCAATTAACGTGCATTTGAATGAATATTGAATCCATGGATATGTTTAATTTCTTATACATGGTTGAATATATATGCTAGAGTAGGTCTAGAACATTATTATATAGCATGCTTGTCTTGTTTTCTATTGTTGAGAGCGAATTTCTAACGCAAGCGTGAATTGGAAAAGATCAATGAGGATCTACTTCAACCGTCCAGAACAAGGTACAATTCGATATCCCTTAGTGTTATATATTTGGTTTCCCTTGCATATTGGGAAAGATTGATTTCTAGTGTCTAGTTTTCTGTTGTGGTACACCCCAAGCCATAGGAAGTTTCTCTCCATAACAGGCTCCAACAAGTAAAAAAAAACACTACGAAATCATACATTAATGGATTCTCCTCTCACGTTCCCCGAAACTGATTTAAATATAACCAACTATATAAACAACGACAACACACATATACACTTTTTTCCTTATAAATCAAATTCATAGTCACAATCTAAAAACATAAAATACAATTTGATAAATAAACCCAGGCTTTGTGTCCACACTAAGAGCTGAGCCAAGCTGCATGCTTATGGCCGCAAAGTAAACCCAACCACATTAATAATAAACTCATGCATCTATGTTATTCACTACACACTGCTACCATAAGAATAATTTTACACAGTCAAATCATCATTAGTGCCATTGAAAGAAATGGCATGGTAAATACAAAAGAAACACAACATAATAGTAAACACAAAGTCGTTACCCAAACATAAGCTTCCCATTAAGTTAAATAAAACCAAATACAGATCGTTGCAACACGATAAATTCATACACAAAGTCGATCCAAGCTATTTACAACAAAACATTTGTCCAAAAAATACATATGGAAAAGCCATGAAGAAGCTACATAGTCACATATTTAAATTCCAAACCACTATCAAAACCCCAACCAACGAAACAACTCAACAATGTATTTCCCCCACCTAAAGCTCAAATACTCTGCTAAAACACACAGCAGTGTAAAGGTCATTTCCAATTTCAGGGCTTACCGAGAGATTGGTTGTGGAAGAAACCTATGGCATCGAAATCAAGCCCTGCTGAGTGACACGCTTCATCCACCTCAGAGACCCAAAATGATTATCAGAAGTATGCATATTGAAAATAAAAATTAAACAAACAATACAAATAGATACCAACGATATTTCATACCTATTCCAAGAGTGTGGAATCTTGTTGGTACCGCAGGATGAGAAGAATAGCTTACATATGGATCACAAGACCACCCTCTCCTCCACCCTCGAAGACCAAATGAACCACATACAAACCCTACACAATGCTTGTGGCATTCTCCTTGCGCTTCCCAATGTGCAATAAATTCTCCACCATGTCCACCACTATCATTTAGATAAAATTCCACTATGATATAGTTTGGTTCACGTTGTATGCACCTTTTTTTACCAAACCACATTTGCTTAAGTCTTAAACCCTCCCTTTCCATGCTATTACAAAGTTTCAATGGCATGTGCATATGCCATAAAGATAAAACCCTTTATACCATATAGTTCAAAGAATATGTTATAATGCATCTAAGGTTTGAAAACCTTAGCATATAGTTTATAGAATTAAGTTTATAAACATGCATACATACAAGCTCATAAACCTTATTACCATAGGATTTAGGTATAGTTTAGGCTTAGGACTTTAGTCCTCTTTTCACACAGTTATGCGCAGGAATAGTGTAGTGTGGATATAGTTTGTTGTAGATGTAGGACTTTTTTATTGCCACGATCATAAGACTGAGTTTACCAGCAAAATAGCCTGCACAAGAAAATAGGAGCCTGCATTAGTTCATGACGAACTAAGTAAACTCCGTAGCAATATGAATGCTTACCTTTATGAGTGGACTCTTAAGGGATAAAACCCTGCCACTCACCCCTTGACATACAAAGCTAAGTCAACCTCTTAATAATAAAACCATAAATGAATTTAAATACATGGAATGTAAAAGTAAAACGTAACATAATGTAAGTGTCGAAAAATGTCCGCAACTAATATACAAGTAAAGTAAACATACTAACATGTCAAAGTAATAGAACAAAATCATGTAAAACATCATCATCAGTCAGGAAAACACATAGAGGGAAAAAAACTTACGACACTTAGGTTCAGTACACAACCAAGTTTTATTCCTCATAAGTTTTAACGATGTCCTTGAATTTAGTATTTTATTAGCCTACGATTTTTTTTAATTATGAATTTTAGGGACATAAAAAGTGGTATCAGAGTCCATATTCAAACACTAAGAGACCTAATGGGAGTTACCAAACATTCATTGCAGAAATAAACTGTATTTGAAATTGTGTTAACTAACAGGAAATTATTTGTTATTAAATATTTTAATTGCAATATTAAAGATTAGTTCCGATCATGAATACGAAAGAATACAATAGCTGAAAAGGAAATTTGAATACCCCCACATGTAAATAATAATTGGTGGTTAAATTAAATTTCGATATCCTAAAAACCATACAGAGTCTGCAAGTAGAATTACAAAGCTTCAAAGATGATAATATGAATGAAAGAAAATAGCAGAAAGAAATCAATGAAGCTTTACTTCGAAACATGACGGGAGGAAACCTGCATGGACAACCCACTCATTCAACCAACAAATCCAAGAAAAACTTTGTAATATCCCTAATTTCAACCTAACACTTATGGGCATAAGACCCATTGCTTATGATGTTACTTTGATATTTTAATTGGTATATTGGGTCTAAGAGGCCACTTCATATGAACATGATGATTTGTTTGATATATTGGGTGTAATCCAATTGCGTATGCTTTATATATATGATTTCATGTGTTGGGCATGGACCCTGAAGCACATAATTGATGAGATGTTTTGTGTTGAGTGACGAGCTCTAGAGCACATGGGTATTTGATGTTTTGTGTTGAGCAAGAAGCTCTCGAGCACATGAGTATTTATATTTGTGTTGAGCAAGAAGCTTCAGAACACATGAGTTATGAAACATTTGTGTTGAGCATGAAAAGATAAAATTGGAAGTGTTGGGCATAATCCCTAGAGACTTCCAAGTTGATGTTGAGCCTAAGATCTCAAACATCGGATCCTTGGCCATTGTATCCCTAGGTGTATCCTACAAGTACATCCTACCATTAGTGTTGAGCGAGGAGCTCTAGAATTGCACCAAGTTTGTAACTCCCTATTTTTAGCGTTGAGTATGGGCTGTGGATAAGTGCTAGGAGTTATTGAAAAGCATTAACTATGTCGAGTGAAAATGACTCGAATAAAACATTGATTTCTTCTTACTTGTTATTAACTGATTAAATGAAATTTTGAATTTATGTATCTCATCAAGTATTGAAGAACTACCATGTTATACAAGGGAATCCAACATGTAAGGAGGTTTAGAGTTTCATAACCTAGTTAACCTAAAACCTACGTGAAGGTCTTATTAAAGAAAGTGACCATAGCTAAAAGAAAAGTGTTATATGTTTATGGATCATGCTATATGATACCCAAGGATAAAATGTTAACAAATGATATATATATATATATATAAAGAGTAAGCATAGTAATAAAACTAATAGCTATAAGTAATAAAGAAAAGATCCATATATTATTGTTATTACTAATGATAATTAAATATTAAAATACCTACAAGAGTCAAAATAGGAACTAGTCAAAAGTTCCTAAGTTAAATATTAAAATTACCTAAATTAAATAAAAATGGTTATTTCAAGAAATCAAATGATTCTTATTTAACTGCCCCTTTGACTAAAAAGTCTGCCTATAAAAACCCAATCCAAAGAGAGGCTTGGGGATCTTTTCGTTATGCCATAATTCTACGAGATTATTCTCAAGAGAGTGCTTGGAGAACATTTTTTCTAAGAAGAAAAAAGAGAATTGATACAGAACATGATATCTAAGATAGGGAAGCCTTACCTTAGAATCTCTAAGCTACTTGCATGTTGGAACCAACTCGGGGGGATCCAGATTGAAACCAAGAACAGTTTCGGGTCATGGTTGGGTGGAACGTGGTAATTCCCAAGTTATTCAGTTATCTAAACAGAGGTCATATCTGTCTATGAATTTGTCAATACTCGGTATTTGAGTGTGCATGATTTTCAGCCATTAAAACAACTTCATCTTCCACATATGAGGTCCTTGATTTTTCCCTTGCAAACTACATAGGTTTTATTAGTAAAAGAGGAGATTGAATTCTGAATGGATATTTAGTAAGTCTATGCTATAAGCTAGGTTATATTTCATGCATTACTTCTATCTTCACTTACAGGTTAAACTCATTGTTGATGAGTAGGTGTATTTCTTTTATCAAAGTTTAGGTTATCTTTTTATTTTAACAAGGCTATTCTTATATATTTTATTCATGATGGATTAAGCACCTTTAGTGCTATCTATAGGGGGGTTTGGTTTCTATTTCATTTATGCAATTTATTTCCTATCTATAAACTCGAGTTCCAAAACCTAGAACTAATTAAAAACAAAACCTTTATCTTATCTCTGCTTTCAAATTTCATATTGCCAGTAGGATGATATTATTTATAATAAACCAAAATACTATCTACAAATTTGATTTAAATTAAATGCATAATATTATAACTAGAATATAATGACTAACACTTTAATTACAATATCATAAAACAAAACTATAAACAAATCATTTCCATTTTATAAACAACAACATCGAATGCCAAGCTATGGAGACCTCTAAGGTTTTTAGGCACAAAGGCATAATATTTCATAACTATACTCTATTCCAATATCATAAAGAATCAAACCTAACTTAAAAAAATGCATTAACACATATCGTATAAATCAAGAGGTTACAAAATCAAATCCTGTTGGCATTCATTCCAAAATAAAACATACACACACACATCATTTACAACGCACGTAGCTCAGGATCGAATCCTGCGAGCTCACGATTTAAAACAAGGGTTACATTCCAATCGTGAGCAACATCGAATCTTGTAGGGTTCGATTAACAAAATTTTATGAACATTGTAATAGATTATAATTATTCCACACAGTCTATGCTAACAACATTAAAATTAAATAAATATTAACCCTAAAACGAAATCGTTTCCCTGTCAACATTTCCATACAGTAAATACCAACAATATTAATACATGTTGTAATCATATTCAACATTTTCCACCTAGTAATATAAACCCCAATTTATACGATGTAAACATATTCGAGAATCATGATCGAGTAGCAAAGAAATAATTCCATTAACATAAACTATAAACAAATAACCACTTTCTATGCTATCATAGTGACAACATCCATATCGTAAGGTTAAAACCACAGTTCACGGCCATCCCCAAAATCAATGCAAAGATAGGTAAACAGAATCATAAATCACCATTTAACAACATTCCACTAATATATTACACAGTCGCTAAGCAATGGCACGGAATGGAAAGAGTGCCAGTTCTAGCAATGGCACGGCTCTAAAGCCAAATAAACTCTGTAAATACCCAAAACAATAATTTAAATTACAGACATCAATTTACATAGATTCTAAACCTTTCTAAGCTAGGAACCGTATCCATGATTGATACACAACAGTGATTGCATACATTTATAACACTGTAAATTATAAGTAAAAAATACATAGTTGTGATTCCAAAACAAGGCACCATTGCAAGAAATGGTGCTGCCACCATTCAAAACCCATCATTAAAACTAAAATGTAGAGTGTTCATTAACCATCGAAGTCACAATTTTAGGATACCAACCCAAAAATATTACAGAGCAGAGTAGTGGCATTCATGGCCCGAAGGTGCCAAACCAAACAACTTAAACCCCAAACTACATATGCATCATGGATTTATTTCATTATATACAAACAAATCTGTGCATAGTCGAAACCTATAACTGACACAAGTATTCATTCAACATTATAAACACTGACCTAAAATCTTTTTCAAATAACTCTATGCAGAGGTAACAAGCTCTTATCTTGTTGGTACAGGGCTTACCCGTGAAGGGGATGTGTCGCAAACCTGAGAGACCCATGACCTGCGCAATGTAATCCCTACCACCTGCAAACAAGAGACATGGAATCGTGAGAAGTTTAACAATCCTTCAGCCGAAACAACAAATAAACAACGTTGCAAACCATGTGAAGGACATACCTTCCCAAAGCACACATGCAAGCCAGATCTCACGTAGCGATACAAACCAGAGAGCCGAACATAGCTCACCCATCTAAATACCAAATGACTCGCTCATCCATGATAGAATAATCTTAGGGATTGAGTTCCCCTCATCCCGACATTAGAGGAAATTTGGGGTCTAAAATGGGCCTTATAAGAAAACGTGCCAACAATAAGTTCTCGTGAGTTGGAATTCAAGAACCAATAGAATTCCAATAAAATTAGTCAACCATAATGGTTGAATTGACATATAACCTGTAATTCCCATGAATGATCGTACATATGTTACATATTTTGGAACATGCCATTCAATTATTTCTTTTATCTTATCTGGGTCTACTAATATTTCTTCTCTGGATATCACATGCCCTATATATTATATTTTATCTTTGAAGAATTCACAATTAGTGAATTTTGCATACAAGTTATGTTCTCTAAGAACCTGTAGTATTATCTGCAAGTGTTCATCATGTTCTTCTTTCATTTTTGAGTAAATTAATATGTCATTGATGAATACGACTACAAATTTATCTAAGTATTTACTTATGACACTTTTCATTAAGCACATAAAGTTTTTGGAGCATTCGTTAGCCCAAAGGGAATAAATACAAACTCATAGTGTCTGTATTGAGTTTTGAAAGAAGTTTTAAAAATATCTTCGTCTTTAATTCTGACTTGATGATATCCAGATCTCAAGTCTATTTTTGAAAATATCATCATTTTGCATATTTGATCAAACAATTCATTGATGTGGGGAAAATGATATCTATTTTTAATTGTTAATTTGTTCAGCTGAAGGTAGTCTATACATAGATGTAATGTATAGTCTTTCTTTTTAACAAATAAGATAGGTGCTCCCCAAGGGGATATACTTGGTCTTATATAATTTTTTTCTATCATTTCTTGTAGATGTAATTTTAATTAGTTAATTTCTAAAATGTTCATTCGATAAGGAGGCTTTGAATTAGGTACAACTATTGGTACTAACTCAATAGTAAAATCCAGATCTCTCTTTGGGGGTAATCCTCGAATTTCTTTTGGGAAAAAATTTGAGAAATCTTGTAAAATTGGAATATCATCGAATTTTAGCTTATCTTCTTTATTCGAGTGTTTGTTATTTATTATATGTACAAAAAAAACTTTACATCCTTTCCTTACAACCTTTGTCATTTCTAATGCTTAGATTTGTCTAACATACACTTTCCTAGGTATCCCTTTGGCTGTAATTATTTCTCCTTTATCATTTAAACATGTAAATTTTTCCTCAAAACAATTCAAAACTACTTGATGTATTTTCAGCAAATCCATACCTATTAAAACATCATAATACCCTAACGGTAATACATTAATCTTTACTCGACTTTTGAACCGACTCATAAACATTTCACAGCTTTCAACATAATTAACTACTTTTCTTTAGGTTCCTGTAGCTAACTGAACCAACCAATAATTTTTCAAAGATAAATTGCATTTTTCTACTATGTTAGGTGACACATAGCTTAAACTAGCACCTTGGTCAATCAGAATAGAAACATGCTAGTTTTGTATCATACCTTGTATTTCCACCATGGAGGTTTGATGATCAACCTATCAATTCTCCAAGGATTCATTGATTCTGGGCATTTCATTTGCTATGTCACCAACTATTTCTTCCTCCTGGGTTGTATGCACATTGCTGAAGTTCCCCTTTGTGTTCGGATAATACTCTGCATAATGAGGTCCCTGACATTCCCAACAATTTACAGGTTCCTGATGTTCATTGTTTTTAACATAATTATTATGCATGTCTCTTCCTTTTGGTGTTGTAATGTTTTGTTATGTTTTAACTTTAAAATCCATTCCTTAATAATTATTTTTAGAGAAATTCCAAGAATTTTTTCCGAATCTTTTATTAGTATTAAAACCTTTTCTTTTGTGATCAAATTTACTTGCTCTATTATTCTTCTAGTTAGGCATGGTTTCTCTCTTTTTACTTTGTTCGTAACTGAAGTTATCTTTTCTCATTATCTCTTCAAGGGTTTTTGGGGTATCAAATTCAATTCTTAATAAACTTGGAAATTTACTACATATCTTAATAAACTTAGAAATTTAATACATAACTCCTTCAGTGACATTGAACCTAGTTTAAGTTCATAAAACTCTTTAGCTCTTTCTTCATAATACTGTTTAGATAAGAATTTCCTTTTAAAGTATTTTCTAAAGAATCTCCATGTTAAATATTGTTCTTTAACATTTTTAACTCTTTTTATGTCCTGCCACCAAATGTCATCCTTTCCAGTTAGGTTGTAGATAGCCATCGGGGATTTAGTCTATCGAAGTAGTTATAAGTATGAACGTAATTTTCGGTGAAGCTTTGTATTGGACTGTTGGTGGCGAAGGTGCCGAGGATTTCATCCTTCACGCCCTAGGCCCTAGCCTTCACTAGTTTTGCGACATAGTTCTTTTGCATACTTTTTTTTCTTTCTTTGACCGGCTTGTGAGTTCTTTGCTTATCTACGAGACCTTTATGATATTAATGCAGCCTTCGCAAAGATAAAGGGTAAGTTCTTAAATTTTTTCGATATATTTTACAATTAAATTCCAAAAAGGAATTTAACCTTGGTTTGATTGTAGTTGCAATATTTTTAGACCGGTTTGCTGCAAGGGTAAGGGATGGTCTCTACAAAGAAAAATATCATTGCTTCGGTAAGGCCATATACCCGCACTTATTTCTCATTATAACCCTAAGTTTTGTGTCTTCGAGACTCTGTGGCTCTGCGATTTCATGGAATGGTGTGTTACCTATATTTTCTTTTTGTTGTACAACAAAAATAGTAACCTTCAGTGGTTTCGACCTACGACATTTTTCTAGTTAACTTTGTAATTAAAAATCCCTTCAACCATGGAGTATGAAGAGGATAGTTTGTAATAGTTGTTAGTTTATGTAGGGTTAATATCTCTTCAAAGAGTCTTGTATGGAGAAATCTAGCTCTGTTGGGGTTTCATGAACCTACGACTTCCTTTTATTTTCTTGTAAGACAATGGTTTAACTTTTGGATATATTTCTATATATTGTTTTGGTTTTATTATTACATCTGTGTCATGACTACTCTTTTAAATAGAAAAGGGGCCATGAGGCCGATGTATTGTTTGAGCATATTCTCACCATGTTAGATATATAAAGACTAGCAACCATCGTTGTGTTAAATAATGAAGTCGTAAGGCTGTTTATGGACACAGACTTAAATGGTTTTATTATCATTATTTTAAATTATGGTTTAGAGTTGTGAGGCCATTGTTTCTCGCACACTAAGGTAGTTGTGTCAAAGTTTACATTTTTATTGTTTATATAAGTATAAGTTTTATTTTAGCTATAAGGATTCAACATTAATAGTTTGCAATGTTTACTGTGATAAAGACCACTTATGGTATGTGGTCGGTTTACGACATTTTTTGATTTCTAATTTCCAATGGTTGGATAACTTGTGTTTATGCAAAACATGTGTACAGTTTTTTATTACAAAGGGTTACTATAAACCAAGTTATATTAAAACCCTTGAAGGGCCGTTTGACGGAGATAAGTTATCATTGTGAAAAGTACACAGTTTGGACCATTAATTTTAAATATTTCAAAAATGGTTTCCTAGCAGGGTTTCTAATATAATTATATAGTATATACAATAATATAAAGATAACAGAGTAAAGGGTTCTCTTCTAGAGGTTGATCTTAGTATTTACATTTGATAAAGCTTATAATTAGCTATTTAATGTGTAACATTATATTTTAGATATTTTGATATATATTACTTGGTAAAAGCTATTGTAGAGTTAATACATTGTTCTATAGGAGTTTTGAAATGGTTTCTTAAAACCCTAGTTTAGCTTGAGTGAAAGTTCAAACCTTTTTACTGTAACCATAAAGATCGTCTTTATAATAGAGATTTAATATAAATATGTAATAGTATAAACTCATTTAGTCATAAATTTTTTCTTTAATCTCAGATATAAAACTTGTAAGTTTTACTATTACATATACTATACTATCCTAGATAAATATATGAGCTAATAATAAGTAATAAGAGTTACTTTATTTTTAGCACTTAATACAGTAATCTAAGAATGTATTAAGATGAAATTTTCAATAGAAAATCAGTACCATAAGCTTAGAAGCTATGAATAATGCATCTACTATGAACAAAGAATTCTACTAAACACTACCATTTTCCATTAACTTTATGGGAGGGAAAAATTGTAGCATTATTTGGAGTAATACTCAGAACATAAGATCTTCCTAACCTAATTAATTCACTAATGATTATTTGGTTCAAATAAATCCTTAACGTTCTTAAACCTGTAATAAAAATATGAAGTAATTTTACTGATAATAAACGAAATAGTTTGGAACCTAGATAATTGCAGAAGGTGGAAAAACACCCAAAGGAGATTGTTCGTCTCAACCGTCTCTTGAAAGAAGCCAAGATTACTTTCTTTAGGACCCTCAAGCCTGTTCACTGAACCACTAGGACGACGATGTTGTATAACAACCCACATAGAAATATCTGCAACTTAGCACTCAATAGCAGACTTAAATCTTTGTAATTTCACTTTCGCTATCCCCTCACCGAATTCCTTGTGTTTCTCACTTTTTTAGTTTGCAGCAATCACAAGGCTCATTCACATGGAATAGAATGTAATGAGCCTCCTACTCAATTCGATGGTATTTATAAGATTTCCTAGGTCTTTGGGTCAGTTTCTAAATTAAATGACCCACATGCTCAGTTCCTCCTCTCATGGAACATGACCACAATTTTAGGGATTTTGCTTCCTACAAGAGCTAGAAAGTGAAATTCTAGTGCTTCCACTTATCATTTATCCTTCTACAGCTGCTCATTCATCCTAGTGGGTTAGTGAACACTCTTTCAACATCTCCTTTAGATATGTGCCTCTCCATTTAATTATTTAAATAAATAAATATTCAATTACAATAATCGTTGACCAACTTGGTCATAAAAACTTTACAATAAATTTTAGCATAATGTTTTCTCAAATAAATGAAAATATTTGTTTTTCAGTTCGAGGTGGGTTACAGTGATAGTGATTTTTCAGGTAGTATTGATGATAGGAAAATGACATCTAGTTATGCTTTCCATTTGGGTACAAATTTGATCTCTTGGGCATCTCAGAAATAACCCATTGTGAGCATGTCTTCTATAGAAGAAGAATATGTAGTATCCACCACAACAGCTTGCCATGTAGTTTGGATAAGAATACTTTTAAAGGATATGGGACACACTGAAATGGATCTGACTTTTATTTTCTATGATAATATCTCCGCAACACAACTGCCCAAACATAATGTATTTCATAAAAAAAGTAAACACATTGACACTTGCTATCATTTCATTCGTGAATTAGTCAATATGGACAAATTTCCTTACTGTTTTGTGGCTCTAAGGAGCAGTTGGCTAACATGTTCATCAAGAACATCTGTATTTGACTATGAGAGAAAGCAGTTAGGCATAGACAATGATGCAGATCTTCTACGTTCAGATTACGGTGGTGTGAGTAGTCACTTAGTGATCCATAGTATTTTCTGTCCTATGATATTCACCCATGGTATTGTCATGTTTTAGTCCTATATATGTTGGTTCTTAATAATGAGATGGAAATCAATATGCCCATTGTGTTTCTGCCTTTTTTTCCTTCTCTTGTATTATTTAACAAATGATTCACTCTTTTGAATATATTACATCTAAAGTGTTATTTCCTTTCTTCTTCAATTTGTTTATGATATTAATTATCTTAGTGTCTCATAAAAGTGATTGTGAATTTCATTTCATATTAAACATGACATTATAATTGGTTACAAAATCAATGCATTATGATAAGTAAAGAATGACTAAAAAATAAAATCAATGTTTGTAGAAAGCAACTCAAAGACTTATACTAAAAAATACATCTAGCTAAAATTAATTTTTGTATTTCAATAAATATAATTTAAAAATGAAAATAATAATTCTACAGTAAACGTTAAACCTAGAACCTAAAACCCTCTTCATTAAATTAATATATCCTTAAAAAATCTATTTTTATTAATAAAAGAAAAATTACACTTCTCAAAAATTTAAATTATATGTCTTATACTATTATAAGGATCTTCATATAAACTAAACATAATAAAAACTATAATTATTACCCCTACCATCTTATGAAAAAAAGTCATAACATAACCTTCAATAACATACCATAATAATAATATCAATATTGCAGTATATAATGTTAAAAAATTCTTATACTTATAGCAAGACACAATTTTGAATATTCTAAAAAAACAATAAAAAAAATCTTATGAACCAAATCCTTTGCTCATCTGAGAACGCCCATTTTATATAAAATGACATCAGCCACACCAATGAAACAAAAAGTTTCTTTAAAAGCCAATTAAAGTACACAATGACATCTTATTAAAGGAAAACTAAAAATTAATAAAAATACAATGAACATATCAATATTGTTCACCTTAATTTCATCATATAATATCAAAGAAATCATATTTATATCTTAACACAAAACTTTGAATATTCCCACATCTAATCTAAAGAACTTATCAACAAAATCCTATGCTCACATGAGAGCACCCATTTCATTTAAAAATAACGTCATCCATCTACCAATTAAACCAAAAGTTCCTCTAAATAACAAAATTATATAATAAATAAAAATTAGAAGAACATGATCAATGTTACTTACCTTTTAACATGAAATTTTTTCCACATTTATATCCTAACACAAAACATTTATATTTTCATAACCAATCTATAAATACAATAAAATAACATCAAAAATCAACCATTGAAATAAAATGTTCCTATTAAAACCAACAAAAATACACAACAAAAATACACAATGCATATGCAATATTAAATGAATGGATTAAACCATACATTTAACATATGGTATATAAACTTAAAACAACATATGGATAAGCTCTGATATATTAAGCTTTTCACGTAACAATTAAACCATATAAATGTTAAGCATAGGTTTGAAGCTTATTTAAGACCTTAGAACCATAATAATAATAATAATAATAATAATAATGATAACCAGTTGGATGTAGGTGTAAATAAACCCACCCGTGCGTAAAAAATAATGCTAACGACAATAATAATAAACACTAAGATAGGACTTTGGTCCCTTTTTCATCTAAAGCAGTGAAGTAGTTTATCATAGGTAGCATGTCATTGTTTAACTATCATAGAAAGTCTTCATCACCTAATGAACCTCCAAAAATCAAAGAATAATTGCATTAGTTCAATATGAACTAAGTAAACCCTTTAACGTCAAGATAAACCAGTTATCTCTTCAAGTGATCCTATAAGGGATACAGGTCCCGATACTCCACCCCTTGACAATACAAGTTAGTGTTATCAACTCAAATAACACTTCTCCATCCGAGTGCCAACAATTCATTATGTTGGTACACAAAAGGACATTTCAGGATTGAAGTTTGCCAAAACACTATAGATGGGCATGACATGAGATGCATTTACCTTTCAACCATCTTGCTACATTATTTTTCTAAGTGTGAATTGGCATACACGACTATCTTCATTGAAACCTGCATACATATACGACTATCCTTGTTGACAACTCACGTATTGTATGCGACTATTCCCATTGCAACCCGCGTACAGATCTATACGCGGGTTTCCCTTAAAGCAACTCACATGTCATATGCAGGTTTCCAGTATCAATAGTCGCATACATCTCCACTCGACATTTAAAAATATAAATCACTATTAATGGAGATTAGTTGAGCCCTTATCATTAACCATCTCAACTGTCTCAACCTCCTTAACCTTCGAAACTGCTCTATTTCACAAAGTATAAATAGAGGCCTTGGGGAGGGCATTAAGAGAATGAATCTTAGAGAGAAAAGTTATGCTGGTGGTATATCTTCAGAAATATTGGAGCAGCAGAACTCAGAGTCATTTGGCTGTAGAGGAGTCCTTGTCTTAGGCGTTGGGTTGTATACTTATCTCATTCACTGATTGTTAATAAAGAGAATTCTTCTTCCAACTTTGTGTTGAGTCTCTTTCATGTATTATGGTTTGATGAATATATTTGATTAAGCACTTATATGTTGTTTATCTAACCTGTCATATATACATGTAGAATATTGTACTTGGAGAACTTACTCTTTACAGCTAAAGGTTGTGCATCCCTGAAAGCTTTGGAGAGAAGTAGAGTGGAAGAAGATAAATCTTGGAGCAACTGTCGGTAATCGGGTGAGTCCAATATTTCTTCCTATTTCCTTTCTGCATTTAACTAAAGCTAATTGTCTGCAAGTTTTAGAAGTACATTGGTAACCCAAAACCCTAGGTAATAAGGGTGTTTATTCCTGAACAATAGAAATGGAGATTCCACTGGGGAGCCCAGACTGCTGTGGGTTAACTCTGTAGATCTGTGCCCATTATTTGCTTTGATTCAGTGTTTGGTGTCTTGTCTTGGTTCATGCTTGCAGTGGTGTTTGAAGAACTTTATAATTTTTCCCCTTTTTGAAAAATTTAACTCCTCTACGCGGGTTTCTCTATTACACAATCGTGTACAATAGTCTGTGTACGTGGGTTTCTTTATTTCACAGTCACCTACAGTACGCGGGTTTCTCTTGTACACAGTCGTGTACAAGCCTGAGCATCAAAATTTTTGGGTTAGGGTTTGCTTGTCTGTGTCCCTCTGTGCATTTTTTTTTGCTTAGTGGTCTTTAATTTTAACATTGCACTATAAGTTTGATGACCCTATTAGCCATGTTTTGTGCTTCCTAGTAAGCCCTTGCGTTTTTATTGTTTGGATTGTCTTTACTTTAGCAACTTGAAGTGGATTTGCCTGTTCGGTAAGAGGTTCGAGTGATGGTTGTCTGAATCAGTGGTTAGGGTTCTAGACACCGTTTTATCCTTTTATATCTCTAGATAGGGTTGGTTTGTCACTTGCCTCTGTTTGACTTCAGTAATCTCCATTCATTGTGTCTTCCCAAGCTAGATTTTTCCAAGTCTTCCTTAGGTGGTTGATTTTTGGTTTTATGAATCTGCTTTGCTTCATTTTGCTTACTTTATACAGTTAATTTATTCAATCATACTCAAGAATTGTGCATTTAAGTGCATAGTAGTTTTTGAGGAATTTGAAAAGTGAAACGAAAAAATTAGAAGCTTTTGCATTTGATTTGCATATAGTAGTTTTATTTTCAGTTTTTAAATAATATCTCGAAAATTACAAAAATATAGTCTTAGTTTTCTCTTTATTAGTTGCATTTTCATCATTTTATATTTACAAAAAAGAAAAGAAAAAAGAAGTTTGTTTTAAGTAATGATCATTTGCTTTGAAATTCATTTATACACCTATTATTTTTACATTTCTTATCGAGTCAAAAACATCATAGTCTTTCACTTCACTTGCCTTCTGAGTAAAAAATAGCCCTTAAAATGAACGCTATAATTAAAATTTATTAGTAATTTTTTGTTTTATAGGGCCATATACCTACTAGCTTAGGCTAGACTTATGCAATATGAAGTGTGAACTTCTCATAAGTATGTAAATTCAGACATAGTGGGCCAATCGATAGGTAAATCCTTCTCTCTATTGATAGTATCTTGGAAGCTCCTATGAAATGGGAGTCAAGCACGAGGCCACGTGGAGGCACTGGACTGAGGAGATAACCCTCTGATTCCTTGTCAAAATGTAAACCAAGGTTTTTATGCATCTGGGGATTCTATCCTAGATAGAGTTTCAGGCTCAGCTACCCTGCCCATGCGTACGAATCAGGCTTGCGACTGTCCCCCCAGACTGTTGGTATAGTTAAGGTAGCTTCTAGTCTCTTGACATCTATGGTTTATGCACAAGTAAACTAGAAGGCTATTTCTGGTTCACCTTGGACAGGCTTGGAAGGTAACCCTTGTTGAATGTATAGGTGCGTGGTGGGTGATTCCTCCGCTTATGCCTAAGAACCTCTTCAAGGATGCTAAGAAACTATATTTCAACTTTATTCAGGAAAACATATATTTTACCCTTTCTGACTATTGAGACTTTAGGAATTGTCGTAGTGATTTCTATGTGGTTTGTCTATGTTTATCCGACCTTAGGGTTTGAAAAATTTTCAACCTTCGAGACCTTATGATAGGTTACAAAACGTTCCTCCTCTTATCACATTGGAACCTCCACCTCCCCCTCAAAGGAGGAGATTGGACACAGACGGTTCATTTGAACCGATAGGAGTCAGTGAAGTTCCAAGTGAACCAGAACTTATGGAAAACCGTCTTAATTTAAACATAGTTGAGATATAAGACTTGCAGGCTGACGATTTTGCAAGGAATTTTAATACACCTTTGGCTGATTTAAACGATCCTGTGATCATTCAGGTTCATCCTTTTGATCCACCTGTGATTGGTGTCCCTGTGGGCAGGATAATGTCTACTATAGGAGAAAGTTCTTTTACCTTCACCTCAGCCACTTCGGCTGAAGGGGTGCTACCTCCACTGGTTAGTATCCCTAGAACAAACATACCTACTACACCCTTAACTCCAATGATCTGAGTGGTTCAACCACCGGCTCCAACAAGTCTAGCAGGTGCTTCTAGTGGAATGGTCACAGGGATTCCTAGTGTACCTATTGTACCTACCTCCTTCGCACACACTGCCTAGAGTGGTTCAATAGGATCCTCAGCTTTTGTCCAAGGATTTACTTGGAATGGGGAGCACATTCCCCCATCCACTCCATACATAGGCCGTACACCCTCTTATGTAGGGGTGCAGTTTGGAAGCACTAACCCTTATGGTCAAGGTTTCCAAACCCCGGTTTCTGGCCCATTCACAAGCTCTCCCTTTTTTTATTTTTAGCGAAGGGATACCTGCTCGTGTATTTCAAACCCCAGTTTCTGATGGAGTAGCCAGAACCTCTTGTACTGCACCTTACATAAACAATCCCTTGGCTTATGGATGGAACCATTTTCAAAGCAACCCATCCACTTTACAACTGGTAGCAGGGGGAAACCCCAACTTCACATATGGGAACACAGGGGCAAGTCCCTCTAATCGCCAAACTGGTACTTTTAGTGCTCCGGTTAGAACTAAGATTTCTTTACTAGCAATGTTAAACTTGTTAGATTTGTCTAAACTAATGAATGACCTAGTGAGGCATGATCCCTCCTGGCCACCTGTACCTACCAAGTTTCCCTCGGACATCCCAAAATTCGAAGGCAAAGTTGGTTAAGATCCTGGGGCTCATGCCACCACTTTTCATTTATGGTGCTCTTCCAACTCACTGAATGAAGATTTAGTTCGGTTGAGGCTGTTTCGAAGAACCTTGACTAGTACTGCAGCAAAATGGTACATTGAGTTGCCTTCTATTGCATTCAGTATTTTTTGGGACTTGACTAATGCTTTCCTTAGTCACTTCTAGCTTCCTATCCGATATGATTTTGGAACGGACTTGTTGTCTAGGTTTCGACAGAACAAGGCCACCCACATCTCAGACCACATCCAAGAGTGGAGAAGGCAAAAGAGCCTTATTAAAGCCACTATTCCTCCTGAGTTCTTACTAGAATGGTTGCTTAAATCCCTATTGCCTTATATATCTAAGGATGTATCTACTTCAGGAGTGACGAACGAGGAAGAAGCTATCCTCAGGTCCCAACAACTTGACTTGATTTATTCTCAATCTGGGATATTATACGATATTATACCTGAGGCACTGAGGCCAACACACGATGCAGAGAAACCTAAGCCCAGACCCCATACCGATGGTGTGGTTGGTTCCATGAATTCTCCCACTGTAGAATTTTTGGCCAAACATCTCCATCAGCTGTCCATAAAACATTCTATGACGGAGGCGGCAAAGGCTGGCCCTCACCCCAAAATGAATTTTTTTTTGCACAGATCTCTCAACAGGGAAATCAACATTCCAGTGGGAAAAAGAAGAGAGGAAAGAAAGGAGAGGGAAATCAAAACAAGCAGAAACCCACAAATAATGCTGATGGGGGCAAGAAAGAAAAAAAGAAGGTGAAATTCCCATGAAGATCACCTCACCCATATTTGTCCCCTTATGGAACAAGCTCAGAAGCTATTAAAAGCTCAATAACCGGCTGTCTTGAAGGATCCATTTCCCCATGGACAGAATTATGCTTCAGCTTCAAATGCAGCAGGGGACACCCCAAATGCCCCTGGCCCCAATTATATCAACATGGTTCAATCTCAAACTTTACTACAGACCAGGAATAATAACTATGAAAAAGAGACCTCGGAGAAGGGTAAGTCTATAGTGGAAACTTCTAACCCTCTCACAATCAAGAAACCTACAAAAATTATGCCCAAGATACAGAAAGGTTTCTTTAAGAATACCTTGCATAATCCTAATCCTAGGGATGCATCCAAATACTCCATAGTTGAAGACTTATCCCAGACACCTTGTGCAATGTCGACTTTAGAGGTTTTACAGAGTTGTCCCACCCAGCGGGATGCACTCTTAGCAGCCTTAGGCAGTATGGACTCATCGAGTCTCATGGCAAAATTTCACTTGTCTGATGTCAAAATTTGCCTACCTTACCATGTAGCCTTATCGATAGATGTCATCCATGGTGGAAAGACCATTGGAAGGGTAGTTGTTGATGAGGGTGCTTCTACATGTGTTATGTCCTTGTCATGTTGGAAAGCTCTTGGATCCCCAGAGCTTGTTCCATCAAACACCCTACTTACTGATTTCGATGGAAGGTCATTCCATCTGCATGGTATCCTACCGGCTTTTGAAATTAAGCTGGCAGGGAAAGCAGTGTCTGTTTAGGTGGAGGTGATTGATGTAGCTTTGGACTATAATTTTCTCTTGGGAAGAAGCTGGACTTATGCCATGTCTACTATTGCATCGGCCATCTTTCGGGTGGTAGTGTTTCCACACGAAGGGAAGTTGGTTACTGTTGACCAACTCAATTTTACTTGGAAAGGCCACATGTAATCTAATGATTCCACTGTACCATTGGTTGATTAGGCCAAACCTGTTGCAGAGATCTTAGGAGATAGATTGTATGCATCATTAATGGGCACATTTCATCTTCTAGCTCCAATTAATTATATAGGTTCTACTAGTGTGGGGAAGTCCATAGCCATGGTTGTTGATAGGACCGATCCTGGGGTTCGCCCTACCAACCATGAACCTGAAGTACCCTTATCAGTAGAGGAAGTAGCTTATCAACCTATCACCCATACCGCTATTGATCCCATTCCGGTCCCCCTCTTAGTATTAGAGGAACTGGAAGAAGTCTATTTTCCTGCTTGGGCAGAAAACTCTTTGCATTCTACAGATTTTTTAGATATGGTTTTACTTTCAAATGAAACCATTCTGGAAGCCATGGATGGACGAGATAAGATCTGTGAAGATCTTCACCATTGATTCTATTTTCTTCCAGAGTTAAGCATGATAGAGAATCAATATTTTCATGTGAGACTGGAAGATGATGTTGATATGCCCGTTAATCCCTTACCAAGGGAAGGAATGTTTGCTAAGGGGAATATGGCAAATATTTATGCTACCATCCCTATCAACATCTCTATAAATCCTTATGTTGTGGGAAATATACATATTGGGGCAAACTGCTCTCCTGAAGAGATTTCCATTTATATCGCCTTGTTTAAGGAATTCTGCGATGGTTTTGGTTGGTCATATGAGGAGATGCCAAGCATTGATCCATCTATAGTCGAGCATGATATCCGAGCATACCTTGACGCTAAACCTGTTCGACAAAATTTGAGACCTGTTAACCCGCGTAAAGTGGCAGTAGTGAAGGATGAAGTGGAAATACTGCTGAAAGCCAGTTTTATTTATCCCATAGCTTTGACGGAATGGGTATCCAACCCTATTCCTGTTGATAAGAAACAAGGGAACATACGCGTCTGTACTAACTTTAGAGATTTAAACAAAGCATATCCTAAGGACAACTATCCCATGCCATTTATAGACCAAATTATTGATGCTTGCGTGGGAAGTGAAGTCTTTTCATTTATGGATGGTTTCTCTGGATATAATCAAATTCAAATAAAACCGGAAGACCAACATAAAACTATTTTCATTTTTCCTTGGGGTACCTTCGCATACAAAAAAAATGCTGGGGAAACCTTTCAGCGGGCAATGAATTTTTCCTTTCATGATATTAAAGCCATTGTCAAACCCTACCTTGATGATCTTCCTGCACATTCTTGTAAGAGGATTGACCATCCAGATCACTTGTGTTTGATTTTTGAACGATGGAGATACTATAAAATTCACTTGAATCCCCACAAGTGTGTGTTTTGTGTTGAGTTAGGGAGACTGCTTGGATTCTTTGTTTTTAATAGAGGCATTCAGGTGCATCCATTAAAAGTTGAGGCCATTGTAAATCCACCTCCTCCTCGTTCTATCAGGAAACTTCAGATCCTGTAGGGAAATTCCAATTTTCTTCAACATTTCATTGTATACTGTGCCAAGATTACTAAGGGTTTCATGCACCTGCTAAAAAAAGACACCCCATTTGTATGGGATGAAACTGCACAACTCGCATTCAAGGCATTGAAAAAAGCTTTGTTGTCGGCACCATTATTGCGTCCACCAATTTACTCTAGGGATTTTATATTGTATCTAGCCGCATTTGAGTCGACCATAGGGGTAGTCCTAGTCCAGGAGGACGATAAGCTCCAAGAGCATGTCATTTACTATCTTAGCCGTGCTTTAGCTGGACCTAAAATCTGATACTCCCACGTTGAGAAATTAGCCTTAGCAGTTGTTTATGATATTCAAAGGTTATGTCACTACATCTTACTAAGGACTACAACAAATGGATAGTCCTCCCATCTTACTATGCTATTCAATATGTTTTGTCCCGATGGATATTTGGGGGAAAATTCAACAAATGGATAGTCATTCTCCAAGAGTTTGACTTGTATTTTCAGTCCACCAAATCCAAAAAATCCTTAGTTTTTGCTGAGCTTATTGCTGAATTTCCAGTAGATGAAGATGTAGCTATTGGAGAAGACTCATTCCCAGATGAGCACATTTTTTTGATTTCCACCTCTGATCCCTGGTGTGGAGATATACTTATATATCTCCAGACTTTGAAGTATCCTGCAGCTTTCTCATGGGAAGAACGACATAAACTACGCCTACATGCCAAGAACTACCTCATCATAGAAGATACTTTATACCGTAGAGGGGTAGATTCCATTTTGCATAGATGTCTTACCCATGAGGAAGCAGCGATTGTTTTGAATCATGCCCATAGTGGAGCGTGTCGAGGTCATTTATCTGGGTTAGCAACAACCCATAAGATATTACGTGCCAGCTATTTCTAGTCCACAATCTTTAAAGATTGTGTGGAAGCGGTGAAGCACTGTCACCCTTGTCAGCTTTATACCAGAAAAATACGGTCACATCCCACTCTGTTATTCCCCATCATCTTAGTGGGCCCCTTCATGAAGTGGGGGATTGATTATGTGAAGTGTAACCCAGCCTTGGCTGGGGGGCACAAATATATATCATTGTCACTGTGGACCATTTTACGAAATGGGCGAAGGCAATGCCCACCTTTAAAGTTGACGGGGAAACTACAGCTTTCTTCATGTTCAATCAAATTACAACATGATTCAGTATACCTAAGGTGATTGTCACTAACCATGGTAGTCATTTTCAGAATAGCATGATGACTGAACTGACCACTATGCTAGGATTTAGATAAGAACATTCATCTTCGTTATATCCTCAAGAAAATGGTCAGGTCGAGGCTGTTAATAAAACTTTGAAGACTATCCTCAAATTTACTATTAATGTGGCCCATTTTAATTGGCATATCATGCTATATCCTGCACTTTGGGCATATTGAACTAATGTAAAAAATGCTACGGGGATTTCACCTTTCCAACTTGTCCATGGAGTGGAAGTTGTTACCCCAATTGAATGTGAAATCCTCTCTTTAAGAATTTATATTCATGTGTTACCTGATACGAATGAGCTTGAAGAATGTCTATTAAATTTAGAACACCTTGATGAATAGCATAGAGATGCGCTGACATCAAACCAAGCTCACAAAAATAGGTCAAAAGCCAATATGGTAAATCAGTCAAGCCTTGAATTTTCTCTGAGGGAGAACTTGTTTTGCTCTGGGACCAAGACAAAGAACCCTTGGGGGCATGAAAGTTCAGGTCTATGTGGTTAGGACCTTATATCGTGTTGAAAGTGTTAAATAAGGCCACATATGAATTGATAGATTTCGATTGGAATAAGATGGCTAAGCCTAGAAATGGGCTCTACCTGAAAGTACTATGCTTAAGCTTAGCACTTTTTCTTGTATTTTCTTGTATGTATTTTCATGTACACTAGTTCGTCAGTTTGTGTTTTATATACCATCTGCTAGTTGTTCTAGATGTCTTCTGAGAGGTTCGTAGGTTTTGATAATGGTGTCAGTCGCCACACTTGTAATTTAGCTTCGACTGCATGGGCCATTTATTCATGCTCAAGACAGTTAGTTGCCTCAGGAGGCACTTGCTTAGGTGGTGCTTCCAATAATGTGGCTGAATATAGGGCCCTCATTGAGCTTCTATGGGATGCTTTGTCATGTGGTATCACTCAGCTGGAAGTCTGGCTGGACTCTCAACTAGTTGTTTCCCAGCTCAATAGGTCTTATCAGGTGGGGAACCCTATTCTATTACGTCAGTTTATGCAAGTTAGGTTATTGGAAAGACATTTTGAGTTCATTACATCCAATCACATTTCAAGGAATAAAATTCATTAACTGATGCATATGATAATTACATATTGGATTGGCATTTAACACATCTCACATAAAAAGTATACAACAAACACATAAAAAACATTTATAAATAAACTGACAAAAATATATATATGTATATGTGAATATCTTTCCATATAGATAGGTTGACTCTATGATCCTCAGATCTAGTCATAACTATATAATATACAAAAAATATAAAAAATATAGATCTAAGTCCATCAAAATGCCCCTAGGTCTAAGCTTGAACACTGTGGTCACTTGGACCAGCCTGGTCCCCTCAGTCACCCTGTACTCTAGTTTCTTCAGCCTCTTCATCTTCAGCAGCCTCAACATCTACATCTATGTATACCAGTACTACATCTATGTATACCAGTACTACTCTGGCTACCCACCTTAAAAGGCATATCTGGACAGGAGGTACACCAACCATGAACTCCTGCATGATGGCTGGGATGTGCTCAATCTGTAGAGTAGGTACTCTGTGGGTAAGCCTGGTCAGCTTCCCCTCAAGAACCCTAATCAAGCCCTGGTCTTCTCCCAAGACAGGATGTACATACATATGTGGATGCCCTTCTAGGAAGACTGGTCCAATATCTACATTTTTGACATTTTTATAGGATTAGAACTCTTATACATATGTATATATCTCTATATTTAAAATTCATAAAAAATTTTAAATTTTGAAAATAAAAATTACCTAACTCTCACCATGCTCCTCCTGGAGGGAGGACGAGATCATCATCACCACAGTAATCCATTCCAGCATATGGAAACTGCTCCAAAGCTGGCAACTATCGCTCCGACCAAAAGTAGAAGTCATCATCATAGACACTTTGCACCGATCCACCACCTCCCTCGTGGAGGAAAATATATCCCCACCTGCTTAGCCTAGGACAATGAGGAGAACGAACTGGTAGTGGCACTACATGACTCAATCCTGACACTCTCTCAAATAAGAAGGCTACTAGTATGCTGGAATACCCAAAATTTTTCCTACTGCCTCTTTTGTAGTCAGAGAACTGTTTTCTCATAATTGATATCACTCCCGAGCACTAGTCATATAGGGCTCCCTACATACAATCTATTGATAGTATCATCTGGTTCCATGTGGCAGGGTGAAGTGATGATTACCGTGCAACCCTCACTATAGTACTCGTCACCACCTGTAAAGGAAGGTCACGTATGTGAACAATAGGTATGCAACTACCCCTTTTTTGTGTGCCTGGTGCACAGTATATATCAATATCATTTTGTACACTTAGAGGGTCACCGCCTCTACCGGTTCCTTCCAAGTTTACCAGAACTATCCATCGTGATAGACCAACAATGGAATAGACATCCTCAGAAGTAATCTCCAAGGACTCACCTTGAAGGTCAAACATGCCCAAATCATGATCCCAATAATTTATCAAGAACTCTAAGAGGCAGACATTGGCCCGCATAGGTGAAGTACATTTGAAACTTCAATAACCCACTTTGACATAAAACATTCATGGTGGGGGCATCTTGAAGAGATTCTTGGTCCATGTCTTCATGTTCTCACTCCCTCCACTCAAGAACCATCTTTCAACCTAATAACCAAGCAATTTCCAATCATTAGCTTCATATTAAATTTGGAAATTTTGACCCTACATATATTTTTTTCACTTCACGCAATGTATGTGACTATATTTTAAGGAAGGTCATGTACTATACATGACTATCCTTCGGAAAACCCCCATACAGAATGCGTGTACGTGACTTTTACTATAGCAAACCTGCGTACATATCGTTGCTTCTTGAAGGTGCCTAAAAGTATGAAATTCGGGCTCAATTTTAATAATTGCTTGGATCAAATGAAAGAGCATGGAGTGCGGATTTGGAAATGGTCCACCGGATTGTCCACACTGAGCAATTGAAGGTAGAGGCATAAACTTGTCTTCTATGGTTAAAAATCCAAATGGTGAGTTTTTTTTTATGTTTTGAACTATTTATAGAAAATTTATTTTTCAAGTGGGTTTTTTTCCCTATAGTTCATAATTTGTAAAACTAATACAATATTTTATTTTCCATGTGATAGGTCTATCATCATGTTTAAAGTATTTTTGCTCATATAGGATGGTTTTTGTCGCTTCACATGCATTTTGCATCTATACCTACTCCATCTTAAACCTAGCATTAACATTTTTTCCATGGACTATGGTATTTTTAACCATTAGTTCCTTGTCTTTACCATTGTTCTTCCATGGATAGGACCTTCCTCTTATGAGTATACTCATTTAGAACCTATTTATTGTCTTTTGATACTCATACTGCAGCTGTATTTGGTTCAAGGGAATCTTTTTAGCTATTTTCCACGCCAAATTGAGCCTCCTTTGTTCTATTTTTACAAGCTATCCCTTTATAGGACTCCCCACCCTTATGGAGTTTCTTTAGGCCTAGGTCTAAATTGTTAAAACAGACTTGACTACCGAGTAAAATTGTCCATTCAAGCTCGTTAAGAATACATGAATGGGCATCCACATTGGTGGTAGGTTATCTCTTTCTTGGACCATGTGGAATAATACAAGGAAGGATCACTCTCTTTTCTTCGGAATTGAGAAGAGTATTCTCAGGTATAGGTTTATCACTTTTCTGGACCTGAGGGACTAAACTTATGGAAAACGAACTCTCGGTATAAGCTTAGTTTTCTCTTTTTCATGCTCTGGACCTAAACATGAAAAATATTTTGAGTGTACTTTGTGTCTTTGTCATGCTCGTTAAACACCAAGAACAAAGCATCAAGTTTATTGTTGTAAGGCCCATTTCTCGTACTCAAATGGATCTTTCCAAGTGATCTTGCTTTCCTTCACACTCGTAAAACTCAAGCTATATGTTTCTCTCGAAGAGGCATTGGGTAGGTGGTAATTTAACCTTTTCAGTCCTCCCTAACTAAGTACGAAAAAGATTCACCTTTTCTTCTATGGAAGTTAAGAGAGTTTTTCTGGGGTATGTTTTATACTTTTCCGGCCTTAGGAGACTAAATTGGACGAAAAAGGACCCCCCTAGATTATTCTTTGGAATTTTCATACTCTCTAAATATGAAAATACTGAGTGAGCATGTACTAGTTCGGGCTCATAAAATCCACAAATCAGTGACACTATCAAGCATTATTCCCTCTTCTCTTCAAGCTTGTCAAAAAATGAAGAGAGATCTGAGTTGACTTTCCTGGACTCGTTAAAATTTAATAGGGAAGGTAAGGAATAAGTTTTCTTTTGGTTCTCAGTTAGTGGCAGCATGTCATCCTTGAACAAAGAACTCTCTGTTTTTTTTGATACTCATGTCTCAGTGTTCACTTTTATTTTAGCTATTACTTCGAGTTTCTTACTCCTCCTCTTGTCAGTTTTACCTGGGGAATCTGATCATGTCTCCTACATTACAGATAAGTTTAGTTTATCTATCTATAGAGTTAAAAATATGCCTTGGGTCATCTTTGTGTTGTGCTCACTATTCAAGGACTTAACCCCATGTCTGATCTATATCCTGATCCCATCATTTTCGTATTTGTTAATACTTGTGTCTCCCTTCCTTTACCTAGTTCCTAGTCACTATTGTGATCCGTTGGAGGATCTATTGCCTTCCTTATCATAGTGTGGTTTCTCATCAGCACTTCGTGACGATGAAGACCTAGAGTTTTGACGATCGTACCTTAGGATTCACTTTCATTATTGGTGAATTCATTTGCTTCAGTTGTTGATTATCACCTATTGATTGACAATCTATTGAATCCACTCCATGTTCAACTTCAATAACATCTATTCACATGTCTTGGATTGTACTGGTTCTTTGGGATTGTTTATGAAGACCTTAGTTTCACATTCATGGACTAAGTTGTGCAAGATTATGTTGTGGTTACTTACACAGCTTCCAGATCTTTGAAGACTCATCATTATTGTATATTGTGGCTTCGATCCACCTTTGTAATATACATGGTCTTGTACCTGTACTATATGATGTACTCAAATATTGTAAAGGAGCTAGTGTTGCAGTATATTGAACATAGCATCCTCAGATATTAATTTATATATGACATTATTATGTATTTGTTTCAGGTACTACCTCTACTCCATTGGACTTCTGAGTTCTCCAAAGATAATGATTATAATGTATTTTGACCATCGCTTCCCTCTGACCTCAGACATTAGGGGGCATCTGTTATCGACCCAAATGGCACTTATCCATCTGAGTGTCGACAATTCATTATGTTGGTACACAAAAGGACATTTCAGGATTGAAGTTTGCCAAAACACTATAGATGGGAATGACATGAGATGCATTTACCTTTCAACCAGCTTGCTACATTATTTTTCTAAGTGTAAATTGGCATACGTGACTATCTTCATTGAAATCGGCATACATACACAACTACCCTCATTGACAACTTGCATATTTTACGCGACTATTCCCATTTCAACTTGTGTATAGATCTATACGCGGGTTTCCCTTACAGCAACTCGCGTGTCATACACGAGTTTCCAGTATCAATAGTCATGTACATCTCCATTCGACATTTAAAAATATAAATCACTATTAATGGAGATTAGTTGAGCCATAATCATTAACCATCTCAATTGTCTCAACCTCCTCAACCTTCGAAACTGCTATATTTCCCAAAGTATAAATAGAGGCCTTGGAGAGGGCATTAAGAGAATGAATCTTGGAGAGCAAAGTTATGCTGGTGGTATATCTTTAGAAGTCTTGGAGCAGCAAAAATCAGAGTCTTTTGGTTGCAGAGGATTCCTTGTTTGAGGCGTTGGGTTGTATACTTATCTCATTCATTGATTGTTAATAAAGAGAATTCTTCTTCCAACTTTGTGTTCAGTCTCTTTCATGTATTAGCATTTGATGAATATATTTGATTAAGCACTATATATGTTGTTTATCTAACCTATCATATATACATGTATAAGATTGTATTTGGATAATTTTCTCTTTACAGGTGAAGGAGGTGCATCCCTGAAAGCTTTGGAGAGAAGCAGAGTGGAAGAATATGAAGCTTGGATCAACCATCGGTAATCAGGTGAGTCCAATATTTGTTCCTATTTCCTTTCTACATTTAACTAAAGCTAATTGTCTGCAAGTTTGAAATGTAAGTTGGTAACCCCAGAACGTATGTTATAATGGTGTTTACTTCACAACTAGTATGATATTTGGTTTCATGATACATACTGTACTATTTATGATAAACCCCCAAGTAATAAACTCATAGCCGAAGTTGGAATGACCAAGAATAGAATATTTCCTCTCAGTCTCAGGAGTGCCAACCTTCCACAATATATAGTGCATACAGTTTGTAGTCTATTTGAATCCTGGTTATGGAACTATATATTCATCCATATTCCCTTCAAGAATGTCAATATCCTACACAAAAAATCAATGGTCAAAGGGTTGCCAGTTATTCATGAATAATACAACACTTGTGAGGATTGTATCATTGGTAAACATCAAAGGGACAGCTTCCCCAATTCCACATATCGAGCCAAAGAACATCTTGAAATAGTTCATACATATTTCTGTGGACCCACGAAAACCTAATCCATAGGAGGTAGCTTTAATTTTTTTACATTTATTGATGATTTCAGTAGGAAAATATGGATTTATTTCCTCAAGAACAAATCGGAGACCTTTTCCAGTTTCAAAGAGTTCAATCCTCTCAATGAGAGGTAGTCTTGAAATTTCATTAAAGTACTCAGGTCAGATGGTGGAGGTGAATATGATTCACATGAGTTTTTCATAATTCTATAATGAGCATGGCATCCAAAGACAATTCACCACCAGATACACTACAAAGCAGAATGGAGTTGCTGAATGAAAGAACCAGACCATCATAAACATGGCTCGTAGCATGATGTCACACAAGAAGATATCAGATGAGTATTGGGATGAAGTTGTTGCATTCTCAGTCTACTTGCTCAACAGATCACCCAAGGGTAACTGTCCATGACAATATTCTTGAAGAAGCATGGAATGGCACTAAGACTTGTGTTGCAAACCTAAGAATTTTTTGTTCTGTTGCATTTGTTCACATACCTGATGAACTTAGAAGAAAGTTTGATAACAAGAGTGAGCAGTGCATTTTCACTGGTTACATTGAACATCACAAGAAATACAAGCTGTATAATCCTATCACCAAAAAGGTTGTGGTGAGGAGAGATGTAAAATTGGTTGAAGAAAAATGTTGGAGTGATTCTTTAGACATACAACAGGAAGACAGTTTAGATATTCAAGATATACCTATAAGAATTCCGATATTAGAAGTACAACAAGAAGAAGAAACAATAGAATATGGATCATCTCGGAACCAAAAAATCAGAAGCTTGAGAGAATTATATGAACAGACTCCAGTTATTGATGAGAAAATTCAGTATGATCTATTTTCCTATCAGCCCACATATTTTATTGAAGCAATGAAGTATACACAATGGGTAAAAGCCATGAATGAAGAGATTGATGAAATACAAAAAAAATAGACTTGGTATCTTGTTGGCATTCGTGTAGACAAAACCAATATTGGAGTCAAATGGGTATATAAGACCAAACTAAATGAGTAAGGATAACTTGAAAGTAGAAGGAAACGTTGGTTTCCAAAGGATATGCAAAAGAGTATGGTGTATATTATGATGAAACCTTTGATCGTGTACTTTCCATTGCAACACAAAATCAATGGATTGTGTATCAAATGGATGTGAAATCTCCCTTTCTTACCGGTATTCTTGAAAAATAAGTTTATGTAGACCAGCCACCTGGTTATACTATCAAATCTCATGAAGGAAAAGCATTTAAGTTGAAAAAATCCTTATATGGTCTAAAACAAGTTCGTCGAGCTTGTTATAGTAGGATTGACTCCTACCTCATAAACAATGGTTTCAATAGAAGAAGCAATGAGCCCACTCTGTATGTCAAAACATAGAAAGGTAAAATATTGAGTGTATGTCTTTATGTTGATGACATGATTTACACTGGAAATTTAATGCTTGAATAATTAAGGGAAGTCACGAAAAATGAATTTGAAATGACTGATCTAGGATTGATGAAGTACTTCCTTGGTATGGAAGTTAAATGTAAACCAACAGAAATCCCCATTTCTCTTGGCACCAAGTTAAGCAAGAATGATGATGGACCAACAGTAAATGATACACTCTATAAATGAATGGTAGGAATTTTAATCTACTTGGATGCAACTATACCTTATTTAATGTATGTTGTGAGTCTTATTTCCATATTTATGGAGTCTCCCAAAGACTCTCACTGGAAAGTTGGAAAAATAATTATGAGATATGTTGCAGGAACACTTGGATATGGTCTCCAATACACTCATACACCATAGAATACTCTCACAGGGTACACTGACTGTAACATCTCCAAATTTTGTAATAATAATTTTTCTTTTAAAGGTGCAGGTCTAACTCTAAATACATAAAGTAAAAGATGCATACTATTCATTAACTTGCACTTCGTGCTTCGTTCATTAACATAATTCCTTCAATATGATAACTTTATAATTCAACTTACAGTTATGATGAATTATTATTTCACTTGTCATCAAGTCGAGGAAAGAAAATCATGTTTACTTTATGTCATTTGCTGTTGGGGTAATTGCTGGTTTTTAATATTTGTTAACTGTAATGATGCTTAGGAGGATGGGTTTATGGTATTACCTAGCTTATCAGCTAACGCATAAAAAATCCTATTACGTGTAGTTGTTATATTGAGGGAGTCTTTCCTTATTAGGGCCACCTCCAAAAGGCCCAATCCAAAAGAACATAAGGGGAAAACAACCTAACCTAAAAGAAATAGGAGGCACTAAACTACTAAGATATACCAACTTAACGAACTTATGAAGGGAGAAAATGTGATAACCAAGGAGTTGGAGTATGGATTTTTGGGTTTTGTTTTGAAAATTAAAAACAACCACTATGACATTTATTGGGGCCATGTGATGGCCATAAACATTTCAGCTGGAGAGAAGTAGTGTCTCTTCATAAAACCTAAGGGTTTAACTTGTCTCAATTTTCTCTTGTGTATTGTATTGTTGAATTTTGCACCGAGTAAGAGCCATGCTTCTTTGGCCCTTTGGCTGTCTGTGTTGTTTCCATGTTAATGGTATCATAGTGCAGGTTCTTGGTGAAGCCTTGTATTGGCAGGTTGGCGGTGAAGGTACCGAGGCTTTCAGCCTTCAAGCCCTTAGCCCTATCCTTTGCTTATTTTGTTTGGATCTTTGATCGACCCGTCATTTCTTTGCTTGTCTGCGAGATATTTATGAATATTAACGCAACCTTTACGGAGATATAGGGTAAGTTATTAAATGTTTTCCATAGATTTCTAAACATTTTACCATTAAATTCCAAACTGGAATTTAACCTCGGTTTGATTGTGGTTGCAGGAGTTTTCGACTAGTTTACTGCAAGGGTAAGGGTTGGTCTATACAAAGAAAAATATTGTTGCTATGGTAAGGCCATGTACCCCCACTTCTTTCTCATTGTAACCCGAAGCTCTGTGTCTCCTTGGATCCGTGGCTCTGCATATTCATGGAATGGTGTCTTAATTGTTTTTTCTTTTGGTTGAACAACAAAAATGGTAACCTTCATTGGTTTTGACCTACGACATTTTTCTAGTTAGCTTTATAATTTAAAATCCCTTCGACCATGGACTCTAAAGAGGATTGTTTGTAATAGTTGTTAGTTGATGCAGGGTTCAGAGCTCTTCACAGAGTCTTGTATGGAGAAATCCAGCTCTGTTGGGGTTTCATGAACTTACAACTTCCTTTTATTTTCCTGTAAATACAACATAAGTTTTTATTTTTCCCAAAATGTATCCGATTTGAAAAAAAGACTAGAATATTCTAGGAATCTTTCGCATTTTGCGCATAACATTTCACTCATAAATTGAAAATGTACGGACTTTAGACCACTGGAAAGGTATTGAAATTCTCTATAACTTTTCTGTTTTGAGCGTTTCCTATTTCCTTAGCTTTTGTCTG
>LPNX010773338.1:343638-361782 GCA_001517045.1 Pseudotsuga menziesii | reverse complement strand
CATTATTTTAAATTATAATTTAGGGCTATGAGGCCACTGTTTCTCACACACTAAGGTACCTCTATCATACTTTACATTTTTATTCTTTATATATGTATAAGTTTTATTTGAGCCGTCACGATTCAACGTTAATAGTTTACAATGTTGACTATGATAAATACCACTTACAGCTTGTGCCCTATTTACGACACTGGTTTGATTTCTAATTTCCAATGGTTGGATAATTCGTGTTTATGCAAAACCTGTATAAAGATGTTTACAATGGGTTACTGTAAAATAAGTTATATTAAAACCCTTGAAGGTCCTTTTGGCCTAGATAAGTTATCATTGTGAAAAGTACACGGTTTGGATCCTTAATTTTAAATATTTTAGTAGTATTTTCCTAGTAGGGTTTCTAATATAATTATATAGCATATACAATAATAGAATCAGAAAATAGTGAAGGTTTCCCTTCTAGAGGTTGATCTGTTAGTATTTAAAGTAGATAAACCTTACATCTAGTTATTTAATCTATAACATTATATTTTAGATCTTTTGATATATATTACTTGGTAAAAACTATTGTAGAGTTAATATGATGTTCTATAGGATTTTTGAAATGGGTTCTTAAAACCCTAGTTTAGCTTGGGTTAAAGTTTAAACCTTTTTACTGTAATCATAAAGCAGGTCTTTATAATAGACCTTTAGTTTAAAAGTGTAATAGTATAAACTCTCTTAGTCGTAACTTCGTTCTTTAATCTTAGATAGAAAACTTGTAAGTTTTAATATTACATATATTGTACTATCCTAGATAAATCTATCAGCTAATGATAAGTAATAAGAGTTACTTTATTTTTAGTAGTGAATACAATAATCTAAGAATTTATTAAGACGAAACTGTCAAGAGAAAATCAATACTATAAGCTTAGAAACTGCGACTATTGCAACTACTCTGAACAACGAATTATACTAAACTCTACCATTTTCCTTTAACTTTATGGGAGGAAAAAATACGGTAGCATTATTTGCAGTAATACTCAGAACATAAGATATTCCTAACCTACTTACTTCAGTAATGATTATTTGGTTCAGAGAAATCCTTAATGTTCTTAAATCTGTAATAAAAATATGAAGTAATTTTATTGCTAATAAACAAAACCATTTAGAACCTCGATAATTGTATAATGGGGACAAACACCTAAAGGAGACCGTTCCTCCCAACTGTCTCTTGAAAGCATCCAAGATTACTTGCTTTAAGACCCCCGAGCATGTTCACTAAACCACTAGAGGGAAGATGTTGTATAACATCCTTCACAGAAATATATGCAACTTAGCATTCAATACCACAATTAACTCTCAACAATTTCACTTTAGCTAACCCCTCATCGAATTCCTTGTGTTCCTCACTTTTTTAGTTTGCCGCAGTCACAGGGTTCATTCACTTGGAATATAATGTAATGAGCCTCTTCCTTAATTCGATGGTATTTATAATATTTCCTAGGTATTTGGTCCAGTTTTGAAATTAAATGAGCCAACTGCTCAGTTCCTCCTCTCAAGGAACATGACCAAAATTTTAGGGATTTTTATTCACTGTTAGTTCCAGTTCTTTTAACAAGTTAGGTCCTAACATCAACCTGTTAACCAGATTACTCCATGAAATGGGAGTATTACATTTCCTACCATACAATATTTCAAAAGGACTAAGTTTAGGTGAAGCTTGATAATGATTATTATACGCAAATTTTACTAAGTGTAAATAATCTTCCCCTTTATTGCAATAGTCTCTAACATACATTCGTAACATGTCTTCTAGAACTTGATTGACTCTTTCTATTTGTCCATCCATTTGTGGATGATAAACAACACTGAAATTCAATTTAGTATATAGTCCTTTAAACAATGACTTCCAAAAATTACCAGTAAACTTAGGATCTTTGTCAGAAATTATTACCTTCAGAATTCTGTGCAACCGAAAAAATACCTTCATAAAGATGTCAGCAATGTTAGCATCCCTATTATTTTTTTTAACATGTATAAATGTGTTCCCTTGCTTATCCTGTCTACAACTACAATTATAGAATCATTTTGTTTCTAATTTTTAGGCAATCTAATTATAAAATCAAGACTGATAAATTCCCATTTCCGATTTGGAATTGTTAGGGGTTGCAAAAGACCTGGGAGGTGTTGATGATCAGCTTTAACTTGCTGACATTTTATACACCTAGCTATATATTCAACAACTACGTTCTTCATATTAGGCTAAAAATACTCTGTTATTAACATTGTTATCATCTTTTGATACCATGGATGTCGAGAATAAGGACTTTTATGTACTTCATTTAAAATCAACAATTAAATTTATGGTATGTTAGGTATATACAGTATGTTTCTATACAACATTAAGTCTTTTTCATTTAAACTGTAATCTGTATTTACATTTTGAAATTCATTATAACTTACTTTTTTTCTTAGATTTTGGTATTCCTTGTCCATTTTTGCCCCTTCTTCCAATTTATCATCTAATTTGTTTTGTAAATGCTAATGGCAGTTATAGAATTTATTCTTCCATTTCTGCTTAAGGCACCAACCACATTGTTTTCCTTCCCTTTTATGTGTTTGATCTCGAAATCGTATTCACCAAGGAAAGATAACCATCTAGATTTCCTTGTGTTCATATTTTTTTGATCATTTCAAGCTTATGTTATCCGACATTATTAGAAATATTTTACCGATTAGATCATGGTGCCACATTTTTAGAGCATGAATTATGGCAGTCATCTCTAAATTATATGTTTCATAATTCTTTTATGTGTTTTTAGCTTTTGTGTTTCATAAGCGATTATGTGACCTTCTTGTGTTAGTACTCCACCCAAACCTTCATTGCATGCATTAGTGCACACAACAAAATCCTTGTTTGGATTTGCTATTTTTAATATAGGTGTAGTAGTTAGCAATTCTTTTAATTTATTAAAACTTTCTTCACACTTTTGATCCCACACAAATATTTTTCCCCTTTTATGCAAGGATTTTATGGGATTCACGATCTTCGATAATCCTTCTATGAATTTTCAGTAATAACCTGTAATTCCCATGAATGATCGTACATATGTTACATATTTTGGAACATGCCATTCAATTATTTCTTTTATCTTATCTGGGTCTACTAATATTTCTTCTCTGGATATAACGTGCCCTATATATTATATTTTATCTTTGAAGAATTCACATTTAGTGAATTTAGCATACAACTTATGTTCTCTAAGAACCTGTAGTATTATCTACAAGTGTTCATCATGTTCTTCTTTCATTTTTGAGTAAATTAATATGTCATTGATGAATACGACTACAAATTTATCTAAGTATTTACTTATGACACTTTTCATTAAGCACATAAAGTCTCTGGAGCATTCGTTAGCCCAAAGGGAATAACTACAAACTCATAGTGCCTGTATCGAGTTCTGAAAGAAGTTTTAAAAATATCTTCCTCTTTAATTCTGACTTGATGATATCCAGATCTTAAGTCTATTTTTGAAAATATCATCACTCTGTGTATTTGATCAAACACATCATCGATGTGGGGAAAATGATATCTATTTTTAATTGTTATTTTGTTCAGCTGAAGGTAGTCTATACATAGATGTAATGTATAGTCTTTCTTTTTAACAAATAAGATAGGTGCTCCCCAAGGGGATATACTTGGCCTTATATAATTTTTTTCTATCATTTCTTGTAGATGTAATTTTAATTAGTTAATTTCTAAAATGTTCATTCGATAAGGAGGCTTTGAATTAGGTACAACTATTTGTACTAACTCAATAGTAAAATCCAAATCTCTCTTTGGGGGTAATCCTCGAATTTCTTTTGGGAAAACATCTAAGAAATCTTGTAAAAATGGAATATCATCGAATTTTAGCTTATCTTCTTTATTCAAGTGTTTGTTATTTATTATATGTACAAAAAAAACTTGACATCCTTTCCTTACAACCTTTGTCATTTGTAATGCTGAGATTTGTCTAACATAAACTTTCCTAGGTATCCCTTTGACTGTAATTATTTCTCCTTTATCATTTAAACATGTATATTTTTCCTCAAAACAATTCAGAACTACTTGATGTATTTTCAGCAAATCCATACCTATTAAAACGTCATAGTACCCTAACGGTAATACATTAATCTTTACTCGACTTTTGAACCGACTCATAAACATTTCACAGCTTTCAACATAATTAACTACTTTTCTTTTGGTTCCTGTAGCTAACTGAACCAACCAATACTTTTTCAAAGATAAATTGCATTTTTCTACTATGCTAGGCGACACATAGCTTAAACTAGCACCTTGGTTAATCAGAATAGAAACATGCTAGTTTTGTATCATACCTTGTATTTCCACCATGGAGGTTTGATGAACAACCTATCAATTCTCCAAGGATTCATTGATTCTGGGCATTTCATTTGCTATGTCACCAACTATTTCTTCCTCTTGGGTTGTATGCACATTGCTGAAGTTCCCCTTTGTGTTTGGATAATACTCTGCATAATGAGGTCCCTGACATTCCCAGCAATTTACAGGTTCCTAATGTTCATTGTTTTTAACATAGTTATTATGCATGTCTCTTCCTTTTGGTGTTGTAATGTTTTGTTGTGTTTTAACTTTAAAATCCATTCCTTAATAATTATTCTTGGAGAAATTCCAAGAATTATTTCCGAATCTCTTATTAGTATTAAAACCTTTTCTTTTGTGATCAAATTTACTTTCTCTATTATTCTTCCAGTTAGGTATGGTTTCTCTCTTTTTAATTTGTTCGTAACTGAAGTTATCTTTTCTCATTGTCTCTTCAAGGGTTTTTGGGTTATCAAATTCAATTCTTAATAAACTTGGAAATTTACTACATATCTTAATAAACTTAGAAATTTAATACACAACTCCTTCAGTGACATTGAACCTAGTTTAAGTTCATAAAACTCTTTAGCTCTTTCTTCATAATACTGTTGAGATAAGAATTTCCTTTTAAAGTATTTTTTAAAGAATCTCCATGTTAAATATTGTTCTTTAACATTTTTAACTCTTTTTATGTCTTGCCACCAAATGTCATTTTTTCCAGTTAGGTTGTAGATAGCCATCGGGGATTTTAGTCTATCGAAGTAGTTATAAGTATGAAAGTAATTTTTCATACCCGATAGCCAAGCCTCGACTTCTTCACCCTTTTCGACTTCTCCATTAAACATCAGATGTTTTATCCTTTTAAATTATCCTGAAATCTCTTCATATGGTTTATATTTCCTCTTTCTAGGACCTCTATCCCTATCACTACTTTCACTAGAGTATTTTTACTTTTCTTTGTGTGACCTTTCTTTAATTCTTGAAGAATATTTACTTTCACTATCAGAAAAGTTTAATTTCTTACCCTTACATTTGTATGATACTATTTTGGAATCAGTTTCATATTCTCTTCCTTTATTCTTTCATCCATTATGTATTTTATATAGAAATATATGATTTAGTTCCTCGTGAGCTCTAAAAAAAATTTCGTTATCTTCCCTTATAGTTTGTAATTTAGCTCTTAAATATTTTACAATTTGTATTAGTTCAGCTCATTGATTAATTAGTTGCACATAAATGTTATCTCAATTATTATAACGGGGTCCATATTCAGAAGATGGTTCAACTCCTTCCATTTCCTACAAAATACAATTTTATATTTACGTACAGAAATAGTTTTCAAACATTATTAGTATATTTGGTTTCCTATTTGTATGCAAGTGAGCAAATCTTTAGTCCTAGCCTTTGGAAACTGTAAAATACCTCTTGTACCTCTATGTCATTATGGGTAGAAAGGGGAATAAATGTTCCTTGTTTGCTTTCACTGTTACTATAAAATGGGTAAAAGATGTTAGTGGCAGATTTATATAGCATTTCCAATGTAGCATGTTCAATTAATTCGTTAAATCAAACTACACGTACTATAAAACAATCATTTGGGGAAATATACATCCCTCCTGCATATGGAATACCATACATGCTAAATTATGATCAAGTAATCCCCTAAATAGTGAAATGCTTAGATGAAAAAAATATCCCTCGACTAACAGTATGGTTCTTTCTTAAGCAAGGTGATTTACTCATTGTTTATTTCTAAGTAGTGAATCGTATGAGATGCACTTATAATCATATCTTTACAAAACATATAACCATTGATCTGCAAGTGTCTAGTGCAATTAAAACAATACTATATGTGAACCAAAAACATTATAATGACTCTTCTTCATTATCTTCTACAGTAGAAAAATCCATAATCAAGGTTGTAGAACAACATCACATGTACACAAAAAAAAAAAGTGAGGAAAGTAAAACATTCAGACACATGAAAAAAAGACAGACACAGATGTACGTGGTTCAATCCAACCTTGGGGTTACGTCCACGAAAAGGGTGTCACATTTGGTGACATTAGATTCATTAAAAGTTACAATCCACAATATCATAATTGCTGTAAACTCTCTTCCTCTGAGAGCATTTACAAATAACTTCATTAGAAGTTACAATCAACAATAACATAATTGCCATAAACTCCCTCCCTCTAAGAGCATTTACAATATATATATTCGTTTCCGTTATCAGGCTATGGAAGGGGTCACTATACTACCCTAACAACCCATATTCCCATCAACCCAAAATCATTCATATCCCTTCACTAGGTTAAGGTAGGAACACTTAAGCAGAGCCCTATCATAATAGGTAATATAATTCCACTTAATCCTTTGTATATAAATCAACCACTATGAAACGCATTTTGTATAGCCAAAATACTTTTAAACAAGGATTTTAAACCACTATGTTAGATAACTTTTGTTTCCTGTGTAGACTCTTTATATCATTTCTAAATCACTGAAAACTACTCTGATTATATGGAAGTTCATAATTAAGGTTCTATTGCTTGTGTAGTTCAGAATTCAAATCTTTCTACACCAATAAAAAAACACACATGCAGGGGCAACACTGATGTTCATAGTCAATCGTTCTGCCCAATAAAATACAGACATGGGGCAACATTGATCTTCATAGTCAATCGCTCTGCTCAATAAAATACACAGACATGGGGCACATTTGACATTCATAATCAAAACACTCTACCCAATAGAATAGTCAGCCACGGCTAGAAATCGACGACCTGGTTATAAGAATCAAATCGATTCCTCAATACAGGCGTGTGGAGGCTCTAAATAAAAGCCACCTGTTTGGATCAAAACGATACTCCATGTATGTGCAGAGATCAACCTTGGAGTTAAATATCTGATCTTCTCCTAAAAGAATGTGCACACAGGCTTAAAAAAGACAACAAGGAGTCCATCATCTAGTCTATCAGCATCTTAAGCATCCACAGGTTTTGGGCATCAGATGATGGGGTTCGAAATCAAAAAATTTCACCAAACAAGGCATATGCACGCCTTCAAGGTCACTCTTATCTTGGGTATACCCTCACTTCCAATTGCACACTAATAAATATTCATCTGAGATGCATTCCCTCCAGCGATTTAAAGAAAATTAAAGCTTTATGCTAACTTATTTTCTCTGTCTAGAATTTATGCTAATACAACTGCAAGCCCTTTCCCTGAGAGTTTTCTCTTTCACTGTCTGCAAGACACACTAGGGTTTCTACATTTGATTTTCCTACTTACTTAAATCGACTCTTATAACAAGAAAAGTTAAAGAGTCCCTCTATTGCTTAGGGTTTAGCGCGAGTCCAAGGGAGGATTATCTACTTACTGACACGTAGTTGTGTGGGGATCCAGAAGGAACGTAGGTCAAAGTTCAAATCCCCAGCAGCACATGCAGGCAGTGCGGTGAAGGTGACAGACAAGCATTGTAGGAGCGCCATGGTAAGTAGCAAGAGCGAACCGTGTTTTCCCTTTGTCTCCCTCACATTTTTCCTTTACGAACTGATAACTGAGGGTCGCCTGAGATCCTCCACCCAGTGCAGAGATCCTTTTTTCAAATTTTTAGTCATTGTTCCTCAACGCGCAGATTCCCCTCCTCCAAATGCAAAGAGATGTGTAACAGCTCCATATGCCGAGTTCATGAATACCCAAACCCCCCAGGAGCTCCCTTCCTTTGCCAAAGCATCCCTTTGATCATATCCTAGCCTCCCTCTTTGCGCAAGGACTCTTTCCAGCAAGGTTGCCTGTGGTTTCCCCCCCTCAGCGTTTTTGTAACCTACTAAAAAAACCTAACAAAAAACGACTCTCTCCGTGAAGTGCGCCAAAATTTCCTAAAATCATGGCAGAAAATATGCCATTGCTTTTGCTAAGGCAGGTCTCCGTCAATCTAGCTGTCAAAAGATTCGTGTCCAGCACATGCGTCCAATCCCCTAATAGACTTTTCTGACAAATTTCCATTCAATAGTAAATTTAGCTTTAACTAAAATATGTCCGTTGCACACTTTGAAAATCTTGTGGTGGAGAATACTAAATTACCTCTCACTTTACATAGAAGGAAAAACATTCCTTTCTTGGGTGAAATTATCCTTTTATTTATAAGTTATAAGTAATTATTTTCTTCACTAGGTAATAACCCTATATTAAGGATTACTTCAGTCGTTAAGGTTATAAGGGGTCTTTAGTAAAATATAAGTACCCTATACTTTACTCATCACGCCTACCAACGTAGGCTTTCCCTTTTCATAATTGATACACAAGCGTATTTGTGTGTATATATAAATATATAAATATATATATATATATATATATATACTTATTTTTATACATATACTCGTTTTAACCTCTTAAGTTCTTCCAATATAGGTGAGTCATACTGAGAATCTGTGTATGCCTTAACTCCATATATTCTTCTAATATATGTGAGTTATAATGAGAATCTCTAAGATTACAGTGTCTATTATAATTCATTTCATATACGTATGAGAGGGATATTACATCCTCTCCCCCTAAAATTAACACCGTCCTCGGTGTTCTCGTTCTTCAATAACTTTTCCTTTCCTTTTGAGTTGTCCTTGTTTGCTTGTATTTCCTGTCATGATCCTGCATTTAAAATCAGACATATGCATGCATACTAGCATCGAAATGTAAAACTCAGAAATACAATTTTCATAACATATCAGTTCTATTGCCAATAACATATAGGTACCAGTTTACCTGTACTGCACATACCTTTTCTTGGCATTGTTCTCTTCTTTGGATGTCTTCCATCCCAGCACAGCAAGTGCTAACAGTACTTCAAGTACCAATTCAAGCCACCCAACACAAGGACGATACCAACCCTTCGTGTATCTCCTTTTGTGCTATTCAGGGTGCTTTATCATTCTTCTTTTCTCAGGATGTTCCTCCATCTCAGCACTCCAAGTGCTAACAACTCAAGCCACCCAACACAAGGACGATACCCTATAACCCTCTGTAGGCGTATCTCCTTTTTGTGCTCTTCAGGGTGCTTCACCAAGCCGAGGCACTCTGTTCTCGCACACCTCCACAGTGCCTAGAGGTTGTTCTCTTCACAGAGTCCCCCACTCATGTGATAGTCCTCTAATGTGTGCGGAACGAGTCTTAACCAAATGTCTTACATCTGGGCGTCCCCAGAATGCATAATGGTCCCTCGCTGGCTTGGGGGAAAACAAGGTAGATTTTAACCACTACCTCCATCACCACTCCCTCGTGGTGATAAATTTATACACATGAGATTTAACTCATCATAGTCCTGGAGCTTTAGCCTTTTCTCATGGCCATAATTTTCCATGCCTGCAAGCACTCTATGGGTGTTAGTTTATCATTTTATTCATTCAAAGAACATCAAAATTTTTGCATAAGTCATGCATTACTTCATTTTTTTTTTCATTCATCCGATAAGAGCCTTTTATCACCAGAATTGACAAGAAGGCATTTACAAGAAGCCACAAAATCTTTTCAATTTCTTATACCAACACCATTTTCAAGAAAACACATAAAACCTGAGGATTTTGACAATGCAACCACTCATTAACTTCAATTGTAGATAGCCATCGGGGATTTCAGTCTATCGAAGTAGTTATAAGTATGAAAGTAATTTTTCATACCGGACAGCCAAGCCTCGACTTCTTCACCCTTTTTGACTTCTCCATTAAACATCGGATGTTTTATCCTTTTAAATTATCCTGAAATCTCTTCATATGGTTTATATTTCCTCTTTCTAGGACCTCTATCCCTATCACTACTTTCACTAGAGTATTTTTACTTTTCTTTGTGTGACCTTTCTTTAATTCTTGAAGAATATTTACTTTCACTATCAGAAAAGTTTAATTTCTTACCCTTACATTTGTATGATACTATTTTGGAATCAGTTTCATATTCTCTTCCCTTATTCTTTCATCCATTGTGTATTTTATATGGAAATATATGATTTAGTTCCTCGTGAGCTCTCAAAAAATTTTCGTTATCTTCCCTTATAGTTTGTAATTTAGCTCTTAAATATTTTACAATTTGTATTAGTTCAGCTCATTGATTAATTAGTTGCACATAAATGTTATCTCAATTATTATAACGGGATCCATATTCAGAAGATGGTTCAACTCCTTCCATTTCCTACAAAATACAATTTTATATTTATGTACAGAAATAGTTTTCAAACATGATTAGTATATTTGGTTTCCTATTGTATGCAAGTGAGCAAATCTTTAGGCCTAGTCTTTGGAAACTCACTTTGATACAGCATGTAACATCTCCAAATTTCATAATATTTTTTTTAAAGGTTCAGTTCTAACTGTAAATACATAAATTAAAAGATACATACTATTCTTTAACTTTCGTTTGGTGCTCCATTCATTAACATAATTCCTTTATTATGATAACTTTATAATGCGACTTATAGTTATGATGAATTATTATTTCACTTGTCACCAAGTCGAGGAAAGAACATCATGTTTACTTTATGTCATTTATTGTTGGGGTAATTGTTGGTTTTAAATATTTGTTAGCTATAATGATGTTTAGGAGGATGGGTTTATGGTCTTACTTAACTTATTAGCTAACACATAAACTCTCATATTATGTGTAGGTGTTCTATTGAGGGAGTCTCTCCTTATTAGGGCCACCTCCAAAAGGTCGAAGAAAAAATAACATAAGGGGAAAACAACTAAACCTAAAAGAAATAGGAGGCGCTAAAATACCAACTATACCAACTTAACAAAGGTATGAATGGCCAAAAGGTGATAACCAAGGATTTGGACTATGGATTTTTGGGTTTTGTTTTGAAAATTAAATAAAACCAATGTGGCATTTATTAGTTCCACATGATTTATTTAATCCTTCCAACTAGAGAGAAGTAGTGTCTCTTCGTAAACACTAAAGGATTAACTTGTCTTGATTTCTAATTGTTTATTATATTGTTGGCTTTTTCACTGAGTAAGAGTTGTGGCTCTTTATCCCTTCACCTCTATGTGTGGTTTCTAGGTTAATAGTATCATAGGGCAGGCTCTTGGTGAAGCTCTGTATTGGAATGTTGGTGGCGAAGGTGCCGAGGATTTCATCCTTCATGCCCTAGGCCCTAGCCTTCACTAGTTTTGCGACACAGTTCTTTTGCATACTTTTTTTCTTTCTTTGACCGGCTTGTGAGTTCTTTGCTTATCTACGAGACCTTTATGACTATTAACGCAGCCTTCGCAAAGATAAAGGGTAAGTTCTTAAATTTTTTCGATATATTTCTAAATATTTTACAATTAAATTCCAAAAAAGAATTTAACCTTGGTTTGATTGTAGTTGTAGTATTTTTCGACTGGTTTGATGCAAGGGTAAGGGCTAGTCTCTACAAAGAAAAATATCATTGCTTCGGTAAGGCCATATACCCGCACTTATTTCTCATTATAACCCTAAGCTTTGTGTCTTCGAGACTCTGTGGCTCTGCGATTTCATGGAATGGTGTCTTACCTACGTTTTCTTTTTGTTGTACAACAAAAATGGTAACCTTTAGTGGTTTCGACCTACGACATTTTTCTAGTTTACTTTATAATTAAAAATCCCTTCGACTGTGGAGTATGAAGAGGATTGTTTGTAATAGTTGTTAGTTTATGTAGGGTTAATATCTCTTCAAAGATTCTTGTATGGAGAAATCTAGCTTTGTTGGGGTTTCATGAACCTACAACTTCCTTTTATTTTGTTGTAAGTACAATGGTTTAACTTTTGGATATATATCTATATATTGTTTTGGTTTTATTATTACATCTGTGTCATGACTATTATTTTAAATAGAAAAGGGGCCATGAGGCCGCTGTATTGTTTGAGCATATTCTTAACATGTTAGATATATAAAGACTAGCAACCATCGTTGCATTAAATAATGAAGTCGTAAGGCTATTTATGGACATAGACTTAAATGGTTTTATTATCGTTATTTTAAATTATGGTTTAGAGCTGTGAGGCCACTGTTTCTCGCACACTAAGGTAGTTGTGTCAAAGTTTACATTTTTATTGTTTATATAAGTATAAGTTTGATTTGAGCCGTAAGGATTCAACATTAATAGTTTGCAATGTTTACTGTGATAAAGACCACTTATGGTATGTGGTCGGTTTACAACATTTTTTGATTTCTAAGTTCCAATGGTTGGATAATTTGTGTTTATGCAAAACATGTGTAAATTTTTTTATTACAAAGGGTTACTATAAACCAAGTTATATTAAAACCCTCAAAGGGCCTTTTGACCCAGATAAGTTATCATTGTGAAAAGTACAGAGTTTGGACAATTAATTTTAAATATTTCAGTAATGTTTTCCTAGTAGGGTTTCTAATATAGTTATATAGTATATACAATAATAGAAAGATAACAGAGTAAAGGGTTCTCTTCTAGAGGTTGATCTCAGTATTTACATTTGATAAAGCTTATAATTAGCTATTTAATGTGTAACATTATATTTTAGATATTTTGATATATATTACTTGGTAAAAGCTATTGTAGAGTTAATACATTGTTCTATAGGATTTTTGAAATGGTTTCTTAAAACCCTAGTTTAGCTTGAGTGAAAGTTCAAACCTTTTTACTGTAATCATAAAGCTCGTCTTTATAATAGAGATTTAATATAAATATGTAATAGCATAAACTCGTTTTTTCGTAAATTTTTTCTTTAATCTCATATAGAAAACTTGTAAGTTTTACTATTACATATACTATACTATCCTAGATAAATCTATGAGCTAATAATAAGTCATAAGAGTTACTTTATTTTTAGCACTTAATACATTAATCTAAGAATGTATTAAGATGAAATTTTCAATAGAAAATCAGTACCATAAGCTTAGAAGCTACGAATAATGCATCTACTATGAACAAAGAATTCTACTAAACTCTACCATTTTCCATTAACTTTATGGGAGGGAAAAATTGTAGCATTCTTTGGAGTAATACTCAGAACATAAGATCTTCATAACCTAATTACTTTAGTAATGATTATTTGATTCAAATAAATCCTTAACGTTCTTAAACCTGTAATAAAAATATGAAGTAATTTTACCACTAATAAACGAAATAGTTTAGAACTTAGATAATTGCAGAAGGTGGAAAAACACCCAAAGGAGATTGTTCCTCCCAACCGTCTCTTGAAAGAAGCCAAGATTAATTTCTTTAGGACCCCCGAGCCTATTCATTGAACCACTAGGATGATGATGTTGTATAACAACCCACATAGAAATATCTGCAACTTAGCACTCAATAGCAGACTTAAATCTTCATAATTTCACTTTCGCTATTCCCTCACCGAATTCCTTGTGTTTCTCACTTTTTCAGTTTGTAGCAGTCACAAGGCTCATTCACATGGAATAGAATGTAATGAGCCTCCTACTCAATTCGATGGTATTTATAAGATTTCCTATGTCTTTGGGTAAGTTTTGAAATTAAATGACCCACATGCTGAGTTCCTCCTCTCATGGAACATGACCACAATTTTAGGGATTTTGCTTCCTACAAGAGCTAGAAAGTGAAATTCTAGTGCTTCCACTTGTCATTTATCCTTCTACAGCCACTCATTCCTCCTAGTGGGTTAGTGAACACTCTTTCAACATCTCCTTTAGATATGTGCCTCTCCATTTAATTATTTAAATAAATAAATATTCAATTACAATAATCGTTGACCAACTTGGTCATAAAAACTTTACAATAAATTTTAGCATAATGTTTTCTCAAATAAATAAAAATATTTGTTTTTCAGTTCGAGGTGGGTTATAGTAACAGTGATTTTGCAGGTTGTATTGATGATAGGAAAATGACATCTAGTTATGCTTTCCATTTGGGTACAAATTTGATCTCTTGGGCATCTCAGAAATAACCCATTGTGAGCATGTCTTCTATAGAAGAAGAATATGTAGTATCCACCACAACAGCTTGCCATGTAGTTTGGATAAGAAGACTTTTAAAGGATATGGGACACACTGAAATGGATCCGACTTTTATTTTCTATGATAATATATCTGTAACACAACTTCCCAAACATAATATATTTCATAAAAAAAGTAAACACATTGACACCTACTATCATTTCATTCGTGAATTAGTCAAGATGGACAAATTTCCTTACTGTTTTGTGGCTCTAAGGAGCAGTTGGCTAACATGTTCAACAAGAACATCTGCATTTGACTATGAGAGAAAGCAGTTAGGCATAGACAATGATGCAGATCTTCTACGTTCGGATTACGGTGGTGTGAGTAGTCACTTAGTGACCCATAGTATTTTCTGTCCTATGGTATTCACCCATGGTATTGTCACGTTTTAGTCCTATATATGTTGGTGCTTAATAATGAGATGGAAATCAATATGCCCATTGTGTTTCTCCCTTTTTTTCCTTCTCTTGTATTATTTAACAAATGATTCACTCTTTTGAATATATTACATCTAAAGTGTTATTTCCTTTCTTCTTCAATTTGTTTATGATAATAATTATCTTAGTGTCTCATAAAAGTGATTGCGAATTTCATTTCATACTAAACATGACATTATAATTGGTTACAAAATCAATGCATTATCATAAGTAAACAATGACTAAAAAATAAAATCAATGTTTGTAGAAAGCAACTCAAAGACTTATACTAAAAAAATACATCTAGCTAAAATTAATTTTTGTATTGCAATAAATATAATTTAAAAATGAAAATAATAATTCTACAATAAACGTTAAACCTAGAACCTAAAACCCTCTTCATTAAATTAATATATCCTTAAAAAATCTATTTTTATTAATAAAAGAAAAATTACACTTCTCAAAAATTTAAATTATATGTCTTATACTATTATAAGGATCTTCATATAAACTAAACATAATAAAAACTATAATTATTACCCCTACCATGTGATGACAAAAAGTCATAACATAACCTTCAATAACATACCATAATAATAATATCAATATTGCAGTATATAATGTTAAAAAATTCTTATACTTATAGCAAGACACAATTTTGAATATTCTAAAAACACAATAAAAAAAATCTTATGAACCAAATCCTTGGCTCATCTGAGAACACCCATTTTATATAAAATGACATCAGCCACACCAATGAAACAAAAAGTTTCTTTAAAACCCAATTAAAGTACACAATGACATCTTCTTAAAGGAAAACTAAACATTAATAAAAATACAATGAGCATATTAATATTGTTCACCTTAATTTCATCATATAATATGAAAGAAATCATATTTATATCTTAACACAAAACTTTGAATATTCCCACATCTAATCTAAACAACTTATCAACAAAATCCTATGCTCATATGAGAGCACCCATTTCATTTAAAAATAACATCATCCATCTACCAATTAAACCAAAAGTTCCTCTAAATAACAAAATTATATAATAAATAAAAATTAGAAGAACATGATCAATGTTACCTACCTTCTAACATGAAATTTTTTCCACATTTCTATTCTAACACAAAACATTAATATTTTAATAACCCATCGATAAATACAATAAAATAACATCAAAAATCAACCATTGAAATAAAATGTTCCTCTTAAAACCAACAAAAATACACAATGCTATATTACTTAAAGAAAAATTAAAAATAAATAAACATTTTAGAAACCTTTGTTTTTCCAAGTTATTTTTTCCCTGAAAGTATTAAATAAAACAAAACAGCCCCCACACTCTCTTATTTAAAGAAAAATTAAAATAAGATAAACATTTTGAAAACCTTCATTTTTCCAAATAATTTTTTTCACAAAAAAATAAAATAAAACAAAATAGTTTATATATAGAGAGAGACACGTTACTCTCTCCTTTCAAAATGCATGTCATGGACTGAATTTAAAGTCTCTGAAGCTTATTAATGCAGCGGGCATATTGGCATGGTACTGTTTACATAGGGAAACTAAATAAAACAAAACAGTTCATAAATATATACAAGTTACTCTAGCCATTCGATCTGCGTGTCAATTACTGAATATAAAGTCTCTGAAGCTTATTAAAGCAGTGGGCATATTGGGATGGTACTGTTTATGAGAACTGAGGTTACTATGGCCGCTATATATTGATATTGCCACTAGTGAATTATGTAAGTTATTATTGCATCTCTAAAACAAAACCCTAATCTTCTGCCATTACGACAATTCTTGTTTCTGTAGATAGTGTGAGTCTGTCGACCCATTTTAACATTGATATGGACCTTTTGGATGTTAATGAAATTAAGTGCGTCCTTTCAACAAAACAAATCCCTAATCTTCTGCCATCACGACAATTCCCGTTTCTATGGATAGTGTGGATAGTGTGTCAGATTGTCGACCCATTTTAACATTGAGATGGAGTACAGTTCTCGCTTATAACAAAAAGGCGATAAAGCTGTAAGAAACAATCCCGTGATGCCACTAAAGACATGCTTACTCACTATACTTTGTATCATTCCCCTATACAGACAGGACTATGACTAGGAATTAAGATCCCTGCAAAAGTAGAATTCCATTCGATCAGATGAAATCCTATAGGGTTAGGGAGTACGCATTTAAACAATATTTTGAGCCAAATTACACGGCTTAAAAAGCATGAACTCTAAGTAACAAAATTTGATGAAGAAATGGGGTTAAGATTTGGTGAGCAAGCACCATTTCTCAACCTTTCGATATGATAACTTATTCAAGTCGAATTGAATATGGCTATTGAACTGGCATCCCAACCCTAGAGTGTCCAGTTCTTGTCTGCCATTGTTCGTACGGGAGCTTTTGAACTGACAGTGTAGAAGTGGTTAAATATCACTAAACTGTTGTATTGCTCTCAGAAAAGAAATGTTCACTACTGCAGTGGCATATGTTGTATTTCTATGAGAAAAGAAATGTTCACTACCGCACTGGCAGTGGATCTTAGAAGAGGTTTTTTTGTCACGATGGTGAAGCCGTTGGCTTTCAACCACCTTGTCAAAAGATATTCCAAATCGTAGAATGACGCGGTACCGTCCCCAAAGATATTTCAAATCCTAATAAAAGCACTCTGTAGTTCATATTAAGCAACGATTATTTTTTACATGAATTTATTATATTAACAAGTATAAATATTCTATCTAAATACGTATCTACTAAGTGTTTAGAAAATCGAATCCACGTAAAGTGCACACCTTTTCTCTTCATATGATAAACTTTTCATAAAATCTGAAGTCCCAGTCCCTGAAATCCAACCACAACAGTAACTTTACTTTATGTGCTTCATGCACATTAGTAACTTTACTTTTCATGCACATCAGTAACTTTACTTTATGTGCTTCATGCACATCAGTAACTTTACTTTTCATGCTCCATAATGAAATTTGAATTTTTAAATTAAATTGGAACTCTATGAATCTCGTGCTTTATTTATGAAATCTATGGTAAATTAAAACCAATGACCCATTCTCCATCAAAATGTGTGATATATTATTTTCTCTGCTATGTGAAAAGTGATTTGATAATGTGAATTGAAAAGCCATTTTATGTGTGAATTTTATTTGCAGCCGAGAGAAGTTTTGATGTTTGATTTCAGCTGTCCAATATATATACAACGCTACAGGTTTTGTCATTACAACAATTGATGACGTAGACATCTGTAACATAAAAAAAACTACAGGTTTTGTCATTTCAACAATTGATGACGTAGACATCTGTAACATCTCCAAAATTTTGTAAGTAAAAAAAAGTTTAATCGGGAAGGTTTTTAGATCGAGATGACTTAATAACCTTA
>LPNX010773338.1:300273-343566 GCA_001517045.1 Pseudotsuga menziesii | reverse complement strand
AAGATTTAACTTATAATCTATATAAAATTTTAATAACACAAAACAGGTTTTCTAGACTTCAAAAATAACACTAGTTTTAAATGTCGATGAGCTTTGCCTTGTCCTAAGTTACTTTTTAAATACTTAACTTGTTCTTAGCCAAACTTGTTTTTATGCTTTCATCCTTTGTTTACTAATCTTATTTTAAAGTCAAGGTTTCAAGGTCTTACTTGGCTTCTACCAACTAATGCATTTAAAACCTTGAATTCTTGCAGGTTTCTACAAAAGTTCATGGATAAACCCTTTTTCCACTATGTGTTCCCTAAGCAACTAAAGGTCCTAGGAAACAAGCACTAAGATAACACTTTAAAAGACTGAGGAAAACAAATATCAAGTTCAAATCAAAATTATGGAAAGTCGGTGACAAGTTCTCGATCCATGTGGAGGTAGCTGAAACATTAACTAACGCCCATGTGGAAGGTTCAATAGTGCTATCTTGTTGTATAAGGAATAAAACCCTAAAGACTTCACCCAAGGTTAAACTCCTTTGGTTTTTTTGCTTTGTGGGCTAGTGGTGAGAGCTAAAGGTCTTGGCCCTTCTAGCCATAGTTTTTACCTTTGTCCACCCATTCTTTCAACAACATTGAGTTGACTCCACTACAACATCACCTTTGTTGCCTCTCTCTTGTACACAATACTTCGTAGAGTCATCGCTATTGGTTCTTTGAGAGAGTAGGTAAATTCTCCTTTTTTTAGTTACTATGTAAATTTAGTTTTTAACATATGTAGTGAAGAACCTCACCAAATCTAGATGAGTGTTACATATAAAGGAAATCAAAACCATTATCTACAGTGAAATTAATAACTAGAATTTACTAACTAATAACTCAAATATTATTTACAATGTAATCCCGAAGGATTATTCAACATTCCCCCCTTAATCCGAAGGGACATCTAACATGCCAAGCTGCATTCTAAAATTTTCAAACTTTTCACCGCCCAATGCTTTAGTAAAGATATCTGCAATTTGCTCTGAAGTAGAACAATGTGTGAGATGAATGGTTTTGGCCTCAACATGATGTCAAATCAAGTGATATTTAGTGTTGATATGTTTTGTTCGATCATGGAATTTTGGATTCTTGGCCAATTGAATTGCAGAAGTGTTTTCAACAAAGAGATACATTGAAGTCACTTGTTTCTCCTGCAATTATTCAAGTATTTTACGAAACCAAATGATTTTTTTATGGTGAGTTGCTGCAACATATTCAGCTTCAGTTGTAGAATCAAGAGGAACAAATTACTTTTGTGATCTCCATGTGATAGCTTCTCATCCAAGGTTCATCAATTAACCTGAAGTAGAGACCCCATGGTCTTTATCTCCATCAAAATTAGAGTATGAATAACCAGTGAGATCAAAGGATGAAACTTTAGAATATTTGATGCCATAAGATTGAGTGTCTTTTAAATATTTGAGTACTCGCTTTGCTGCATTCCAATGACCTTCACAGGGATGATGCATAAACCTGGAAAGTATTCCTACAACAAAATCTATGTGAGGACTACTAGTAGTAAGATAAATTAAACTTCCAACAAGTTGCTTATACTTTGTTGGATGTTCAAATGTGGTACCTTCATTTGAAGTAAGCTTTAGATTCTGCTCCATTGGTGTAGAAACAAGATTACAATCATGTATACCAAATTTGTTTAATAACTCTCCAACATATTTTTTTCTTAGAAATGAAAATGTTCTTTGGTTTTTTATCTACTTCAATTCCTAAATAATAATGTAATAATCTCAAATCTATCATACCAAAAAAAAAGATGAACTCTCTTTTGATAGATACAATATAATCATCGTTATTTCCTGTGATAATCAAATCATCTACATAGACAACTAGATATGCAACCGATCTTCAAACTTTCTTGACAAATAAATTTTCATCATCTAGATTTAAATGCTTATAATTCAATTTGTGAAGATGTTCAATTAATTTTTCATACCATGCTTGGGGTGCTTGTTTCAAACCATATAAATATTTGACCAATTTGCATACCTTCTATTCTTGACCTTTGATAGAAAATCCTTTAGGTTGATCCATATAAACATCTTCTTTCAAGTCTCCATTCAAAAAGATGGTTTTAACATCCATATGATGTATTTTCTATCCTTTTTGTGCTGCTAATAAAAACAAAGTTTGAATGCTACCGTATTTAGCTATAGGAGCAAATGTTTCTGTGTAATCAACACCTTATTTCTGTGCATACCCTTTTACTACAAGTCTCACTTTGTGTTTATCAAGTGACCCATGTGCTTTATACTTATTGTTATATATCCATTTGCATCCAATCAGTTTGGTTCCAATTGGAGGGTCCACCAACCTCCAAGTTCCATTTTTTATGAGAGCATCATACTCTCTCTGCATTGCACTTTTCCATACATAAATATGTACTGCTTCTTGAAAAGATGTTGGTTCATCAAACACATCAAATTTTAATTCACAATCTAATGTGACAAAATCATCATACCTTTTTGGAAATGTCTTAGTCTGTATCGATGTACGAACTTCTTGTTATGGTGTTTGATTTGTTTCTTCTTTAAGAGCGGGTTCAACATTATCTATGATACTTAATTTATCCATTCCATTAACAATATCATCAACAGTCTCATCTTCTGTTTGATCAACTTGTGAATTAGAATCATCAATTTGTGCATTAGAAGAACTTGTTGATATAGAAGGAAACTCCAAAAAATGACTTAGATTAGGAATCCCTGCTTCAAGATTTGGAAGTTCATTATCCATTTCATGATAGATTTTTTTAGAATGAAATCTATCAAGTTGAGAAAGTTGTTTATCAATAGTAAGTGCATCTTTCTTAAATTCAAGAAATATAACATCTCTAGAAACAATAAACTTCCTGTTATCTTTATCATACAACCTATAAGCTTTAGAAGTATTAGAATATCCCCAAAATATACACTTTCAACTTCTTGCTTCCAATTTATGTCTTTGTTGCTCAAGAATCAAAGCATAACATGTGGAACCAAAAATTCTAAAATGCTTGACAGCTAGAAGATGGCCATGCCACATTTCATAAGGTGTTTTGTTTTTTAGTGCAGCATAAGGACATCTATTCTGAATGTAGACAGCACAAAGAACTTCTTCTCCCCAAAACATTATCTTGACATTCTTTAAAAACATCATTGATCTTACCATATTAAACAATGTCCTATTCATACGTTCTGCCACACCATTTTGTTGTGGATTATAAGGAATAGTTGTTTGATGTTTCATACAATTCTTCTGCAAATAATTTTAAAAATATTGAGATGTATATTCACCACCGTTATGAGTTTGAAGGGTTCAAATATTGAGTTGAGCTTCATTTTTAATCCATAAATAAAAATTTCTGAATGTAGCAAAAGCTTGAGATTTTGATTTTAATAAATAAGCCCAACACATCCTTGTAAAGTCATCAATGAAACTCATTATATACTTGTTTCCATTTGCGATGGAATGGGCATGGACCCTCATAAATCTGAGTGAATATGACCAAACTTTCTTGAAGCTCAAAACATAGAATCATGGAAAAGTTGTTTACTATGCTTGCCTAAAATACAAGCATCACATGGGGAAAGTTGTCTTGTAATAGTAGGAAGCCCTTGAACTCCTTTATGTTTCATAATTATGACACTGTCATAATTAATATGACCGAATCTAGCATGCCATAACAAACTGGAAGATAAATTACTATTATGCTGAACCAAATTTGTAGAATTCTGTAATTGGATGATGTGCCATTCAAATTTAAAACTTTGTTATCTTCCACTCCATTCATTACAATCACATTATCATAATCTCTTCCAATTTCAATGATACCATCAAAAATATGTATTGAGTGATCTTGCTATCCAATTTGCACAAGAGATAGTAGATTTCTCTTCAATTGTGGAACATAAAGAACAACAGAATGTATATAATCAACAAGTCATGATAATTTCAATCTAACAGAACCAATTTCTGAAGGTTTTAACTGCCAAATGTACTACCCCATCAATTTGATCACTAAAATTTTCAAAGAAGTCTCTTCTAAATGTCATATGACATGTGGCTTCAGTATCTAATAACCAAATGTCATTCCAAGAAAACAAAGTACTGAAAGCTTCTTCAATTCCTAGATTACAATGTGCAACAACATAATGTGCAGATTTAGGAGGGTTACCTTTACCATTTCCTTTATCTTGTACTTTTTCTTGCTTGTTAACGACTTTCTTGCAATAATTTCTACAATAAATGGCAGTATGAATTGATTAAATCTTCCCCCCCTTCCTCTGTAGTGTCCTCTTTATCCTCTACCTCGACCTTTCCTTCTATTTTCATCCTTTGCAAATTCTTATTTTGATTTGTGTCCTTTCTATGCAAGACACAAAGTTTCTTCATGGGGTTTAGACTCCTTCTTCCCAAATTCTTTCTCTCTTTCTGTAATTTTCTCAACAATTGTTTTAAAGGTCATAGCTTTCATTTGGTCACTAGATTAAAGTGATTCTAAATAATGAGTATAGGTAGGATATAGAGCTTTAATAAATGCAGTAAGTTGAATGTCAACTTTTACACCAGTTGCATCAATATCATGGAAAAGTGCTCTAATTTGAAAAGCAAGTTTCATTGGATCATTATATTTTAATTCTAAGTAAAATAACTTCATTAACAATTGTATGATTTCAAGCTTAGAATGTGAATCATACAAATCTCTTACTTTCATTTATGATTCCCAAGCACTTTTGCTAGAAACTAAATGTCTACTTACTTCTTCACTTACAGAGGCAATGATTAAGGCATAAGCCTTCTTATCCTTGCTTTTCCATAATGTTAACTCTTTGGCATTTGTAGGTGGTACTGGTGCACTTTTATCCACTTCATCTATTACTTCGCCACCCTTTTTATCTTCTAAATTATAATTTTCACAAATCCCATCCCACATATCATTAAAAATAAGAGTATTTTTAACTTTACAAAACCATCCCTCATAATTTTCTTTTCTAGACAAAATAATTCCAACAATTGAAATTAAATATTCATTGAAATTTCATTAGAGGAAATTTCAATTTAAAATGGGCCTTCCAAAAATAATACAAATTCCATGTCATCATGTATTAGCTAATCAAAATGATTTAAAATTCAGAAAGGGAGCACCTCTTAAACAAATTTTTAATATAAATTTGGGGATAGGTATCATAAAAAAAAACTAAATTTTTTGTTAGTATTTTTGACATGTCTCCCTTTGTTTTTACTCCAATTTCGATCGAGAGAGCTCTTTGGATGCACAATTCAATTCTGCATCCAATGAGCTCTCCCGATCTAAATTTGAGTAAAAAAACAAGGAGATATGTTGAAAATTCGAACAAAAAAATAGTTTTTTCTTTTCTTCCTCCAAAATTAATAAATATTATTTTATTATTTTATTAATTTTCCTTAGGAGGCCCATTTTGAGTTGAAATTTCCTCTAATGACTATATACAAAATACAATCTGATATATTCTTTTCCTCTTAGCCAATGTTCTTGAAAATCTTTTTATCTTCTAAAAATATTTCTGAAAGGTTTGATAATTCAATTTAAAAAACCTTGCACTAAAATATAAATGGCTTTTTAAAAACTTTTATTTTCTCAAAAGAACTCCCCAAAGATTTGATAATTAATTTAAAGAAATCATTGCAGGAAAAATATAAATGGTGGCTCTCTTATTTTCTTTTTTTTTAAAGAAGAAAATAATTGTTCAAAACAATTAATCGAACAATTTACGTGTAGTCTCCTCTTTATGTGTAGTCTTTGTCTTTCTTCCACAATCTTTACAAATCAAGTATTCTTTCTTGGTGATAGCTCCTTTGATGGCTCCTCCTTCATGGGATCCTTCTTTCTCACTAATGCTTCGCTGCCTTTCTCTCATACCATTGACAAAGGACGTGAAGAACCTTAGCAAATCAATATCTTATTACGTAGATGAGTGTTACATATAAAGGAAATCAAGACTGTAGGTTATCTACAGTTAGATAATGAGATTACTAACTAGAATTTACTAACTAATAATTGAAATATTATTTACAATGTAATCCCGAAGGATTATTCAACAGTTTTGATGAAATTTCAATGCAAATAATTCAAACAATGTTTTAACCTATGTCCCTTGTTTTATTGGAAAGAGGTTTTGAGAGTAGTTGCTTGGCTTGGAAGTGGGTTTAAGTGGATGGTACCTAGGTCGAAAGGTGGTAAGACCTTAGCCCGTGAACCCCAAGGTTTTTGACTTCATGGAAAAGCTCTCACATGGTGTTTTTCTCGTTCTCATTTTTTTTTGGAGTTCCCAAAAGAGCCTCCTTCTTTATTGAATGGTAAACTTTTTTGAGTTTTTGTCTTGACGACATTATTGAACAACCCTACCTAAAGACCTTGATAAAATAAATACTTATAAGCTTATGAAAACGAAATGTGAATTGGGATCATGCTATATGATGGTTAAATAAATATTAACAATACTATATGTATATATATAGTTTATATATGTTATGAGTAAAAGGGTAAGTGCACATATTAAATAAAAAAGAATAATAATAACTATAATAATTAATGAAGAATTTATATGGTATTATTTACTAAAAGTAATTAAATAAATATTTAATCCTAAAAGAGTCAAGGTAGGAACTAGTAAAAGAGTTTCTAAGTTAAATATAATCAATTATTAAACTTCACATAAATCAATTAAAATACTATTTCAAGAAAATAAATGATTCTTGATCTAACAGAAGTTTAAGTGCCAGTTTCCCTAAAGCTTGTCTATAAAGACCGAAGCAAAAGAAAGGATTAGGGATCTCATCATTATTTTCCTAAGAATTCTTGAGAGCATTTTCCAGAAGTAAAGCAATCTAGTAATATTCCAAATAAGTGAAGCCTTACCTCCAGGAGATGTAGAGTACTTGTATGTTGGAACTAGCTCTCGGAGATCAGCACTCAAATGAAAAATGGTTCCGGGTCATGGCTGGGTGGAATGTGGTATTTCCCAACTTATTAGGTTCACATATCTGAGGTGAGAATTGTCTAAATTCTTATTAATTTTGTGTGTTTAAGTGTGCAAGGCTGTCTAAATTCTTATAGATTTTACTAAGTAGGGCTTAAAATATTGATTAGAAATATGCACATTGAATACAGATAGGTTTCCCTTTGTTTATAGAAATTTGGTGTGAACTATTTCTATATAAATTCTAGAGATAGATTTTATATTACACGCTGATTTATTTGTTTAAACTTAAAGTCAACCATTATTTCCTAGATAGGAATTTATAGTTTAATTTCTCTTATTTTGATTTAAACAAGTTCTAGAATGATTTAACTATCAAACATTATATCTTAGATTTAAACCCTAGCTATTAAGATAACTCTAGATAGGAATTTATAGTTTTATTTCTCTTAGTTTGATTTAAACAAGTTCTAGAATGATTTAACTATCAAACAATATATCTAATATTTAAACCCTAGTTATTAAGATAAGTAGCTACTAGATCTTCCTCAAACTTTATTGCAAAGTTAAACTAGAGTTTTCATAAATCTAGGTAAAGTAAACCCTAATAGTAATTAAAACTAAAACATTATTAAAAACTCGGCATCAAAACATTTAAATAATCCATTTATAATTCATATCCAAACCATGCTATGGAAACATTAAAACATTTCTAAGAATCGTTAAACCCAGACCAACCATCGAATCGTGTCGAGGACTAGCTGTGGGACTTTATATATTCATTTCATAAATTACACATCAAATAGTTAACCCATCCCAACCATCGAATCGTGTCGAGGATTGGTTCCGGTCATTTATATATTCATTTTATAAATTACAAATTAAACCACAAGTCCATCTATTTACTGGTCATCCCACGATCGAATCTTGTAGGCTCTGTTATAGCTGATTTTACCTCACATGGTTGATCACATATTTATGGCCTTCCTTGTCCCTCTACAGACTCTATGAACCCCATGGACTTATATTATCCTTTGATGCTCCAAGTTCATCCCTTAAAATCCTTTGTTTATTGTTGTACATGACTTTTAACCTCATACTCGCGTGTACGCGTGACTTTTGACCTCAAACCCATGTACATTGGGATGTGTGCATAAGTCCTAATATTTTTAGAATTTTCCTTATATGAGTCCGAATAACTTGACTCTTGGCCTTCAAAATTTCTTGAAAATGCTCGGATTCGACCCTCCATTACCCTTTGGATACATTGAAGAGGAGGAATTGAAGAGAAAAGAAACCATAGTCCATTGTTGCCTTAGTTTGCTTGTACTTGAGTTTGCATCCCTTTGTCCCTTTGAAGAACTTTGTGTTCTTCCCAAGCTTTCCTTTGTCTTGTGAGCTTGCTATCGAGAGATGGAGGATTGAGGTGGTGGAGGCCCATGTGGAGGACTCAGTTTCTTTGGTTCGTAGATGTGCCGACAGAGGTTGTCACTCTTATAATCTCTGATTTTAGTAATAGAAATATCTTTTACTGTCTAATTAATGTGCATTTGAATGAATATTGAATCCATGGATATGTTTAATTTCTTATACAAAGTTGAATATATATGCTAGAGTAGTTCTAACACATTATTATATAGCATGCTTCTCTTTTTTGTTGTTGTTGTTTTGGGGGGGGGGGGTTGGGATCACAATGTGCTTGATCTTATTGACTCGCTCTATGTTTGTCCTCATTTATGTGTAGCATTTAGTAGTATGTTCATCCATTGACACTCCCCTATATTTGTTTGATCCTTGGCCCGCTTTTTACCACTCTCTTCTCTGTATATGTAGGTTTTTTGCTAAAAGTAATGTACATACATGGATTGTTGGCCAAAAGTCACGTATACATGGACTTTTTTGGCCAAAAGTCATTTACATGCGTTGTTGTTCTTTATATAGTCGCGTACATCCTCCCTTTTGGTTGAATTTGATGTCATGGGAAGTTGTTGGGTGGTTTGCGAGTGTGGTTGGGTCTTCCTGGGTTCTGATGTTGTCTGTTGACTACTTCTTTCATGACAAAAGACCATTTTTCATTGATTTTTCTTTGAAAATAGTTCTAGTCATTTATCTCCTTCTTTGTTTTTCCATTAGTGCAGTAGTATTTTTGTCTTGATGTCTTTCCTCGCTTGTGTTTTATACTTGCTACAGAGAGTGAGAGTTTTAAATGACTTTTGTTTGCATTTTTCATTCTTTTATCTTGAAAACTACAAAATGGTTACATTCTTATTTGCATCTCACATATGGACTTGAAGAGGTACTTGCATTGGATTGCTTGGATGAGAGTTGTATTTAGGATTTCATATAGGAAGGATTGCATTGGCATTCATAAATGAATAAATATTTTGCATCTCATGTAGTGGCATACCCTATTATTGATTCTATACATTGCAATTGGAATTGATTGTTACGTGTGCATATTTACTTCACGGCTGAGTCATAAATTCATTAGTTGCACAACCATTTACCCTTTGATTAATCATAGCCAACTAAAATCAACTCTTAATAAAATGAATTATACTCTTTTCTTTTCTAGGTTGCTTCAACAAGAATAGGTTTTAGGTTCTTGGAATAGTTCATTGTGAATAAATTCTCCAAGACCACTAAACAAAACAATTAGGTGGTTATCCAGGTTAGAGTGTAAAATCACTGATATAATTAGTGTTTCTCAAAACGATCCTCTTACATGGGAGTTAAGCATGAGGCAGTGCATGCAATTGTGATAGCCCTTGGTCATTTTTGTGAGCACTAGAGATATTTCTAGGATCGTATTCATACCTGGGGGTTCTTTTGAGAGTTTTAAGCTTTTCTACCCTTCCCATACAGTCGATCCCACCTGCAACTATCCACTTGAGCATTGTTTATATTGGGGTGAGCTTAGTTTCCTTACCTAGGTATCACAGTAGGTACTTGCAGAGGTTATTATGTATCTGTCCTGGCCAAGTAGGTGTCGGACAACACACTCGCTATATGAACTGAAGGCCAATTATAGTGGCCAAGGTACACTATAATTGGTTACATACCTTTTCTTGTAGTGTATGGGAGTCCCAATCCTCTCCTAGGCGAGACATACGTGTTGCATTCTCGATCTCACTTATCATCCCCTTGGCTTTCTTGCATTTTGGCTGTATATTTTCTTAGTAGTGTTCTCTTTGTGTGCTAGTTGGCCTTTGGGATCATGGTTACTTGAGTATATTTATGTTCTCTTGAGTTTGGATCCTTTTATTTTTGGAATTCCTTGTATCCTGTCACCCGTCCTTGGTCCTAGTGCGGACCCTCGTGTCAGACTTGGGGGCATAAAATCCCCTTAGTGTGCTCATGGTTTTGGGAATGGTCATATTTCATCCTCTACTCCATTTGTGGAGTATTTTTATTCCCTTCGCTCGATCTTTATGCCAGTGGTCACCCTTATGAGGGTGGTAGTGGATACGTGAACCTTAGGTATACACCTTGCATTGGTTTTTATGTCCTATCATCCATCGCACTGTTTCCTTTGAATTTAGTTGTCATCGTAAATCCTCCCTGTATCCTATAGTTTGGACTCTTTACTGACTGTTTCTAGTTGTTTTGGACTAATATTGTTGTCATGTAGGGTTTGTGTTTTCCACACTATCTCCGAGGTGTTTGACTTGTTTGTGCCTATTACAGGTATCATGTCTAAACTGGCATATAGGTTAGGATTTTACATTCGCCTACATTTTGCATGACATTATGATAGTTAGATATTAACCTTAGGTACCAACCCATCCCATGATGTCACAGAACCTTCATGTTTCTGTTAGGAGTGGAATTATGTGAATGGTAGATCTTCCCCATACATGGGTACCCTTGTTAGATCCTATATTGCATTTGGTTCCCATGTTGAGTTTCCTCCTTTAGGGTGTGGAGTCCCTTTTTAGTATCGCCATGTCCTGGAGCAATAGCTTCATACTCCTCTTGAAATTTATGCTAGTCATTTTCCTTGGGACTCCCTCGTATATACCAAGTTGTAATTGCATTTTCATGAGTTTTTCTTGCCTTCTCAATCCTTATGTCGCCCCCCTGACTTTGTGTTATTAGAAATATAGCTAGAGCTTGTCTCATGTCTAGACAAGAAGAGCCCTTTTACATATCTTTTGCAGCTCGATCATCCCTTTTACTAAGAGGATACCCTCCCCCGAGTATCGTTATCCTACACATATATCCTTGCATGGATAATAGGCATGTTCCGCTGCTTGGATCTAGTTTTCTTGTCCCCTGACACTTGTCTCCTCCTAGATTTGTAGTATAAAGAAATTTTATTCTTTTTCAAGATTTTCAAAATATCTGAAAAAGTCCAAAAAATGAAAAAACCAAAAAGCCAAACATCAAAAGATGTTATCTTTGGCAGTAGCTGAGTTGTTTTGCCTTTGAAAAGAGCATTGTATATCACATCCGTTGGTTGGGTTATTAGTTTGAATTTAGGAGTTGTACTCATTACTCTAAGTTTGTCTCGACCAATAGGTTAAGTTTCTAGTCCCTATGGAGCCTCTAATGATGCCTCCTGTGTCACATAGATGTCCCAATTTGCATATTGAGTCCATGATTCCTACCTTCAATCACCATTTTACTTTATATGCTCTTATTCAAAGGAAGTTGAAGCCTGACTCGGCCATTCCTCAGTTATCTTGACTTTGCTTGTCATCCATTCCCAGTACTGTTACTGGTTTGTGCACATCTTGTTCACGTTCTTCGACATTATACAATGTTTCTGAGATCCTCATGTTGGTTGATGGGGGATTCCTTAATGCCCTCCTTCTAGGGGATTCTATTCCATTGACATTAGATCATTTATTTTGGAATAGGAGTATACAGTCCTTTGAGTGACTTGAGACTTACAGTCGTAGGTTTTATTGCCATCGACAGTTTTGGGAATACATCAATGTCTCCTGATCGATATATTCTTCCAAGTGTTCAACCTCAAAAAATATATTCACACTTGTTAGATTGCACTCTGTACCTTGATTCCCATTTTCATTAGCGGTGGGTGATCTAGCGTCTGTTAATAGTATACATCAATGACTGGTAATAAAACGATGGACTACTATGTTCGACTTTGACAAATCTATTCACATAGTAGTACACGTACTCATAGAGTTTCGTGCAGAAAAATTTCTAGCTTGGTGGCATTCCATATATGCTACCTCCTTAATCGTGCCAATGTTCATGAGATTTCATCTCTCGTGATTTGATTCCAGTGTATATCAGCTACTATGGAGATATTGATCCATTGTATATCTTCATCCATTATGTAGATCTTGATCTATTATACATCTTCATCCACTGTGGAGATTATGATCTATTGTATATTGTACGTGGCGATGACCACACATGACACATTTTCTATATCATGCCTATTCATGGCCATTGTAATCTTATGTATCTGATTTTGCTCCATGTATTTGTAGTCAAATGTAGAGATTTATCATTGTATTGCACTGATGGATGGATGGTTCTTCCACCTAGGTATTCATTACTCCACTTCTGGGATGGATTTTATAATGTATTTCAGCCATCATGTTACCCATCTGACCTCACACATTAAGGGGCATTTATAATAGCTGATTTTATCACACACAGTTGATTAGATATTTATGGCCTTTCCTGTCCCTCTGCAAACTCTATGAACCCCATGGACTTATATTATACTTTGATGTTACAATTTCATCCCTTAAAAACCTCTGTTTATTGTTGTGCGCGAATTTTAACCTAATACTCATGTGTACATGTGAATTTTGACCTCAAACTAGCGTACATATGAGTGTGTACATAAGTCCAAACATTTTTGGAGTTTTCCTCATATGATTCCGAATAACTTGAATCTTAGCCTTCCAAATTCCCTGAGAAAGCTCACATTCGACGCTCCATTACCCTTTTGGAGTGATATATAAGGAACCCTTTGGATACATTGAAGTGGAGCAATTGAAGAGAAAAGAAACTATTGTCCATTTTTGCCTCAGTTTGCTTGTACTTGAGTCTGCATCCCTTTGTCCCTTTGGAGAACTTTGTGTTCTTCCCAATATTTCCTTTTCCTTGTGATCTTTCTATCAAGAGATGGAGGATTGAGGTGGTGGAGGCCCAAGTGGAGGACTAAGTTTCTCTGGTTTGTAGACGTGCTGACAAAGGTTGTCACTCTTATAATATCTAATTTTATTAATAGAAATATCTTTTCTTGTCCAATTAATGTGCATTTGAATGAATATTGAACCCATGGATATGTTTAATTTCTTATACATGGTTGAATATATATGCTAGAGTAGGTCTAAAACATTATTATATAGCATGCTTGTCTTGTTTTCTATTGTTGAGAGAGAATTGTTAGATTAACCCATTTTGTTTCATTAACTAGCTTGATTACTTCATATTTTAAATTTGTGTATCTTTCATAAGTAATTCAACTGTTTAAAGTAGAAATCTCTTGAATCTCACTTTGTAGATCAAGAGTGCTCTCTATCGGAGAGTTGTCTTTTCATTGTTTAATAAGTTAATCAATTAATCTTGAAAGTCTCTTGAACTTGCTGTAATCCAAGTCAAGAGCACTCTCTATCGGAGAGCATTCCCACTGCATATCCTTGCATCAATCATATAGATTAGCTAAGTCTCTTGAACCACTATCATAAGATGAGGTCAAGATCGCTCTCTGTCGGAGAGTTTTAATTAATTAACTTAATAAAATTCGCAACTCACATCCGTTTAATTAATTAATCCCCTTCCCTCCTTGTCGGAGTATGCTCTGACCGATATTCGATCGGAATACCCAGAAACGGCATTGGATCTCTAAAACCCACAAGAGGAATTTAACTAAAACTTTTCCCCATAACCAACGCACCGGCGTTGTTCGATAAATACCGAGGCACGTGGGCAAATTCCAAGTGTGGGCGTCGAGCTACCTAATCTGGGAAGTGGTAGTTAAGTTATTGAACACTTACCTTTGACCCCAGACAGGTCCGTCATGTCTTCGAACAGAGCCACTGAAGGTATTATCGGTTAGGACATCCAGCCACCATAAGTGAAGATCACAAACAAAAAACTCTTAAAACTTACCAAGAGCACTTGCAAAACCTAACATTCACTGGCATCTTTTGGGATTCACATATTTAAACTCAAAGCATCTCTGATAAGTTGACTCCATAGGCACTGGTCCCATCTTTTAGCATTGTTGATAAGCTGGGCCATTTGTCCATCAAATGTTTGATTATAAATCATATCTGTGAATGCTTTATCTATTTCATGAAGCTCTCAAATATTTGTCTATCTTTCAATTCCGGTGATAGAAACGTGGATTGCTTTGTCTTGTGTTAAATTCATCACATTAATCATCTTAAATTACAATAACTCCTAAACAACACCCATCCGCATCCAAAACATCTAAAAATTAACTTAAACATTGAGCCATAGAAAACTCTTTGTTAGGGACTACCCCCCTTGGCTTCATTAGGAGTTAGCCTAAATGGAGGAGCTAGGAGTAGGTGACAGTACCTAGCTTTGTGCTTGTCCCCAAGGTCACACCTCTCCCACTTTCTCAAGTGAGGAGACAGCTTTTAGAAGATTTCTGCTGCTAATGTGCAATCAGCGGACAACAAAGACAAGATTACTTTCTTTAGGACCCCCGAGCCTATTCACTGAACCACTAGGACGATGATGTTGTATAACAACCCACATAGAAATATCTGCAACTTAGCACTCAATAGGAGACTTAAATCTTCGTAATTTCACTTTCGCTATCCCCACACAAAATTCCTTGTGTTTCTCACTTTTTCAGTTTGTAGTAGTCACAAGGGTCATTCACATGTAATAGAATGTAATGAGCCTCCTACTCAATTCGATGGTATTTATAAGATTTCCTAGGTCTTTGGGTCAGTTTTGAAATTAAATGACCCACATGCTGAGTTCCTCCTCTCATGGAACATGACCACATTTTTAGGGATTTTGCTTCCTACAAGAGCTAGAAAGTGAAATTCTAGTGCTTCCACTTGTCATTTATCCTTCTACAGCTGCTCATTCCTCCTAGTGGGTTAGTGAACACTCTTTCAACATCTCCTTTAGATATGTGCCTCTCCATTTAATTATTTAAATAAATAAATATTCAATTACAATAATCGTTGACCAACTTGGTCATAAAAATTTTACAATAACTTTTAGCATAATTTTTTCTCAAATAAATAAAATATTTGTTTTTCAGTTTGAGGTGGGTTATAGTGACAGTGATTTTGCAGGTTGTATTGATGATAGGAAAATAGCATCTAGTTATGCTTTCCATTTGGGTACAAATTTGATCTCTTGGGCATCTCAGAAATAACCCATTTTGAGCATGTCTTCTATAGAAGAAGAATATGTAGTATCCACCACAATAGCTTGCCATGTAGTTTGGATAAGAATACTTTTAAAGGATATGGGACACACTGAAATGGATCTGAATTTTATTTTCTATGATAATAGCTTTGTAACACAACTGCCCAAACATAATGTATTTCATAAAAAAAGTAAACACGTTGACACTTGCTATCATTTCATTCGTGAATTAGTCAAGATGGACAAATTTCCTTACTATTTTGTGGCTCTAAGGAGCAGTTGGCTAACATGTTCATGAAGAACATCTGCATTTGACTATGAGATAAAGCAGTTATGCATAGACAATGATGCAAATATTCTACGTTCAGATTACGGTGGTGTGACTAGTCACTTAGTGACCCATAGTATTTTTCGTCCTATGGTATTCACCCATGGTATTGTCATGTTTTAGTCCTATATATGTTGGTGCTTAATAATGAGATGGAAATCAATATCCCATTGTGTTTCTGCCTTTTTTTCCTTCTCTTGTATTATTTAACAAATGATTCACTCTTTTGAATATATTACATCTAAAGTGTTATTTCCTTTCTTCTTCAAGTTGTTTATGATATTAATTATCTTAGTGTCCCATAAAAGCGATTGTGAATTTCATTTCATATTAAACATGACATTATAATTGGTTACAAAATCAATGCATTATCATAAGTAAACAATGACTAAAAAATAAAATCAATGTTTGTAGAAAGCAACTCAAAGACTTATACTAAAAAAATACATCTAGCTAAAATTATTTTTTGTATTGCAATAAATATAATTTAAAAATGAAAATAATAATTCTACAATAAACGTTAAACCTAGAACCTAAAACCCTCTTCATTAAATTAATATATCCTTAAAAAATCTATTTTTATTAATAAAAGAAAAATTACACTTCTCAAAAATTTAAATTATATGTCTTATACTATTATAAGGATCTTCATATAAACTAAACATAATAAAAACTATAATTATTACCCCTACCATGTTATGACAAAAAGTCATAACATAACCTTCAATAACATACCATAATAATAATATCAATATTGCAATATATAATGTTAAAAAATTCTTTTACTTATAGCAAGACACAATTTTGAATATTCTAAAAAACAATAAAAAAAATCTTACGAACCAAATCCTTTGCTCATCTGAGAACACCCATTTTATATAAAATGATATCACAAATGAAACAAAAATTTTCTTTAAAAGCCAATTAAAGTACACAATGTCATCTTCTTAAAGGAAAACTAAAAATTAATAAAAATACAATGAACATATCAATATTGTCCACCTTAATTTCATCATATAATATCAAAGAAATCATATTTATATCTCAACACAAAACTTTGAATATTCCCACAACTAATCTAAAGAACTTATCAACAAAATCCTATGTTCACATGAGAGCACCCATTTCATTTAAAAATAACATCATCCATCTACCAATTAAACCAAAAGTTCCTCTAAATAACAAAAATTACATACTAAATAAAAATTAGAAGAACATGATCAATGTTACCTACCTTCTAACATGAAATTTTTTCCACATTTCTATCCTAACACAAAACATTAATATTTTCATAACCAATCTATAAATACAATAAAATAACATCAAAAATCAACCATTGAAATAAAATGTTCCTCTTAAAACCAACAAAAATACACAATGCTATATTACTTAAAGAAAAATTAAAAATAAATAAACATAAAATGTTTACCTTCATTTTTCCAAGTTATTTTTTCCCTGAAAGTATTAAATAAAACAAAACAGCCCCCCCACTATCTTATTTAAAGAAAAATTAAAATAAGATAAACATTTTGAAAACCTTCATTTTTCCAGATAAAGAAGAGGTTTTTTGTCACGATGGTGCAACTGTTGGCTTCCAACCACCTTGCCAAAAGATACTCCAAATCGTAGAATGACGCGGTACCGTCCCCAAAGATATTTCAAATCCTAATAAAAGCAGTCTGTAGTTCATATTAAGCAACGATTATGTTTTACATGAATTTATTATATTAATAAGTATAAATATTCTATCTAAATACGTATCTACAAAGTTTTTAGAAAATCGAATCCACGTAAAGTGCACACCTTTTCTCTTCATATGATAAACTTCTCATAAAATCTGAAGTCCGAGTCCCTCTTTTCATGCTACACAATGAAATTTGAAATCCAACCACAACAACGTTTTTTTTGTATATGTGCTTCATGCACATTACTTTTCATGCTCCATAATGAAATTTGAATTTTTAAATTTAATTGGAACTCTATGAATCTCGTGCTTTATTTATGAAATCTATGGTAAATTAAAACCAATGACCCATTCTCTATCAAAATGTGTGATATATTATTTTCTCTCCTATGTGAAAAGCGATTTGATAATGTGAATTGAAAAGCGATTTTATGTGTGAATTTTATTTGCAGCCGAGAGAAGTTTTGATGTTTGATTTCAGCTGTCCAGTATATATACAAAGCTACAGGTTTTGTCATTACAACAATGGATGACGTAGACGTCTGTCACATAAAAAAAAATTACAGGTTTTGTCATTTCAACAATTGATGACGTAGACATCTGTAACATCTCCAAAATTTTGTAAGTAAAAAAAATTTTAAGCCGCAAGGTTTATAGATCTAAATGATTTAATAGCCTTACCTTCATATTTCAACTTAAGATTTAACTTATAATCTATATAAAATTTTAATAACACAAAACAGGTTTTCTAGACTTCAAAAATAACACTAGTTTTAAATGTCGATGAGCTTTGCGTGCTTTGTCCTAAGTTACGTTTTAAATACTTAACTTGTTCTTAGCCAAACTTGTTTTTATGCTTTCATCCTTTGTTTACTAATCTTATTTTAAAGTTAAGGTTTCAAGGTCTTGCTTGGCTTCTACCAACTAATGCATTTAAAACCTTGAATTCTTGCAGGTTTCTACAAAAGTTCATGGGTAAACCCTTTTCCACTATGTGCTCCCTACGCAACTAAAGGTCCTAGGAAACAACCACTAAGATAACACTTTAAAAGACCAAGGAAAACAAATATCAAGTTCAAAATCAAAACTATGGAAAGTCGGTGACAAGTTCTCGATCCATGTGGAGGTAGTTGAGACATTAACTAACGCCCATGCGGAAGGTTCAATAGTGCTATCTTGTTGTATAAGGGATAAAACCCTAAAGACTTCACCCAAGGTTAAACTCCTTTGGTTTTTCTGCTTTGTGGGGTAGTGGTGAGAGCTAAAGCTCTAGGCCCTTCCAGCCATAGTTTTCACCTTTGTCCACCCATTCTCTCAACAACATTGAGTTGACTCCACTACAACATCACCGTTGTTGCCTCTTGGCCTATGCGGTGGTTACTAAAAGAGCCGGGGTATTAACATGTTACACAATACTTCGTAGAGTCATAGCTATTGGTTCTTTGATAGAGTAGGTAAATTCTCTTTTTTTAATTACTATGTAAATTTAGTTTTTGACATATGTAGTGAAGAACCTCACAAAATCTAGATGAGTGTTACCTATAAAGGAAATCAAAATCATTATCTACGGTGAGATTAATAACTAGAATTTATTAACTAATAATTGAAATATTATTTACAATGTAATCCCCAAGGATTATTCAACATTCCCCCCTTAATACGAAGCGACATCTAACATACCAAGCTGCATTCTAAAATTTTCAAACTTTTCACTCCCCAATGCTTTAGTAAACATATCTACAATTTGCTCTGAAGTAGAACAATGTGTGAGATGAATGGCTTTGGCCTCACTAAGATGTCAAATCAAGTGATTTTTAGGGTTGATATGTTTTTTTCCATCATGAAATTTTGGATTCTTGGCCAATTTAATTGGAGAAGTGTTTTCAACAAAGAGATGCATTGAAGTCACTTGTTTCTCCTGCAATTATTCAAGTATTTTACGAAGCCAAATGATTTTTTTGTGGCTTGAGTTGCTGCAACATATTCATCTTCAGTTGTAGAATCAACAGGAACATATTACTTTTGTGATCTCCATGTGATAGCTTCTCATCCAAGGTTCATGAATTAACTTGAAGTAGAGACCCCATGGTCTTTATCTCCATCAAAATCAGAATATGAATAACCGCTGAGATCAAAGTATGAAACTTTAGAATATTTGATGCCATAAGATTGAGTGTCTTTTAAATATTTGAGCATTTGCTTCCAATGACCTTCAGAGGGATGATGCATAAACCTGGAAAATATTCCTACAACAAAAGCTATGTTAGGACTACTAGTAGTAAGATGAAATGCAGGAGGAGACAATGCCATTATGTCAGTAACCACTAAATGGAACATGTTTATGTTTAGAAACAAGTGGCCAACCTATTACGCCATTATTACAAAATATATATATCTTCAGGCTACGAATGCTTCGAATAATACTCCATAAACATGAATTTATAAAACAAGATTCAGAATAGTACTTCTCTAATCAATTTAAACTATAATAAGATCACACATAACGTTCATCTCTATCAAAGTTGTTACTTGAGGCCATTCATCAAATTCCATGTACATTAATAAAATGATAAATAATGTGCAAGACATACATAATGTGTAGGATATAGTCATAACCATTATTTTGAATCAACCTTATAATATTCAGATACTTTTAGGTTTGATGTGCATCCCATGTATTCGTTAGATGAAATACATCATGCCAAACACTAATTTTATTTATGTAGATCACACAGGTGCATCAACTTAATGCATCCTTTAAAAGTTTGTTAGGTTGTTATGTGGGTAAGGTGCTTTTGTATTCCACCAAATTGGATCAGTTGCTTAGCCATGCTAGATGCTTATGTGTATTAGGTATATTCCATCTTTGTGAATACAACTTGACATTGCTAATATAACATTGTATATGAAATTGGATCATGGTAAAAAAAAAATGTACATTTTTTGCGTTACATAATATTGTAATTGTGCATTGTTTTCAAATTTATAACTGATATCTCCATGCAATCGTAAAATCTATAAAAAAAATGGGAACAATACACATAGAAATATTCTTGGCCATACGTGTATAATCACACTTAAAAGATTGAACCATGAAGATCTCAAGATCCTTGATATGAAATATTTTTTACATCATGAAAGTTATAGTACAAAAATAGAAGGCCTATCTATGGCATGTCAATGTACATGTATTAAAAACATATTTGATGTACATGTGCAAACAAAAGTACATCTGTCATGGACCGCGCCCCTACACTCTAACCTCGGATTGCACATAAAGATACATATTTTTCATGGACTAACACATAAAAAATCTAACTTTCTCTTGTTTTTCGCTGACGCTGATGCTTTTTGTCTTTGTCTATGACCACTGTGCATCTTTGGCGACTGCAAATCAATGACAATATTTCTTTATCAGGTAACTGAACTAGCACTATCCATCAATAACAAAGTTTGAAAATTTAAAATATGACTCAATTGTAAATAAAACAAAGACTCACTACATCCGTCGGGGGTATAGGTGCCTCTCGTGTCGAGGATATAGGTGCCTCTAGTGTTCTCCTCCTTGCAGAGAGCCTCTCTACAATGCTTCTTTACGAATAAAAAAAAATATGTCAATTATCTCAAGAATTATCAACATGTACATGAATGAGAAAGTACTAATCAATTATGTAAAAAATGAACATCTCACCGAAAAAACCATTTCTAGGGGATTACGACTCTTCAGTAGTAAGAGGATCCGTAGGTTGAACATCAACCTTAGTTGCATGCACTAATGGACTAGGTTGTGGCTACATTCAACAAATGATTAAATAGTTAGACATCGTGCATGTCCATAAACAATACAAATGAAATGTACAATTACAAATATTCAAGTAGATGTACCTTAGTGTGACTTATCCCTATTGTAGATGTAGCATTAACTGTAGCATCAACAATCCCACTAAGGTCTGGCACGGATTATTCTACATCCTGCTGCTGTAAACATGCGAAAATAACATTAAGAAAAATCACTTGTGAAGTGAATTCATAGCTAACCAACAACTGCCATTGGAAGTGTGTACATTATCGTGGGATGAGTAGGTTGATCCTCATGCACACTCACTCTATTGAAGGAAGAGGGTCGTCTGGTGTAAACAACCCCCTTATCTATGTTTGGACTACGGGGAGATCCAAACCAAAGAGGCGGTGCAGGGATCTGCGATGATGTCTGTAGTCATAAAGTGTTATCATAGTTAGACATGGATTTGAATGGATGGAATAATATGTACTGAAAAACTAAGATGTAATATACTTACCCCTACCTCGGACATAACTCCCCCATGGGAGTGACCACTTCCATCAATTTCTTACCCCTCTTTAGATGCTAATAACATCTGCAAGTTTAAAAATTAAAAATATTAGCGATCTATAAAGGAGTGTATAGTAAGAAATTTAAATAATTCAAACAAGATTCAGTCATAACCCATGTACTTACATTCTTCAAGTAATCATAAATTCCACCTTGGACTATGTCATTGATATCAACGTCTCCAGGATCACGTTCTAAGTGGGGTTTCTGCAACTTTAAAAATTGTAAATATTAGACAATTTAATAAATTAATCAAGACTAACACATACATTAACAAAACTATATGTAATAACAAAATGAAAAGTGTTTAAATATTACCTCAATGGTGGTTGTTTGGGCCTCAGGTACAACCACACCGGGTGCAGTACCACCCCCATGAGAGGCATCAATCTCCTGCAAGAGTAAATATTGCATATATTACGAATATTTTAATATGTTACATTTAGTATGGAAAAATTAAAAATTGAACAATAACAGAGTTTTAAAACAATGTACTTACCTCACCACTAGTCATTGTAGTGGTACCATGTCTTGGTCTAGGACTAGAACAGGGTCCCCCACAGGATGTGCAGACATGTGGCTCGCTCTGAGGCACATGGGATGTTGGTCTATCCCCACCAATAGATGTCCCTCCACCACCAGAAGCTGGTGGTTGTACACCAGCAGAGGAAGAGGGCGCTCTCTGGTCAATAGTGGTCATGTGTCGAGATACCATCTGAGCTAGAGTAAAAAATGCCTCCTGTGTCTCGGCAACCATGTCATGTGCAGGAGGGATATCTTCCCTCAGTAAATGGGCATAGGGTGCGGGTATTTGTGGATTGGAATCTCTATGCCTAGCATTGGGTCAGTGTTGGGGCATCCCCCTACCAACTCCGTGGAAGCCCAACATGTCAAAATAGTTGACATGTTTCCCCATCACAAACTCTGCATACAATTTTCAGAGGAAGTAGATCGGTACTTCCATATTGTTATGAGGGGAAATGTCAAAAACAATGTACCACCTATCCATCCAATTGTATCTAATGGGTGGAAAGGTGCACCACTCAATAGAAATATGTGGCGTGTTGATATCTGGAATGTCATCCATCCCATGAAGTCTAAACAATGAATAGATGTGTTGTGTTATTATTTTGAATTTTTTTACCTCGTTGTAACTTAACCCATCAACATATTGTTGTCTTTTCCTCTCCGTGTAAGATGCAATGCTACACAAAGCATCATTCAATCTTGCGATCGTATCAACAATAGACAACAAAGAATCTGACAAGGAGTGGCGGAGCTCATCTCCACCCCTCCAAGTAGAACCAATCTCTCTCAAATGAGAAATAAACCTCAGTATCTCCGCATTGTTATCCATAGTAGCCATTGCAATCATAAATACAAATAAAATATCATTAGAAATATAAACAAATGATATAATGACATATCTAGGAACTAGAAACTATATAACTAATGTATGACAAATAACAACATACAAACTAAATCTATCATGTAAATTTAAAAATTGATCTTGAATTTTACAATAAAGAATAAACATTTAACATTTTTTCATTTCATATTTATGTCCTAAATTCAAGTATTAATTCCAATTTTTAAGTATCCATGTGTACATAAAGTGTCATGAGTGCATATGTTGATTGCGAAGCTCCTCTAGCCTATTTTAAGGCTTGGATTATGAAGTTTCGTCGAAATTGTGAGGTATTGAATATTGCCTTTGCAGGACCAGCTCCGAGATTGCGGGTAGAGGCAACAACTAGACCCTAGAATAAGCGGCATAATGTGTTGTTGATGAATAGAATCCTAGTATAGGCAACGATTTTTCTAGATATGTAATTATTTGTTCTAGTGTGCTATTTTTTGGACTCCAAAGTCTATTTAGCAAATCTTTATGGATTTTATGGTTGCAAGGGTTCCATTGGATTATATCATGTATGATAGTATGTGATTGGCATGTTTAATCAAATACATCAACCTACCTATGTATCTTCACGTTCATAGAGTCTATTATTGAACTTTGTTGTCTTGACCTTAACCAAAAAGTACCCTTTGTTCAAGACGAAATATTTGTTGAAAGCATGGGAAGCTTCTATACCTTATTTTAACACTTGGATTGGGAAGTTTCTTCAAAACTATAAGGTGTTTATTAATGTTCTTGGAAGAGAAACTTCGATATTTCGGATAGAGTCAAGGGATTTACCATGTTTGTTTATGTATTTTAGGGGAATATATGAATTCTACTTGATTTTTTTTAGTTGTATGCAAGCTTGCAACATAATTGACAAACTTTGCGTATTTGTTAATTTTGGTTTGGATTCACAATAGTGAAGTTCTTTTTTTTTTTATGAGTTAATTGGGGTTTTGGTTTACACTCGGCATGTAAAATACTTATGCAAACTTGCAATGTGCTTGACAAAATTTGCATATTTGTGGATTTTGGTATGGATTCACAAGGATCCTTGTGAATATGCATATGGAAATAGTGAAATTCATTTTTTTTTTGAGTTAATTGGGGTTTTGGTTTCCATTGGGCATGGGAGTTTTGGGTATAAATTTTGGTAAATAATCAAAATTATTTTATTTTTATGATTAAATTGGGGAATTGGTTTCAATTGGCCAATTACATTGGAGTTCTTGTTTCCATTGGTCATAATTTAATTTATTTTGGTTTAATTTTTCAATTTAGGGCAAATAAATTGATGAACAAAGAGAAAAAAACATGAAAATAAATGAGGAAAATACCTCACAAATAGGAGGTTTATCCAAAGGTGGAAATGGATGGCTTTGGCACACCCAAAAACGTGTTTTCCTAGTCGATAGGCATGTGATAAGGCGAAAAAGAAGCACTCGACCTATTTAAAAAAAGAAAATAGGCTTTCCAAATCGCGCCTCCATTTTAGTAAACAAAATCGCGCACCTAAAACGGAGGCGTGATTTGATTAAATAAAACAGAGACGTGATTTGGTTTACTATCATAATTTGCATGCCTGTTGGCACCCTTGGGACTAGGCTTGCCATGTTTGGGATTTCTTGGGATGATTTTTTTTTTTTAATCAAAAGTGATTGACTTCACTCCACCATTGCATCTAAAAGGTCCCTCAACTTTTTTCACACACCCTTACATAAAACAAAACAGCCCCACACTATCTTATTTAAAGAAAAATTAGAATAAGATAAACATTTTGAAAACCTTCATTTTACCAAATTATTCTTTTCCAAAAAAAAAATAAAACAAAATAGTTTATATAGAGAGAGACACGTTACTCTCAGCTTTCAATATGCATGTCTTGGACTGAATTTAAAGTCTCTGAAGCTTATTAAAGCAGCGGGCATATTGAGATGATACTGTTTATCATAGGGAAACTAAATAAAACAAAACAATTCATAAATATATACAAGTTACTCTAGTCGTTCGATCTAGTCAATTATTGAATGAAGCTTATTAAAGCAGTGGGCATATTGGGATGGTACTGGTTATGAGAACTGAGGTTACTATGGCCACTATATATTGGTATTGCCACTAGTGAATTATGTAAGTTATTATTGCATCTCTAACTATTGGATGCTAACGAAATTCAGTGCGTCCTTTGAACAAAACAAAACCCGAATCTTCTGCCATTACAACAATTCACGTTTTTGGAGATAGTGTGGAGATAGTGTGAGTCTTTCGACCCATTTTAACATTGATATGGACGAACGTTAATGAAATTAACTGCGCCCTTTGGACAAAACAAATCCCTAATCTTCTGCCATCACGACAATTCCCGTTTCTATAGATAGTGTCAGACTGTCGAGGGATTTTAACATTGAGATGGAGTACAGTTCTCACTTATAACAAAAAGGCGATAAAGCTATAAGAAACCATCCCATGATCCCACTAAAGACATGCTTACTCACTATACTTTGTATCATTCCCCTATACAGACAGGACTATGACCAGGAATTAAGATCCCTGCAAAAGTAGAATTCCGCTCGATCAGATGAAATCCTATAAGGTTAGGGAGTATAAAAAATATTTTGAGCCAAATTACACGGGTTAAAAAGCATGAACTCTAAGTAACTAAGTTTGATGGAGAAATGGTTTTAAGATTTGGTGAGCAAGCACCATTTCTCAACCTTTCCATATGATAACTTATTCAAGTTAAATTGAATATGGCTATTGAACTGGCATCCCAACCCTAGAGTGTCCAGTTCTTGTTTGGCATTTTTCTTACGGGAGCTTTTGAACTGACAGTGTAGAAGTGGTTAAATATCACTAAACTGTTGTATTGCTCTTAAAAAAGAAATGTTCACTACGGCAGTGGCAGTGGCATATGTTGTATTTCTATGAGAAAAGAAATATTCACTACCGCACTGGCAGTGGATCTTACAAGAGGTTTTTTGTCACGATGGTGCAACCGTTGGCTTCCAACCACCTTGCCAAAAGATATTCCAAATCGTAGAATGACGCGGTACCGTCCACAAAGATATTTCCAATCCTAATAAAATTAGCAGTCTGTAGTTCATATTAAGCAACGATTATTTTTTACATAAATTTATTATATTAATAAGTATAAATATTCTATCTAAATACGTATCTACTAAGTTTTTAGAAAATCGAATCCATGTAAAGTGCACACCTTTTCTCTTCATATGATAAACTTTTCATAAAATCTGAAGTCCCAGTCCCTCTTTTCATGCTACATATTGAAATTTGAAATCCAACCACCACAACGTTTTTTTTTTGGTATATGCGCTTCATGCACATAACTTTACTTTTCATGCTTCATAATGAAATTTGAATTTTTAAATTAAATTGGAACTCTATGAATCTCGTGCTTTATTTATGAAATCTATGGTAAATTAAAACCAATGACCCATTCTCTATCAAAATGTGTGATATATTATTTTCTCTGCTATGTGAAAAGCGATTTGATAATGTGAATTGAAAATCCATTTTATATGTGAATTTTATTTGCAGCCGAGAGAAGTTTTGATGTTTGATTTCAGCTGTCCAAAATATATACAACGCTACAGGTTTTGTCATTACAACAATTGATGACGTAGACATCTGTCACATAAAAAAAACTACAGGTTTTGACATTTCAACAATTGATGACGTAGACATCTGTAACATCTCCAATTTTTTGTAAGTAAAAAAAAAATTAATCGGGAAGGCTTTTAGATCCAGATGACCTAATAGCTTTACCTTCAAATTTCAACTTAAGATTTAACTTATAATCTATATAAAATTTTAATAACACAAAACAGGTTTTCTAGACTTCAAAAATAACACTAGTTTTAAATGTCGATGAGCTTTGCCTCCTTTGTCCTAAGTTACTTTTTAAGTACTTAACTTGTTCTTAGCCAAACTTGTTTTTATGCTTTCATCCTTTGTTTACTTATCTTATTTTAAACTTAAGTTTTCAAGGTCTTACTTGGCTTCTACCAACTAATGCATTTAAAACCTTGAATTCTTGCAGGTTTCTACAAAAGTTCATGGGTAAACCCTTTTCCACTCTGTGTCCCTAAGCAACTAAAGGTCCTACAAAGCAAGCACTAAGATAACACTTTAAAAGACTAAGGAAAACAAATATCAAGTTCAAATCAAAACTATGGAAAGTCGGTGACAAGTTCTCGATCCATGTGGAGGTAGCTGAAACATTAACTAACGCCCATGTGGAAGTTTCAATAGTGCTATCTTGTTGTATAAGGAATAAAACCCTAAAGACTTCACCCAACGTTAAACTCCTTTGGTTTTTTTGCTTTGTGGGCTAGTGGTGAGATCTAAAGGTCTTGGCCCTTCTAGCCATAGTTTTTACCTTTGTCCACCCATTCTTTCAACAACATTGAGTTGACTCCACTACAACATCACCTTTGTTGCCTCTTGTACACAATACTTCGTAGAGTCATCGCTATTGGTTCTTTGAGAGAGTAGGAAAATTTAGTTTTTAACATATGTAGTGAAGAACCTCACCAAATCTAAATAAGTGTTACATATAAAGGAAATCAAAACCATTATCTACAGTGAGATTAATAACTAGAATTTACTAACTAATAACTGAAATATTATTTACAATGTAATCTCGAAGGATTATTCAACATTCTTCCCTTAATCCGAAGGGACATCTAACATGCCAAGATGCATTCTAAAATTTTCAAACTTTTCACCGCCCAATGCTTTAGTAAAGATATCTGCAATTTGCTCTGAAGTAGAACAATCTGTGAGATGAATGGTTTTGGCCTCAACATGATGTCAAATCAAGTGATATTTAGTGTTGATATGTTTTGTTTGATCATGGAATTTTGGATTCTTGGCCAATTGAATTGCAGAAGTGTTTTCAACAAAGAGACACATTGAAGTCACTTGCTTCTCCTGCAATTATTCAAGTATTTTACGAAGCCAAATGATTTTTTTATGGCGTGAGATGCTGCAACATATTCAGCTTCAGTTGTAGAATCAACAGGAACAGATTACTTTTGTGATCTCCATGTGATAGCTTCTCATCCAAGGTTCATTAATTAACCTGAAGTAGAGATCCCATGGTCTTTATCTCCATCAAAATTAGAGTATGAATAACCACTGAGATCAAAGTATGAAACTTTAGAATATTTGATGCCATAAGATTGAGTGTCTTTTAAATATTTGAGTACTCGCTTTGCTGCATTCCAATGACCTTCATAGGGATGATGCATAAAACTAGAAAGTATTCCTACAACAAAAGCTATGTGAGGAATACTAGTAGTAAGATAAATTAAACTTTATACTTTGTTGGATTTTCAAATGTGCTACCTTCATTTGAAGTAAGCTTTAGATTCTGCTCCATTAGTGTAGAAACAAGATTACAATCATGCATACCAAATTTGTTTAATAACTCTCCAACATATTTTTTTCTCAGAAATGAAAATGTTCTTTGGTTTTTTATCTACTTCAATTCCTAAATAATAATGTAATAATCTCAAATCATATAAAAAAAAAGAACTCTCTTTTGATAGATACAATGTAATCATCGTTATTTCCTGTGATAATCAAATCATCTATATAGACAACTAGATATACAACCCATATTCCAACTTTCTTGACAAATAAATTTTCATCATTGTAGTGCTCTGCTTGCCGGGCAGAGCACTAAGTCCTAAAATTAAACAATAAAATGATATTAACTTTCGATTTCAAATTTTCATTTTATTTGCAAAATACAGAGATGGTTCACCGAAAAATACCTGAGCTTAAGCGCTGAAGGTTGTCCCTGATTCCTGCTCGTTTAGCCTTGCCTTTCCCTCGCCCGAGCCTGTAGAAGCCTTAATGCCAACTCGGATGTTCCACCGTGCCGACCAGCAAACCTGCTGGGCCTAGGAAACCGACAGGTTTCCTAGCCCCCGAGCCCACATACCAATAAACTAGATAGCAACTTTCCTCTTCTCTAAGTGTAAATCTGCCCCCCTGGAGTTAACCCCCTCCTCCAGCTTTCTTCCCTCCCTGTTCCATCCCTTCTTACTCTTTGTTCTTCTCCGAAAATTTTCTCAACTACTCTCTAGAAAAATTTCCCAAAATCATCCCCCTTCAACCATTTGATCCCCCTCTTTATACCTCCTTCCCCTCCTTTCTTCCACCGCCTCCTTCATTTTTAAATTAATATTTATTATTTAATTCTTTTTTTGTCGGGTAGTCGACTAGTTCCAGTTTCAAGACATTCGTTGTATGTATTTAATTTCTTTCTTGAATTGTACAATTTTTCCACCTCGGATGAGATGGTGGGAATTTAATAGGTGCTTATCCTATTTAATTGTTCGTGTAAATTTATAACTTACCCAACTCTTATACATTACCCGATATTATTTATTTAATGTTTTACACAAATGGAAAAATGGTAAAATAATTAGTATAGTTCAATATTGTTTATTTAATGTTTTACGCAAATGGTAAAAAATGGTAAAATAATTAGTATATGTTTAATTTAATAAAAGTACTTAATAATAAACATTAATAAACATTAATATGGGGCATTACATGCACCCATCCTTCTGGAAACTTTGTCCCGAAGTTATGGTCAAAATAGTGATACAAGGTACATTTATAGGTTTAAAACAATTCAAGGTACATTTATAGGTTTAAAGCAATTCACAATTACTTAGTTAACCTATCCAACTATTTAAATATTTCATACTAGCGTGCATGTGTGAGGTGTGCATGCATGGCCAGTACATGCATAGGCTGCACATGTACTATAGCAAAAAAAAACCCCTAAATTCTAACTGATACAAATAATATTTCACGCAACATGACCCATATACAGATATAATATGATTTCTTGTGACATTTGGAGTTATTTAACAATTATGTTGTTATTGTTTAGTCATTTAAGATTGGTACCTACCATCAATAATCCGGTATCATAATTGTCCAACATTCAACCATAATAACTAAGATTTCCACCCATCCTAACCTACGTTCGCATCCTCCCTATCCTTCCTCTGGTAGCACAAGTGGATGCCAGCTGTACTGACCTTCCCACACAGAACCTGAGAGCGGTAGCGTCGGCTAACTAGTGGACCTAGCCTCTCCTAGCAGGCATCCAACCATCATCATCACAACAACTTGGGGAGCGTGTCTCAGCACTGCCCTCCCATGACCTTGGGTATCAAAGTGACATAGGGTGGGAAATGCATCCATCCCTCTCAACATACTGGGTAGATACTCATCAAACCATACTGCATCGCTATCAAGTTTATTGGTACATGTCATCGTATCATCACTTGGCAATTAAGGCTCTTCTTCAAGATATGTATTGAGTCATACTTGGCATCACACACTTGGCTATCACGTAGCCCCTGTACCCTACAGGTTAGTTCTATGCAAACATGCATTCATAACAATATTCAATCAATAGCTGGTCCATATCATCAACATTATCTCCTTTCATCACATAAAATCACAAAATAAATCGCATCATGGACGGTTGCCCATGTACCACATCATACATCTCACATCATATCAAGGATGACTATCAACTATATATTTATGAAATAAAGGAATCTGATGACAACTACTGCATGATAATCACATAGGAACAATAATTTCATATAAATGATAATCATCATACATCACAATCAAAGCATCTACATAGGCATGTTAATTGTTTTAACCTCATGATCAAAGCATAATATAAGCATGATAACATCAAAATATCATAATTAGAGCATAATCCTCATAACATCATAAAATTAGTAAATAATCACCTATAACATGCCAAAATATAGTTTATGAAGTATATCAGTAAATAATCACATATAACATGCCAAAATATAGTTTATGAAGTATAGCTGAGTCTACAGATAATAAGTAAATACATTGTAATAAGTCTAAGTGATAAATATGCCGGAGTCAAAATATGGGCATTACATACACCCACCCTTCAGGAAACTTCGTCCTGAAGTTATGGTCAAAATAGTGAGGGAAAATTTCAACGCATAGTCTCTGTGTCCTCCCAGGTAGCAGATCCTGGGCTATACTTGTCCCACTGGACCTTGAATTGGTCCATGCGTCGACTACGGAGCTATCGAACTCTATGATCTAGTATACGTAATGGTTCGGCCGTGAAGGTTCCCTCGTCCAAGACCTGCAAGTCCTTCCAATGAATCTTGTGAGACTCATCGGCTATGTAATGTCGCAATACTGAAACATGAAATACATTATGATTCTTATACAAGTGGGGTGGCAATGCAAGATGATAAGCTACCGGTCCGATTCTTTCAAGAATCTCGAATGGCCCTATAAAGTGAGGTGACAACTTGGTCCCCTTTCCAAACCGAATGGTACTTTTATTCGGTCGGATGCGTATAAATACGCGATCCCATACCTCATAACTTCTATCGGTTCTCTGTGTATCAGCATAACTCTTTTTTCTATCATGTGCTTCTTTAAGACGCTTCCTGATCTGTACCACTTGCTCTTCCATCTCCTGAAGCAACTCAGGCCCGACTAAAACACAATCCTCCAACCTGTCCCAACTGAGTGGAGTCCTGCAAGGTCTCCCATACAATACCTGGTATGGAGGCATACCAATGGAGCTATGATGACTTTTGTTATATGCAAACTCCACTAGAGGAAGATATTTCTCCCACTGTGTCTGTTGATCCATAACATACATCTTAAGCATGTCCTCCATCACCTGATTCACCCTCTCTTTCTGCCCATCTGTCTCGGGATGATAAGCTGAGCTTAAGTTCAGCTGGGTCCCTAATGCTGACTGCATGCTTGTCCAAAATTTGGAAGTAAACTTAGGGTCTCGGTCAAAAATTATCTTCTTTGGAACTCCATGAAGGCGTACAATTTCATTTATGAATACTCTTGCTACATCCGTCACATCATAAGTGTCTCTTACTGGAATGAAGTGGGAACTTTTGGTCAGTTTGTCAACCACTACGAGTATGGCATTATGTCTCGAGGATGTGAGGGGAAATCCCACAACAAAGTCCATGGAAATGACTTCCCATTTAGTCTCAGGAATATCATGAGGCTGTAAGAGACCGGCTGGGTGTCGATGATTTGCCTTGACTTGCTGACATTCTAGGAATTTCGAAACAAAATCAACTACATCGCTCTTCATACCGGCCCAGAAGAAGAGTTTCTTCATGTCTGCATACATCTTCTTCACTCTAGGGTGCGCACAATAATGTTCCCTATGGGCCTCTCTAAGGATTGCTTCCCTGAGATTGCCTTCTTTAGGGATATACATCCTCCCTTGGTACCGCAGCAACCCATCTTCCTCAATATGGTACCCATAATACTTCGACTCACAATTCTTCCCACTCTGAATATCTGAGGTTACCTTGATATACCAACCATCTCCCAAGAGTTGTTCTAGTACTTTCTCCTTCAAATCCACTCTCAAGGGAATTAAGGAGAAAATCCTCGGCCTTTGGCTTAGAGCGTCTGCCACCACATTCTCCTTTCCTTTGATATATGAGATACCAAAGTCATACTCACTCATGAACTCACTCCATCGTCGTTGCCTAACATTTCGATCCCTTTGTGTAAAAATATACTGCAAACTATGATGATCTATTTTAAGTGTGAAGCTTCTGCCAACCAGTTGGTGTCTCCATAATTTTAGTGCTAGCGTTACTGCTGCCAATTCTAGATCATGTGTGGCATATTTCTCTTCATGAGGCTTCAACTTACGAGATGCATAAGATATTACCCCACCTTCCTGCATTAGAACTGGTCCTAACCCTTGCTTCGATGCATCGGTACATACCATGAAGTCTTTATCCATGTCTGTTACCCGTAAGATTGGTGCACTCGTCAGCAATCTCTTTAATTCAGTGAAAGCGAAATCACATTCATTGGTCCACTCATATCGGATTCCCTTTCGTTGGAAGGTGGTGATGGGTTTTGCAGTCTTGGAGAATCCTTGCACAAATCTTCGGTAATACCCTGCTAATCCCATGAAGCTACGCACCTCATGCGCATTCTTCGGGATTGGCCAATTTATGTCTTTGTTGCTCAAGAATCAAAGCATAACATGTGGAACCGAAAAATATAAAATGATTGACAGCTAGAATATGGCCATGCCACATTTCATAAGGTGTTTTGTTTTTTAGTGCAGCATAAGGACATCTATTCTTAATGTAGACAGCACAAAGAACTTCTTCTCCCCAAAACATTATCTTGAAATTCTTAAAAAACATCATTGATCTTACCATATTAAACAATGTCCTATTCATACGTTGTGCCACTCCATTTTGTTGTGGATTATAAGGAATAGTTGTTTGATGTTTCATACAATTCTTCTGCAAATACTTTTCAAAATATTGAGATGTATATTCACCACCGTTATGAGTTTGAAGGGTTCAAATATTGAGTTGAGCTTCATTTTTAATCCATAAATAAAAATTTCTGAATGTAGCAAAAGCTTGATATTTTGATTTTAATAAATAAGCCCAACACATCCTTGTAAAGTCATCAATGAAATTCATTATATACTTGTTTCCATTTGCGATGGAACGGGCATGGACCCTCATAAATCTGAGTGAATATGACCAAACTTTCTTGAAGCTCAAAACATAGAATCATGGAAAAGTTGTTTACTATGCTTGCCTAAAATACAAGCATCACATGGGGAAAGTTGTCTTGTAATAGTAGGAATCCCTTGAACTCCTTTATGTTTCATAATTATGAGACTGTCATAATTAATATGAACGAATCTAGCATGCCATAACAAACTGGAAGATAAATTACTATTATGCTAAACCAAATTTGTAGAATTCTGTGAATTGGATGATGTGCCATTCAACTTTAAAACTTTGTTATCTTCCACTCCATTCATTACAATCACATTATCATAATCTCTTCCAATTTCAATGATACCATCAAAAATATGTATTGAGTGATCTTGCTATCTAATTTGCATAAGAGATAGTAGATTTCTCTTCAATTGTGGAGCATAAAGAACAACAAAATGTATATAATCAGCAAGTCATGATAATTTCAATCTAATAGAACCAATTTCTGAAGGTTTTAACTGCCAAATGTACTACCCCATCAATTTGATCACTAAAAGTTTCAAAGAAGTCTCTTCTAAATGTCATATGACACGTGGCTTCAGTATCTAATAACCAAATGTCATTCCAAGAAAACAAAGTACTGAAAGCTTCTTCAATTCCTAGATTACAATGTGCAACAACATAATGTGCAGATTTAGGAGGGTTACCTTTACCATTTCCTTTATCTTGTACTTTGTCTTGCTTGTTAACGATTTTCTTGCAATAAGTTCTACAATAAGTGGCAGTATGAATTGATTAAATCTTCCCCCCCTTCCTCTATAGTGTCCTCTTTCTCCTCTACCTCGACCTTTCCTTCTATTTTCATCCTTTGCAAATTCTTATTTTGATTTGTGTCCTTTCTATGCAAGACACAAAGTTTCTTCATGGGGTTTAGACTCCTTCCCAAATTCTTTCTCTCTTTCTATAATTTTCTCAACAATTGTTTTAAAGGTCATAGCTTTCATTTGGCCACTAGATTAAAGTGATTCTAAATAATGAGTATAGGTAGGATATAGAGCTTTAATAAATGCAGTAAGTTGAATGTCAACTTTTACACCAGTTGCATCAATATCATGGAAAAGTGCTCTAATTTGAGAAGCAAGTTTCATTGGATCATTATATTTTAATTCTAAGTAAAATAACTTCATCAACAATTGTATGATTTCAAGCTCAGAATGTGAATCATACAAATCTCTTAGTTTCATTTATGATTCCCAAGCACTTTTGCTAGAAACTAAATGTCTACTTACTTCTTCACTTACAGAGGCAATGATTAAGGAATAAGCCTTCTTATCCTTGCTTTTCCATAATGTTAACTCTTTGTCATTTGTAGGTGGTACTGGTGCACTTTTATCCACTTCATCTATTACTTCGCCATCCTTTTTATCTTCTAAATTATATTTTTCACAAATCCCATCCCACATATCATTAAAAATAAGAGTATTTTTAACTTTACAAAACCATCCCTCATAATTTTCTTTTCTAGAAAAAATAATTCCAACAATTGAAATTAAATATTCATTGAAATTTCAATTTAAAATGGGCCTTCCAAAAATAATACAAATTCCATGTCATCATGTATTAGCTAATCAAAATGATTTAAAATTCAGAAAGGGAGCACCTCTTAAACAAATTTTTAATATAAATTTGGGGATAGGTATCATAAAAAAAAAAACTACTTTTTTTTGTTAGTATTTTTGACATATCTCCCTGTGTTTTTACTCCAATTTCGATCGAGAGAGCTCATTGGATGCAGAATTCAATTCTGCATCCAATGAGCTCTCCCGATCTAAATTTGAGTAAAAAAACAGGGAGATATGTCGAAAATACGGACAAAAAAATAGTTTTTTCTTTTCTTCCTCCAAAATTAATAAATATTATTTTATTATTTTAACTATTATTTTATTAATTTTCCTTAGGAGGCCCATTTTGAGTTTAAATTTCCTCTAATGACTATGTACAAAATACAATCTGATATATTCTTTTCCTCTTAGCCAATGTTCTTGAAAATCTTTTTATCTTCTAAAAATATTTCTGAAAGGTTTGATAATTCAATTTAAAAAACCTTGCACTAAAATATAAATGGCTCTTTAAAAACTTTATTTTCTCAAAAGAACTCCCCAAATATTTGATAATTAATTTAAAGAAATAAATTGCACAAAAAATATAAATGGCGGCTCTCTTCTTTTCTTTTCTTTTAAAGAAGAAAATAATTGTTCAAAACAATTAATCGAACAATTTACGTCTAGTCTCCTCTTTTTGTGTAGTCTTTGTCTTTCTTCCACAATCTTTACAAGTCAAGTCTTCTTTCTTGGTGATAGCTCCTTTGATGGCTCCTCCTTCGTGGGATCCTTCTTTCTCACTAATGCTTCACTGCCTTTCTTTGATACCATTGACAAAGACGTGAAGAACCTTAGCAAATCAATATCTTATTACGTAGATGAGTGTTACATATAAAGGAAATCAAGACCATTATCTATAGTTATATAATGAGATTATTAACTATAATTTACTAAATAATAACTGAAATATTATTTACAATGTAATCCCGAAGGATTATTCAACAGTTTTGATGAAATTTCAATGCAAATAATTCAAACAAGGTTTTAACCTATGTCCCTTGTTTATTGGAAAGAGGTTTTGAGAGTAGTTGCTTGGCTTGGAAGTGGGTTTAAGTGGATGGTACCTAGGTCGAAAGGTGGTAATACCTTAGCTCGTGAACCCCAAGGTTTTTGACTTCATGGAAAAACTCTGACATGGTGTCTTTCTCGTTCTCATTTCTTTTTGGAGTTCCCAAAAGAGCCTCCTTCTTTATTGAATGGTAAAAATTTTTGAGTTTTTGTCTTGACGACATTATTGAACAACCCTACCTAAATACCTTGATAAAAGAAATACTTATAAGCTTATGAAAATGAAATGTTAATTGGGATCATGCTATATGATGGTCAAAATAAATATTAACAATACTATATGTATATATACAGTTTATATATGTTATGAGTAAAAGGGTAAATGCACATATTAAATAAAAAAGAATAATAATAACTATAATAATTAATGAAGAATTTATATGGTATTATTTACTAAAAGTAATTAAATAAATATTTAATCCTAAAAGAGTCAAGGTAGGAGCTAGTAAAAGAGTTTCTAAGTTAAATATAATAAATTATTAAACTTCACATAAATCAATTAAAATACTATTTCAAGAAAATAAATGATTCTTGATCTAACTGAAGTTTAAGTGCCAGTTTCCCTAAATCTTGTCTATAGAGACCGAAGCAAAAGAAAGGCTTAGGGATCTCATCATTATTTTCCTAAAAACTCTTGAGAGCATTTTCCAAAAGTAAATCAATCTAGTAATATTCCAAATAAGTGAAGCCTTACCTCTAGGAGATGTAGAGTACTTGTATGTTGGAACTAGCTCTCGGAGATCAGCACTCAAATGAAAAATGGTTCTGGGTCATGGCTGGGTGGAATGTGGTATTTCCCAACTTATTAGGTTCACATATCTCAGGTGAGAATTGTCTAAATTCTTATTAATTTTGTGTGTTTAAGTGTGCAAGGCTCTCTAAATTCTTATAGATTTTACTAAGTAGGGCTTACAATATTGATTAGAAATATGCACATTGAATACAGATAGGTTTCCCTTTGTTTATAGAAATTTGGTGTGAACTATTTCTATATAAATTCTAGAGATAGATTTTATATTACACGCTGATTTATTTGTTTAAACTTAAAGTCAACCATTATTTCCTAGATAGGAATTTATAGTTATATTCTCTTATTTTGATTTAAACAAGTTCTAGAATAATTTAACTATCAAACAATATATCTTAGATTTAAACCCTAGTTATTAAGATAACTCTAGATAGGAATTTATAGTTTTATTTCTCTTACTTTGATTTAAACAAGTTCTAGAATGATTTAACTATCAAACAATATATCTAAGATTTAAACCCTAGTTATTAAGATAAGTAGCTACTAGATCTTCCTCAAACTTTATTCCAAAGTTAAACTAGAGTTTTCATAAATCTAGGTAAAGTAAACCCTAATAGTAATTAAAACTAAAACATTATTAAAAAGTCGGCATCAAAAAATTTAAATAATCCATTTATAATTCATATCCAAACCATGCTATGGAAACATTAAAACATTTCTAAGAATCGTTAAACCCAGAACAACCATCGAATCCTGTCCAGGATTAGTTGTGGGACTTTATGTATTCATTTCATAAATTACACATCAAATAGTTAACCCATCCCAACCATCGAATCCTATCGAGGATTGGTTCCAGTCATTTATATATTCATTTTATAAATTACAAATCAAAACACAAGTCCATCTATTTATCGATCATCCCACGATCGAATCTTGTAGGCTCTGTTATAGCTGATTTTACCTCACATGGTTGATTACATATTTATGGCCTTCCCTGCCCCTCTACAGACTCTATGAACCCCATGGACTTATATTATCCTTTGATGTTCCAAGTTCATCCCTTAAAATCCTTTGTTTATTGTTGTACATGACTTTTAACCTCATACTCGCGTGTACACGTGACTTTTGACCTCAAACCCATGTACATTGGGATGTGTGCATAAGTCCAAATATTTTTAGAATTTTCCTTATATGAGTCCCAATAACTTGACTCTTGGCCTTCAAAATTTCTTGAAAATGCTCGGATTCGACCCTCCATTACCCTTTGGATACATTGAAGAGGAGGAATTGAAGAGAAAAGAAACCATAGTCCATTGTTGCCTCAGTTTTCTTATACTTGAGTCTGCATCCCTTTGTCCCTTTGGAGAACTTTGTGTTCTTCCCAAGATTTCCTTTGTCTTGTGATCTTGCTATCGAGAGATGGAGGATTGAGGTGGTGGAGGCCCATGTGGAGGACTCAGTTTCTCTGGTTCGTAGACGTGCCGATAGAGGTTGTCACTCTTATAATCTCTAATTTTATTAATAGAAATATCTTTTACTGTCTAATTAATGTGCATTTGAATGAATATTGAAACCATGGATATGTTTAATTGCTTATACATAGTTGAATATATATGCTAGAGTAGTTCTAACACATTATTATATAGCATGCTTCTCTTTTTTGTTGTTGTTGGGAGCGAATTGCTAATGCAAGCGTGAATTGGAAAAAGCTCAACAGGGATCTACTTCAACCGTCTGGAACAAGGTATGATTCAATATCCGTTATTGTTAGATGTTTGGTTTCTCTTGCATATTGGGAAGGATTTATTTCTTGTGTCTATATGTCTGTTGTGGTACACCCCGAGCCATTGGAAGTTTCTCTCTGTAACAGAATTGGTGAGTCCACTAGGGAAGTTCTTTTTTTGGGGGGGGGGTTGGGATCACAATGTGCTTGATCTTATTGACTCGCTCTATGTTTGTCCTCATTTATGTGTAGCATTTAGTAGTATGTTCATCCATTGACAGTCCCCTATATTTGTTTGAGCCTTGGCCCGCTTTTTACCACTCTCTTCTCTGTATATGTAGGTTTTTTGCTAAAAGTAACGTACATACATGGATTGTTGGCCAAAAGTCACGTATACATGGACGTTTTTGGCCAAAAGTCACTTACATACGCTGTTGTTCTTTATATAGTCGTGTACATCCTCCCTTTTGGTTGAATTTGATGTCATGGGAAGTTGTTGGGTGGTTTGTGAGTGTGGTTGGGTCTTCCTGGGTTTTGATGTTGTCTATTGACTACTTCTTTCATGACAAGAGACCATTTTTCATTGATTTTTCTTTGAAAATAGTTCCAGTCATTTATCTCCTTCTTTGTTTTTCCATTAGTGCATTAGTATTTTTGTCTTGATGTCTTTCTTGGCTTGTGTTTTATACTTGTTATAGAGACTGAGAGTTTTAAATGAATTTTGTTTGCATTTTTCATTCTTTTATCTTGAAAACTACAAAATGGTTACATTCTTATTTGCATCTCACATATGGACTTGAAGAGGTACTTGCATTGGATTGCTTGGATGAGAGTTGTATTTAGGATTTCATATAGGAAGGATTGCATTGGCATTCATAAATGAATAAATATTTTGCATCTCATGTAGTGGCATACCCTATTATTGATTCTATACATTGCAATTGGAATTGCTTGTTAGGTGTGCATATTTACTTCACGGCTGAGTCATAAATTCATTAGTTGCACAACCATTTACCCTTTGATTAATCATAGCCAACTAAAATCAACGCTTAATAAAATGAATTATACTCTTTTCTTTTCTAGGTTGCTTCAACAAGAATAGGTTTTAGATTCTTGGAATAGTTCATTGTGAGTAAATTCTCCAAGACCACTAAACAAAACAATTAGGTGTCTGTCCAGGTTAGAGTGTAAAATCATTGGTATAATTAGTGTTTCTCAAAATGATCCTCTTACACGGGAGTTAAGCATGAGGCAGTGCATGCAATTGTGATAGCCCTTGGTCATTTTTTTGAGCACTGGAGAGATTTCTATGATCGTATTCATATCTGGGGGTTCTTTTGATAGTTTTGAGCTTTTCTACCCTTCCCGTATAGTCAATCCCACCTGCAACTATCCGCTTGATCATTGGTTATATTGGGGTGACCTTAGTTTCCTTACCTAGGTATCACAGCGGGTACTTGCAGAGGTTATTATGTAGTTGTCCTGGCCAAGGAGGTGTCGGACAACACACTCACTATATGAATTGAAGGCCAATTATAGTGGCCAAGGTACACTATAATTGGTTACATACCTTTGCTTGTAGTGTATGGGAGTCCCGATCCTCTCCTAGGCGAGACATACGTGTTGCATTCGGGATCTCACTTATCATCCCCTTGGCTTGTTGCCGCATTTTCACACACCTGGATCACGTGGCAGAAATCTTCAAGCCACTCGGTGTGTCCTTGGGGGAAAGTCTCGAGTCAAGGCTGTCACCTTATTCTTGACTCCTCCGTTTAGGCTCAACTCCTAACGAAGCCAAGGGGGGTGAACCCTATTAAGTTACTAAGGATGATTACTTAGTGTGGTGATGTTAAACTGAATCAGTTACTTACGAGTTCGAATATTTTAAATATAAACAATTGAAGATGACAAGATACGAAAATAACACACGAAAGCACAAAGCTGATAAACAATATATATATGAAGCAAAAATGACCAGTGCCTTAATAATGGAGTCAAATCAAAGAGATCAGTGTGCTTTCATGTGTTTGGAGTGAATGTTTGTGATTGCATCTTGGTATGTTTTAAGTTAAAATTGAGGTATGGATTGATTAAATTAGGCTAAAAGGGGGACTCCAGATATACCCGAGAGTACTTGGAGTATGTCCAAAACAAAACCTATACGGCTACCCGCAAGGAATATGTGGGCTGAAATGGAGTCTCTGGGGCTATGTTTGTAACGCACCCGTTAGGGTGTGACAGAGATCGGTGCCCCGAGGTCACTTTTTAGTAGGTTCCCGCTTCCTTTGGGTATTTTGCCACCGTAAAGGTTTGATCGATGTGTTGGATTTTCACCTGATGGTTTGTTAATTGGGGAGGGTGAGTCCTAATTATGCTAGTCACCCAAGTGTTTTTGATACAGCTTGACTGATCGGACGAACCGCAGCCAAGTGCAGAGCATACACACTGGAGCCTTGTAAATTTTAATAAGTTTTTAAGAGATGTGTTCTTGTTTAAAAGAAAATCCTCCAAGAACCTCTTTCGATCCAAGTGGATCTCAATCGGGAAATCGAGGAGGGGTTAATTTTAAAGCTGTTGATAAACAAATGATAGAAAAAATAAAACAACTATACAGATCTGGTTTTCTGATTAATCCTACCATGAATCTATTTCCCCTTTCGGGTCACTCGGGAAATCATGGGGTAATTATTATGATTACTTTTGAGAGTAAGATATGGAATATGGAATTAAAAACAAGATCAAATATACTACCCTACAAATCATATTAATACTAGTAAAAGGAAATAAGCAGAGAACGACGAAGATGGCACCGACGCGAATCCCCCCAGGGGGGATGGGGAATGGGCTCGAAAGAGCCTATTCAAAGGATGATTTTATTACAGATGTTACAATATCAAAGCAATGATAAAACAGAGCTTTCTTGGTCCTTATACAGGATGAAACCAAGATATTACAGTTTATACAAAAAATTTACAAATTATGCGACAAAAGAGAGACCCCTGGGGGATTTGAGCGCTCGAAAAGCCACTTTGGACAGCAGCTTCCTTTCTTCTCTATCAGACCTGCTAAATTACAGCGAGCGAGTTAGAATAAAAAATGGCCAAAATCACTTTAAGAGTACCTTTGGGTCAGCCTACTGTATCTCAAAAAAAATAATGAAATTAAACTAGCTAAAACGACGAACAGGGAACCAAGGAAAGCAAGCTTTCCTTGGGATATTGGCTTGTTGTTTGTGCAGCCAATTTAAAGCACTGATATTGCAGAATATTGAAATTATTGAACAGCAAATGAAACTACCTTAATAGCAAGCTATGAATTTTTCATTAAACTACTTGCGAAACTAAGGCAATTTAGCTAGATCTCTTGAATTTGAACTTTATGTGCACAATGAAACTAAGATCTAGAAATTTGAAGGGATCTTGTTAATTAGATCTATGTATGATTTTGTTGATGAGATAGATCATATTTAAAAAGAAACCTTAAAGTAACAGTTTGAGGAAAGTTTAAAAATTTTTAAAGGAGGAAGAGAGAGAAAGAGTGTTTGAAGCCTGGGAATGTTGGGCTTTGGATTCTGCTTTGGTGGAACACCGAGGGACTATGTCATTCATAATATGCTGAAGATGAGGAATATTCAAACCAGCTCAACCTCTTCTACCAGCGAGATCATCTGCAACTTGAAAACCCTTGCACAAACAGATGGTTAAAACATAGGTGTTGCCGAAAGAGATGATTGGAAAGCATGCAATTAAACTTAAAATACATACAAATCCAATAGATATAGAACAAGCAGCAGTAAGAGCATAAATCAAACTAGAATAAACTCTTACCCTAACAGGAGGGAGCTCTCTCCTTCAAGGCCAACAATTAACTAGCAGAGCAATGATAAACAAAAGCAGATTATACCTCATAAGCATTTGACAATCAACATCCGCACATGAAGAGAATTACACCATAGATCTTGCCTCCAAAGCTTCTTTATTCCAGAATGAAAAAAAAATACAGTACAAGAGCAACAACACCTCAATCCCAGTTCTAACTAGCTTGGAAGAGGAGGCTGTGCCTGGATATATACAATTTGCAGGCCATCTAGCCCAGGGGGGCGCAATTACTCATGGAATCAAGTGAAATCAACTGATGGAGAGTCCATCAATGCATGATCTGTGTCTAGCTGAGCCAGATCTGAGTCTCACTGAGTGCAACTGTCAATCGGGGGGCTGATCTGACTGACACCTCAACCTGTTGACTGAAGAATCCACCAAAAATCATCCAGTTGAGCCAAAAACGTGTTGAGGAGAGAGGGAGGGAGAAATTCCTCATAAAGGATGCTCAATATCAACTCTGGATCTGATTTGATCACCTCTTTCAGTCAAGGATTTGTCAGATCCAGTCAATCTGCTTCAGATCTGACTTA